>CM067217.1:133730121-134235113 GCA_034190945.1 Octodonta nipae
ATGAAAAAATGAATTTACAGTCCGTGACATTGGTGAACAGTGACAGTATTTTCCAATATATGGCGAAAACTTGTGAGCTCTTGTGGTCCGAATGTGACCCAGTTCGCAATTTCCTCCAATTACAATCAATCGTTTTGTGTTTCAGCGGTTCATGACAGATAGTTATTCCAACAAACGTTAAAGTAATTCGTTATAATCATCTCGGGGAATTGCAGAACTCTGATTTACTGGTTTAAATGCAGCAAAAGCAGATTTCCAACAATTGTTTCGAAACGGTGGGCGAATGAATGCTAAATTTAGTTCCAAAGTGGAGCTCCGACAAATACCGACTCACCGCTCGACTCTTACAAGAACAAATTGAATCTATTCATCAGATGGTGATTGAGATAATTCGTAGACCGGAATTTTTCTATTCTTTACGATTCGGTTTTCATGTCGTTTTTACTACAAATTGATGGCTGTGAATAACCAACCACGTAGAACGTGACATTTTTGTCATGGTGATGGTTTTAATAATACTGTTATTAAATATGCAGTATCCAACTTTAAACTGTATGAAATTTAAAAAATGCTATTTTCTTATTTTTCTTTCAGTTTCTACCTTCTATTGTTTTCAGTAACAGAACTATTTAGTTTGCGATATTGATATAAAAGATTCTGATACTGAAGATTACATTCTATCGTAACAATGTCAAGATATCTTTAAATAAATAACACCAACAAATTAAAAAAATAAGAATGTACGTATTCAATTTTTAATAAGTTCAAGCACATACTCACTTATTGATTAGTAGTATCGTAGAACTGTTTTATATTATTGCGCTCTAAGTTTCACTAAATGCAAATATCTATGGCCTTGCTTACCATAAATGTCTGAGATATGAAAAAATATATAATTTTTTTTTCAAATTTGTCATTTAAGTAACAGGGTATGGTCCACTTAAAATTGTGGCGTATAAACTAGGATGAATAGATAAGAAGATAATAGCCTCATTTACTGCCTTTAGTGAGGACAGACATACAAAATACATTAATTTTTATACTTACAATATTATATTCTCATAAAGGTAGTAATAAAAAATAGAAATTATTTAATTTTGATTAATAAATACTCACGGCTTTACAATCAGAATTTTACATTTATATTCTTAATATTTAAATCATGTTTTGGGCATACGTTGTTGTAGAGAAAGTACTTGCGTATGCTGTCGGCGATGTGGAAATATTTTTTTTTTGAGAAAATGTAGCATGTAAAGGATTGAAACCGGTTATATCAATAACATAATCGGTAGTGACTTGATATTTATTTTACAAATGGATGCGAGGGGAAAACATTGTAAAATTGTTGTAGCAGGAGCTATTCTTTGTAGGTGCACTGACCTAATTGAGGTGTTAGTAACTCCTGAGTTGCTTGTTTGTCGTTATCCCGGTGAATATCCATAAGCCGCTACAAAAAAGTACATTACCTTTTGTTTCTTGTTGAAAGAATTGTACCCCAAATTCTGTTACAGCAATCACGTTTATATCTATTATAAAAGATCATTAAATAAAAAAAACTTAAAATACAGTTCAATATTTCATACCTTCCGCTTCTCGTTAAAGTAAGTAGGTACTTACTTCTAAATGGTTTGTTTTCAGTCAGAATTTAGCTGTTATAACTGGCAGATTTACAATGTTAGGAATTAAAACTTTCTTCTTCAGAATATCGTTTAATCGACAGAGAACTATAGTAGCATGTGGTTCTCATAACGTTGACAAGAACGAACGACCTCGAAAAGTTGAAAATGCTAATAGTTCTAAGCTATATTATATATATATGTTTTTTAGTTTTCGCGGGCACTAAATGTATTAGATGACATTTCGGCAGAGTCACATCTGCCCTCTTCAGGTCCGTTCGCATAATTCTCGTAGCCTTCTTCTTTCGCTTCTAGTATTCGAGTAACTAGAAGAGAAAGCAGAAGGCAGAGGAAATTGAATCGATGTGCTGAAGTATTTGAGATTTGATTTGTAACTCTTTGTTAAAAGATGAGTGTAACGCCATGTTGAAGTAAAATTGTCATAAGGAAGAGTTCTATGATTAAGCCGTATATCTTCCTCATGAATATATTGTTGGATGGATAATTTTGGTATTTAGCCAAGTTTCCACTGTCAGTTATATAATCGACATTTCACAATTCTCGGGCTGATTACCTTATGGAGCATAGAGTGTACTATATATGGTTCAGATTATGCAACCGTAGAGTAGGAGTTCCACATTTGGGAATGGTTTTGAATATTTTTGGTATCCGTTTTTTGTGAGGAAGTCTTGAAGTAGGCTATAATTTGAATGAATCCAGTGGCTTTGAGTTTTCATTGAAGATAATAGTGTAAAGAAACCATACAGTACAGAAAATTTTTGTTGGTATAAATAGAGTATATGGATAATTAATATTTAATTTTACAAGGTAAGTTAATACTGTCGGCATCTAGGCTTTCATAAGAACATTCCTTAAAATAACTTGAACCCTGATGCAAATTGGTAGAGCCAGGTTGTATATTATAAGGTATAATTGATAACATGTTTTTAGATATCATTGTGTTACTTTTGAATGTTATGGTATTTGAATGACATATAATGTTTTTGTTAATCTTTTTGTACAATACCTATTTTCGAAATATCAGGAAATTCTCATTTGTACTCATTCACTCTATTTTTATCTGACCCTATTGATTGCCTAACTGCAGTTTAATAAATTTCACTAATTACATATTTGATGTCTGGCTAAAGAGTAAGTGAAAACAATGAAAACAGTTATATTATGTATATTTACTATAAAGTTCCATGATGAGAAATATTGCAATAGATAAGTTTATGCTACGGAGCATACTTATCTAAAGATATCTGGTGCGACCTCAAGAATTTAACCTCAATCGGTTGTCAGTTATGATTATTTTTTTTACATTTCAGGTTATTAAAAACTGTCTGGCGCCCTTAACTAAATTTACATTTGTTTGTTTATTACCTAACCCACAACCTAAAGGTTCCTAATGAAGAGTTGTAGTGAGCCAGTCAAGGTAGGTCTTTGTTTTGAACATATTTAAGTGTCTAATTGAGCTTTATTTAACACCTATATTGTAGTTATTATAATTGAGATATTAAGCCCACAACGAAAAGTTATTAAACTATACCACAATTCATTTTTCTGCAAAAGCTTTTCACTTACTTATATATTGGACACATTAGATTGATAATATTTATCGAGACATATTACAGTACGTGTTAACTTTATCTAAACAAAATAAACTTTGTCATTAGCTGTTTTTAACACCTATATTCAGTTGTTCCTGTTGGAGTAAATAATTTTCTGTCATCAACGGAATTAATTAAAAGGGTTTCACGCTACACGTGTCAATTAAAACTTTGGTTAGCGGATGTATACCCAAACGAGAAGTTGTTTACAATATAAAGTTCAAAATATGTTTGGTTTTTTACATTTCTTGTTGAACAGATTTCACATCTATCCAAAAATTGTTGTACATTTGCTATTAGATTCCGAAACGGCAAGATATACAGTGTGGCTTAAATGAGATAATAGTTGCGTTGCGCTGTTCCAAACCCAATCAGTTGCTGCATCCAAATTAAAAATAGCTATAATAAACAAAAAAATGTTTTTTTTAAAAAATTGCGATATATTCGCCATCTTTTAAATAAATGAGTGAAATTTAATAGATTGAGGTAACGCGAATACTGTATTCGAGTAACTAGAAGCGAAAGCATAAGGCTACGAGAATATGCGAACCTACGGTGTTTAATAGGTGAGGTCTCTTCGCTATTTCAATTGCCTCTCAAACGAGTCTTGATTTCGGGTGTTCTATATTTGCCAGTACTCTGGTGTTCTCAAAGTCTATTCGGTGTGACATCGTGGTGGCGTGTTCCGCAATGGATGTTGTGTTTTCCTGCTTTCTTACAGCGTTCTGGGTTCATCACGTCTAGCTTGAATTCTTCTATTAGTTTTGCCCCACATAGGTTTTATGACAGTCTGCACATGGAATCTCGTACACTCCCTGTTGTTCTAAAGGGATCCTCGTCTTCCGAAATCAAGACTCGTAAGAGAGCAATGAAATTCAGAACTTATCGAATTGTTGGGAAAATCCTATTAAACACCGTACCGGCCCGGACCCGTCCAATAACAACTCAACCGGAAATAACAAATCAGCAGGATGGAGCCGTGCCCACTGAGCGCCAAGGGCCAATCACACGCGCCGTTCACGGTGTCAACCGATAGGCGCCGAGCCGCAACTATATAACAGCGCGCTCGCTTCAGAAAATCTTAGTATTCGAGTAACTAGAAGCGAAAGCAGAAGCTACGAGAATTATGCGAACCGACCTGAAGAGGGCAAATGTGACTCTGCCGAAATGTCGTCATTTTACCATCGATCCCGGCAGGGATCAGTTATCAACTACGCGGATGAATTTCCGGAAACCACCTAAAACATTTAGTGCCCGCGAAAACTTAAAACAACAAATATATATATATTATATATATATATATATATATATATGTATATATATATATATATAGGTATTTTCCTTAAAACAAAGCTTTTTTGGCAGGGTAAATGAAAAAAACGTATTTTAGTTTACAGGTGCCATTGCACACCCTTGCCATCTATGATTTTCAAACTTAGGACCTGAGTAATAAAGAAGTAATCTTCATTTAATTCCATTCCAGTATTCTAAAACTCGGGAATACGAATTTGGGTGCGATTTGGTTATAAAATTAAAATTAACTAACCTTTATTTCAACCCTTATGCTTACGGTACACATGTCCCTCGTCCGCAAGATGCCAGGTATAATTCGGGATCTACTACTAGCTTCCAATTACATAAGCAATGTATAGCGAGCACCATTTTTAACATACACAAACACATCCGAGAAGACGATCACCAACCTTGAAAATTATTAGGATTCAATCTACCAGTGAAAAGAGAAATTTAAGGGCATTAAATATACAAATTTAACGGTTGTTAAGTGTTATATCACTTAAAAACCTGCAGTAACTAAACTATGTGGTAAACTTTCTTTCTTTCCACATTTGAAGATTTATATTTTATTACTTTTTATTGCACTCTGAATATTTTGGCCTGGCAGTTATTGAAATTTCCTACTCGGAGACGACCCAAACCCATCGATTCCTTGCATCGAGTCGCGCTTTTCTAATTACCGATCTTTGGCGGATAGACTGACGGATCGAAAAACACCTGCAGGAATAAAATTAACACCGAAGGCAAGCAAAAAACCGTACAAATTGGTTGAAATATCTTTCATCCTGGCAAAATATTTGGGTAGTTGAGGGAACAGAATGATTATATCCATTAATAAAAAACGCATTTTAAAGAAGGGTACGAACCCACCGTGGGTGGTCTTGTTTTGCGGACGACGGACGTGTGGACCATCAGCCTTAGATAGGGGTGATAAAAAACTTATCGGTGGAAATGAACAGTGGATTAAGCGCTTGTTAAGGTTCTGCAAGTTTCGCTTAAAATCACACAAACAAAACATACATTCGAATTGCGGGGAGAAATTTAAAAAATATTGTTAGTCGGAAACAAAATTGTAAAAAATGTATTTGGGGTCTGTAAAACGCCAAACAAAGTTGTTATTGATATTTATTTAAAAACCAACTATTTTAAAATTATTTATAGGAAACACAATATTAATAATTTTGAAATTAAAGGAATTATTAACGTAATTCCTACTAATCCTTTAACCTCTATTCTATATCATCATCAGCAATGATATACGTATTGAAAGCAGATTTGAATACTCGCCTCAGTTAAACAAGTTTCTCAGAATACTCTGATGTCTAAGTTCCGTCAGAAAACAGCTATATACAGGGTAGCACAGAAAAATCTAAAGATCACATAATCATAAAGTTCCATTCAAATTGGAAGAACTTGAAAGGGTAATCTTCCGAATTTCATTTGGGGCTCCTATGTGCGACTTTCTTATAAAAATTATGTTGATGCCATTAAAATCACAGGGAAAAACTTTGGAAAAAACCTTATTAACTATCCCGATATCGGGTTGTTCACAAGGACAGCACCATTAGCAATTTCTTCCTTAATCATAGGCAACCAGCAACGATTGATTCCACGGAGGTAGTAGCGATACAATCGTTTTCATTTATCAAAATTAAAGCAGACTCTTTTAGTTTTCTTTTGATGTTGGGTTCTTCTTTGTGTAATATTACTGAATTTTGAAACTGTATTTTATGACCAAGGTCCCAAGGATATTTACAAATTTTGGATTTTCAAACTGTCGTTTTTATGTTAATTTTTGTGTTCGTTTATTCGAACATTCACAAGGGATTTTTAAATGCAGTTTTGTATTTGGGGTTGTGTTTTTCGTTTGGTTTTGATATAATTGATTTTAGTGTATTTTTTTCTTTTAAATGATGTTTTAATATTATATCTGTTTCCTACTCTTTTCAGTTGTTCTGATAGACCCTGTATATATGGTATAGTTATTGTATTAATGTGATTATCCTGGGAGTCAGTGTGATTGGTTAAGTTTGATGTTGGTTGTTACGGATTGTTTCGATTTTGTTTAACTCGTTATTAATAATTTTTTTTTGGGTAACGATTGGACAAAGTACATTTTTATAATCAATTTTTCTTCATTGAATTATTGATATTAGAATGACACCTCGAAGAGACTATTAGAACAGTTGGTTTTTTCTCTGTCATATAAACATTTGATGATACCCCTTTTTACTGAATTTGGATGATGAGAGTTAAAGTTGAGATACATGTTAGTATGAGTCGGTTTTCTGCAAACTTCTGTTTAAAATGTCGATTGTGTTTCGGTAATTAAATGTCTGACATCAATAAAATCAATAAAATGAAAAATCGGTTATAGAAAATGTACTTTATGCCAATTATTACCCAAAAAATGCATTAATATCGAGTTAAACAAAATGGAATACCAAACAATCCCAAACAACCGACGTCAAACTTCACCAACCAACACCGACTCCCAAGATAATGTCATAATACATTTTAAAAAAAACAAAAACCGACTTCAAAAGAAAATTAACTAAAAAGCATGAAATAATATTTTGCTACAATTAAATACTTTTTATGAAGTCGGTGCCAGCGAAAGTGAAAATATTTTGTGAGGTACATTGATGAGTTATACTTCGCAACTTCGCTGTTCAAATTGGCACCGACTTCATAAAAAGTATTTAATTGTAGCAAAATATTATTTCATGCTTTTTAGTTAATTTTCTTTTGAAGTCGGTTTTTGTTTTTTTTTTAAATGTATTTATTTTACAATTTTCAGTGATGCAATCAATGTCTGTAATTGTTAATGATTTATCCTACAGCTGTAACATTCTATTAAGATTTTTTTAACCATCCTTCATAACAATATTTGTACTCCGCCCTGTATGTCAGCTATCATAAATTTCCAACTGCTATGAGCTACCTTATATAATTATGTTTTCTTGCTTTTTACTAACCATCCTGTATGATATAATTACATTCGACGTTATATTTTAACCATATTGCATAGGAAATCTTATGGATCACCAACATTTTAATAACTACCCTATATAATTTTATTTTTACACCACATATGTATATTTATATGCGTGAAATTAATATGCAAATTCATAAGATTTTACTCATCCAAAAATCGCCCGCCTCGCAATTTTATCACTTTGAAAAGTTGAATTCTCCAGGTGTAAAAATATAATGCTAGGAAAATATGAGGTAGGCATAAAATAGTTACTTGTTCGGAACATACAAATACATTTTGTATTGGAAAAATGATTACAAGAGCAGTTTCACTCTCAAATCATCCTGTATTGAAAGAATTTTTACAAGACGAATCTCACTCTTACGTAGGTTACTAAATCACCCTGTATTGAACACCTTTAAATTAAAAATCAGCTATTTTGAATGTCGCAAACTGCCAATAACTTTTTTAATTATTTAATTTCTCTGGAAAACAATTCGAAATCGTTAGAGCTTTTTTCCACAACTCAATTATATATATAAACAAACCTTTTTCGTTATATAGTATTAGATTATTTCTATTTGATAACAATTTTATATCTTAACAGATATGAAGATACTTTAATTTGTAATTAAAAGCCCTCTTTGAAGGCAAACTTTGTCCACAGTTAATAAAAATTGACATGGAATGATTACTGTTTATGTTTTAGACCATGTAAAAAATCTGTTTGTGAAGAATAACTTTTTTCTCTGAAAATTATGAATAAAAAGAAATCGTTTAATTTATGAATACACACTGTATATTCATAATAACTGACACTTATTTTGATTTTTATTAATTCATCTTATTTACAATTTACCCCAAGTTCCGAATAGTTAATACCAGTAACTCCATCTAATCTTATAATCCCGCGACTCCACCAAGACATAGAATATAAGAAAATAGGTAAAAAGTTTTTCCCCATTCTATAAGAAACGATAGAAGCTATGTTATTTGAAAAAAAGTTCTGACCACTTTGAGATATCACGGAACTAATCTAATCATTTTTCAATTTGCCCCACGTTCCGAATAACATTTTTCAAATTTTATATTTTATTTTATATAATAATATAATAACCTCCTCCACCATGGTATAGAGTATATGAGAATAGGTAAAAATAGTTTTTCCCCATTTTCTAAGAAACGGTAAAAGTTATTTTAATGAAAAAAATATGGGACCACTTCGCTATCCCGTCAAACAGGATCCAGTAAAATGGTTGAAATCCCTCAAGCCGTTTCCTAGTAATCGGTGAACAAACATAAATTAAAAAAAAAGCAAAATAGATACAGACGAATTGAGATCCTCCTTCTTTTTGAAGTCGGTTAAAAAGAGTGGGAAACAGATAATATTAAATCATCATTTAAAACAACTAATACACTAAAATTAAATATATCATAAACCAAACCAAAAAACAAAACTCAAAATACAAAAAACTGCATTTATAAAATCCCTTGTGAATGTAATTAATTCTATATTGGAGAAACCTCTAGACCTCTAACTGTTCGAATAAACGAACAAAAAAATACACAAAAAACACAGTTTGAATCCAAAATCCAAAATTAGTGAACATGCTTGGGACCTTGGTCATAAAATACGGTTTCAAAATTCAGTTATATTACCCAATGAAGAACACAACACCAATAGAAAACTAAAACAGTCTGCTTTAATTTTGATAATAATTGTATCGCTACTACCTCGGTGGAATTTAATCGTTCCTGGTTGTCGATGAAGAAATTGCTAATAGCCATGTCCTTGTGAACAACCCAATATCGGGAGAGTTCATAAGGTTTTGCCTAGGTTTTCACTTATGATTTTAATGGGATCACTGAATTAATAAAATTCTTTGGTCGCATGTTTGGCGAATGCTTTTAACAAAGTCGCGTTTAGGAGCTCCACATAAATTTCTGAAAATCACCCTTTCACATTCTTCCAATTTAAAAGGAAATTTAAGATTTTATGATCTTTAGAAGTTTCTGTGCTACCCTGTATATTACAAATAAAATTCTCTTTGTTACGTCAGAAGTCAAATAATAGATATTATCAACATTTTAATTTTTAATTTCAGAATTGTGCCTTTTTATTCATAGTTTCTTAACCATTGACAACGGGGTCTGACCTAGACCCCTAAAGGTTTGGAATATACAGCAATTTTTAGTGACATGTGGTCCTATTTCCCAAGAAGTATTAAACATGAAATTTTTCGCCATTTTCTTTTGCAATGTCGAAAGTAAGTGTTCTTGCTTCAAAACATTGAAGTGATTGAAATTCATGGTCAATGTTAACTGTAGGGACACCATCGAAGACCGGTTGAAAATCCTACAAACGTCGAGCTACTTACATTATATAAAAGTATATCACACAAACATCAGACAGAAGAATTTTGGGTTTGTACGAACTTTTATAAAAGTATTTAACAATATAAAAAAATTAAATGCAAGGTCACTATTATAATAGTTTACGCTAGGGATCCTATACACATGTCGAATAAAACGCCTGCCCATGTATACTCAAGGCATTTGTAGTAGCAACTAAAAAAGTGCCCTGCGTTCACTGAGCTAAACAATGGTTCGTAAGAGCAACCAAGGGAATATAATTACTGCGGAACTATCAAGAGATCTCAATGAATAATTTACAGCAAATAGTTAAGTAAACATTATAGATATAAATAATTTGGTCAATTGCGAGTTGGACTCGCATACTAAAGGTTCCGTTCCAGCTTCAAGATTCTAATATTCCAGTTTCAGACAAGCGGGGAATGAGTGCATTTTCTTATATTTACCCTAATATCTTTTAAAAGGAGCGTTTTAAATTTATAAAAATATACACTTTGATTTTCCACACATAGACTTTTATTATCTGCTTCAGGATTCGCTTGATTTTTATCAAAATACATATGGATTTAGTTTTCTAATTTGGCCATCAAAAAGTAACATTAGAGTTTTATTTTACTAATAAACTTTCAGAGAAGCTTTTTATAATCTACTGTCTGAGTTTTGAGGCTCTGTAGATTGGAAGATAAAGGGCAAAATAGGTCAAGTTTTAAATTATAAATTATTAAATCTGTTATTCAAATTATTTAAAAATATAAATAAAATATATTTTTCAAAATTTAAATAGTGTAGTTTCTAAAGTTGGAATTAAGTCGATGTTTAATATTTTTTTAATATCTTTTAAACAAATGATTTAAAAATATGATATATTTGTAATTCACATAATGACCCTTTTATTTGATATATTAGATGATGCGTTTGAAAATTGAATTTTTATTTTCCATTTAATTGTATAATTTGTTCCTAAAATTCTAAAAAGTTTTCTTATAAATTTCAAATGAGCCCCAGTATCCCTAATCATTTTCAAAATTTTAGGTAGTATGGTTTCGGAAATAAAGCGAAAAGTGAAAATTGTTTATATCTTTATATTAATATCTTGTAAACAATTCATTTTAAAAATATGAAAAATATATATTTTTATTCCTCATAATGAGCCCTTTCATTTGATGTATTGCATGATGCGTTAAAATATATTTTTTTATTTTCCGTTTAATTCTATAATTTGGCCACCAATATTGATATTAGGGATTTCTTCATATTATTCCTGTAAACAAAAAAAAATAGTTATTATAGTCAGGGGAATAACGGAGGGAATAGGTAATTTTTTTAAAATATTTTTTTAATATATTTTAAAATATTCATTTAAAAAAAAATAAAAAATATTTTTGTGTTAGTCATAATGAGCTCTGTGATTTGATATATTATATGATCCGTTAGAAACAATTATATTTTTTTATTTTCAATTTAATTCTATAATTTGCCCCTCAAAATGGATATTAGGGGTTATTTTTCCAGTAAAGCTCAGGTAAGGGGCTATACTCCATTTTTTTTTTAAATTTTCCAACTTATATATTTTATATTTTCCATTTAATTCTGCAATTTTCCCCCCAAAATTAAAAGTAGAGGTTTCTCCTTATTTTTCCAGTATACTTCAGGTCAGTCCCTATACCTCTAACTTTTTTTCAAAACTTTACGTTTTATTGTATCGGAGGCAAGGGGGGGGTGGATGGAATGGGTAAATTTTGGTATATTGTCGTTAATATCTTTTTAATTATTTTTTTTAAATTTGGAAAGAATATATTTGTGTTCTCCAGAATGGTACCTTTCATATGATGTATTACATTATGGGTTTGAATTTTTTTTTTATATTTAAATTTTCATTTAATTCTATAATTTGCCCCCCAAAATTAATATTAATGGTTTCTCCTTATTTTTCCTATAAAGTTCCGGCAACATTCTATATTTCTCATTTTTTTTCAAAATTTTAGGCTTAGTAGTTTCGGAGATCAGGGGGGGGTGAACCGTCAATTTTTTTAGTTTTCCCCCCAGAAGTACCCCTAATATCAAAATTTCTTCTTTTACGATATGTACTCCTGATCGAGTCACCAAACTATTCATTAATACCAAATTTCAACCTCCAGTAGTTTACGAGAAAATTGCTGTGATGTGACAGAGACAGAAATCCGGAGTGATATAAGGGTATCCGTATATTATATATACGGAACCCTAAAAACAAAAACAAAATTGCAAATATAGTAAAGTATATTATCAATCTTTTCGAATAATATTTTGTTGTGAAATCAGAGCCTAGAAAATTCATTAATTTTATACCAAAAGCGGAAGTTTTGATAAAATTACAATAATTGAAATAATGTAACCGGATATAATACTCTATTACGAGATTTCATTTCTAGAAGTAGTATATAAAATAACTACAGTTTTTCTACATATGTATAAGTACTAAGTCATGAAATGTTTGGAATCGCTTAATAATCAGCTGTTTTCTTTTTAATTCTCAAATCAGAGAAAATATCGATAAAATTTTATCGCGGATAACTTCAACTGAGGGAATAAGAGTCACGAGTCACAAAAGAAATTAAAAGTTATGTCGTTTCCTGTTTCAGGACTTTGCTATTAGCAAAGGGTATAAAGTTTCCAGCAATTATTGAACTTTTTCCGTGCTTTCGCAATTAACCTGTTCCCAATAATTAGTGTGTAAACTACGGTGATTCCAAAATGTACGTTTAAAGATAACTACATAGTGTACTTTATATATATATATATATATATATATATATATATATATATATATATATATATATATATGGAAAATATATGGAAACTTAAATACAAATATATATATATATATATATATATATATATATATATATATATATCAAATTCTAGAATGTTATCGGGAAGCAGCCAAAATACAAATGTATACTCTTTTAACTATATTTTGAGAGCTTTCGAAATCGTTTATTTCTTCATCAGTCAAAAAGTTAGTTGAGATTGAATATAGAATTAACTTAACAGCACAAATTGAACATTGGGAAGGTTATCCCGTAAAATATAATATTTTTACATTTGAAATGTATAGGAAAATAAAATATTTTTTCCTATACATTTCAGATGTAAAAATATTATCTTTTACTGGATAACCTTTCCAATTTTCAATTTATGCTGTAAAGTTAATTCTAAATTAACTTTTTGACTGATGAAGAAATAAACGATATCGAAAGCTTTCAAAATATAGTAAAAAAGAGTATACCTACCCGATAGCATTCTAGAATTTTGTACTACTACTCAGCCGTGACTTCTTTTCTGGTTTATATATATATATATATATATATATATATATATATATATATATAAATTTGTTGAGTGTATATGTTCTTCATTTTAGGTCTTTACAAATGATAAGATTGTGTTTATTTCATATGTTTTAATGATGACATTTTGGCCATGTTTTTGACCTGTTTCAAATTTATTCTAAAACTACAGCATTAGTACTTATGAAGTCACAATTCTTTCTGCTAAAGATAAAAAAAATGTAAAATATTTAGCAGAAAAAATTGGAACTTCACAAGTAGTTTTAGAATAGATTTGAAAAAGGCCAAAAACATGGCTGAAATGTCATCATTAAAACGTATGAAATAAACACAATCTTATCATTTGTAACAACCTAAAATAAATGTATCATATGGTTTTGGTTTTCATCCCTAGTTGACAAGTGAATCCTCCTGGTAGCATAGGTAAAATGAGGTTTTGGTCGCATATGCCCTCTTCAGGTTGTTTTACATTATCCTCATATCAATCAGCTTATACTTTTTGTCAAGTAACTAGAAATGGGACAGGCAGACAAAGGGAGCATGTGAACCATTCTAAAATAAGGCAATACTGGTACTCAGCCAATACACAGTTATTTTACAAATAACCCAGAATGATGATGATCAGTTATCAACTATATGGAACCTGGAATGCATATCTCATGTGTCTGTGTACAAGAGAGCAAATTAACACAAATTTTGAAAGTCTATAAAATTGTGAATCAGTTTAATTTCAGTTTTATGTTTTATATTAACATCATGTTTTATTTTCTGTTGCCATCAATCTTTCACCACTTCTAATAAAACTTGTAGTTGCTTGCAATAACCATTTTTCTCGAGCACCTATAAAAATATTTGCATGTTAACAATGCAGCTATAATTCAAGTACCTGAAAAAACGTAATGTGTAATCAAATTGTAATATAATTATCACTGTTTTAAGATCTAGCTTTAGTTTATACTAGCCGTTTCCCGCGGTTTCACCCGCGTATGGAATGTTCAAGCTTTCGCAAAAAAAATAACATATGGATTATCCTAAATAAAAAATGTTCTAACTTGTTTAAACCACCCTACGTAACTATAAATCCACCAATCCCGAATATATTTCACCCAAACTGCAAGTACTTATGCCCGACCCTATATAACAAATTTATTCAACTTTTTTTTAAATCACCTTGAATAACTGTAACCCTACTTCACCCTATATTGCAACCATCCTGTATTTGCTGCTGTTTATTTGCCACCCAATATAACTTTTTGAACACTTGACTATTACTCTTCTCTACCCTATATTTCAGCTTTGCAACTGCTTTTGGTCTATGCTGTATAACAATTATTTCTGATATTTTTTGAACCACCTTGTAAAGTACAATTTCTCTTTACCCTATATTTTAATCACCCTTTATATGCAGGCAGCTTTTTCTAACACTATGTTAAACACACTTTAATACTATAATCTTTCTTCTCTCCATATTTCAGAAATTCCATATAGTAGAATACAACTGTTCATGGTCTACCCTACATAACAATTACTTTTTAACTTTTTACATCCACCCTGACCGAAATACCGGTGGAACCCTTGGGGTGTCATACATTTATACACCCTAACACCAAACTTTTATTTAAACACTCACCCAAACTGCAACTTCTTATTGGCCAACCTGTATAACACTTTTATTCAACATTTTTTTAAACTGCTTTGTATAACTAAGTCTATTTCTATATACATTAAAACCATCCTGTATACACTGCTGCCAATTTGTCAAACATTACAACTTACTTTTGAACCACCCCGAATAACCATAATTTTACTTACTTACCTACTTACTTATTGTGCATCAAATATAACATTTTTTAAACAGTTAGCTGTAACTCTGGTCCACCTACTATCTTATATATGCAACTGCTTATGGACTACGCTATATAACTATTTTTGAATCACCTCTGAAAGTATAATTTGTCTCAACACTGTATTTCAACCATCCCTGATATGCAGCTGTTTATAACACTGTTTTAATAATAATGTATGAACTACAATTTTACTTCGATCCATGTGTCAAATATTACATATATGAAACAGCTCATGTTCTATCCTACAAAAAAATCCGACCTATTTAACTATAATTCTACTCCACCCGTTATATCAAAAACCTTGAATATGCAACTACTTATCGGCCGCCCAATATAACATTTTTTGTATGACCGTTTATAAATATAAATCCATTAATGCCCAATATATTTCACCAAAACCGCAACTGCTTATTGGGAGCTATATATTTCAGCATGTTTTTGAATCACCTTGTATGTATTACAACTACTCTGTATACGCTACTGCTTATTAGTTAACCAATATATATTTTTTTAAATAATTAACACTTCTCCACCCTATAATTCAACTATCCTATGTTTGCAACATTATGAAGTACACTATTTCACAATTTTTCCCTATATTTTTTCAACGACATTATAAACAACAATTTTTACGGCATGTTTTTGAATCACCTTTTATGTACTACAACTACGCCGTATACGCTATTGCTTATTGGTTAACCAATATAACATGTTTTAAATAATTAACCATAACACTTTTCCGCCCTATATTTCAACTATCGTATTTTTGCAACTTATTATGAACTACGCTATTTCAGAATTTGTCCTCATATTTTTTCAACGACATTATAAAGTATAATTGCTCTCCACACTTCATTTAACCACCACTCATTTACAAGTTTTTCTAACGTTGTTTGAATCACACTGTATAACTATAACTTTACTGCGCCTCGTGTTTCAGATACACCAGCAACTGCTATATAACAAAATTTTTCTAGATTTTTACCCACCCTGTATAATTATAGCTCTACACAACACTATATTTCAACAACCTTTTATATGTAACTACTTATTTGCCACCCTGTATCCTTAGAAAATCCTCCCCACCCTATATTCCAACCATCCGGTAAATGGAATAGCTAGTAGATCATTACATTACTTATTTTTTTATACCAATACCAATTGAGTAATTATATTACCCAACATGGTAGAAGTTTTTCGCTGTATCTACCGTTTCTGTCAATTTAGGGAGATTAAATACATACCAGATTTTCAGTCAAACATAGGCTATGCAACAAAAAAAGATTCAGCAAAATCAGTTCAGTAGTTCCTACGTGATGCCTGAACAAACAAACAAACAGTCAAACTTACAATTTTATAATAGTATAGATATAGATACTGACTGCTAAAATTTGATTTTTAAATTAAAATGAACTTAAAGTTCTGGTAGGAGGAAACTTTACAATCTTTATTTATAATAAATATAAAAAGAATAAAATATATGAATTAATAAGTCTCAATGAAAAGTTTACAAATTTTCTGTTTTGTTCCTAAACTATTTATCTATTTATTAGTTAGCTTCAAGAAATACATATAAATATGTACAAAAGTTAAACCAACATGAACAATAAAATTATAATGCATTATGCAGTTATAAATTATTAAATGATTCCATAATTAATATGCAATATATTACAAACTTATAAGTCACTACATACTCACAAATTATTAATTTTGGTAAAAATGTTGCCTGCATTGGCTTTTTGCCCTTTCTTCCTAACCAAATATATTTCTGCAACTTTTGGTCCTGAATTATACTGGGCATTGTTCATGGATTAAGTCCCCAATTTTTGAGAGCTCAACAACCTGTAAGTTAAAAAAATTAAAATGATTAGATACAAGATTTATGAATAAACAAAGTCATGTTATTTTTTAAGATGTTCGTATTTTCGTTCATTAACTCTAGCAACAACTTGGTATTCAAAACAATGCATGTTTTTTTCATTATATACCTCAAATTTCAGTAACCTTAAAAAATTGAATACAGTCGATAAAATATTCTTATCTTTGTTGGGAAAGTTCCACAAATCATCGAATGCTAATTCGAATTAGTATTATACAATGAATTCTCAAAATTAAATAACACTTATTTTCACAAAAATTCAGTTCACTAAGCGTTCATAACTTTCTTCTAACAACAAGCACCAAAATTAAGTTAGGAATCAAAATGGCCAACCACAACACAATCTGAATTGGTAACGATCGGTTTTATTCGTACGCCATCATTTAATCAGAGTAGTCGCATTATTACTCTTAGTCGTAACAAGCTGCTTACATTTTTACATACAAATCAGTTGTCCCTGATTTAAATTTAAATGATGCTAAAATAATTGTGAAACAATGATAAATAAACAAAAAGATCTATTTTACAATAATATTCAGTAAAGGTATACTTACATAATAATTAGTTAACGGTCACTTAAGGTTAACCCACTTTTTAGTGAATTGTTCGAAATTAGTTACAATCTCGCAATGGGATGTAGTGTCGTTTAGATTTTAGAAAATGCGGTTTGTTTAAAATGATTCATGTTTGATAACACAGTTAAGGTAACAATTATTATTTAAATTGAAAATATGTTCCTAATTAAATAGAATATGAGTCTCTCACATTATTTTATTTACCTGCGGTAGATAAATTAAGATTAAATATTTGATTTGAATTTATTTAAGTTCAGGTAAGAAATATTGAACAGGTACTCTAATGTCTAAAAATTTCCGAAAAAGAATCTTTTTGGATGTTTCTGGTACGTACTGATGGAGGTCCGTGTTTAAATTTCCATATTGAGACTGTAGAGGACATCCTCAGGATGTCTAGGAGTGGTCTAAGACATTCGGATATAAATAGGAACAAAAACGGACGTCATGGGGAAGACCATGACTTTAATATGATATCAGTTATACGTAAACGGATGACTTGTAAGTGACGTTTGAGTATGATATATAGGTAAGGATATGATGGCATTATTATATCACTTTTACCTTAGATCATGTCGTGTAACTTATGTAACTGTATGATTTACTTGTTACGTAAATAATATATAAATATATGACTTTGAAGTGATGTCAGAATATGATGAAAATTTGAATCATAATCATCGCATCATATTAAAGTCAGATTTTGTGTCAGTATTATGTCTTAATGATGTCATACTAGATGACATCAAATAAAAGTCATCAATAGAGTCACTGTTATCTCATATCTATGTAAAAATTGTATGATCTCTATATGATCTATCTATGACGTCATATGAATGTCATGTGTTCACTGGGCTTTGCTGCAAACTTTTATGAAGTCACATATTTGAGAAGTTGCCTTTTAATTATATGATTTACATTAATCTTAGTAAATATTTTCTGTAATTGACTTAGAAAGTTGTAGGTTTGTATTTTCAAGGTCACTTTGAACTCCTTTTTTGTGAATTGCAACATTCTATTTGTCGGAATTTCTTTTTTAACTGTTCTTCTTTGTCTCAGAGCATATATTAGTTCTTCTGCGGTTATAGTTTTTTTCTGAGTCTACTTTGATTATCTTTCTTACTTGAGAACCCCATTACTTTTCCAATTATGATAATTTTTGTACTATTAGTTCGCAGTAGTTTTGTAGATCTTTTCTTGTCATCTGTCAGGTACCTTTGCCATTTGCCTGAATTTACCGATTTTAATTAAATTTGTCTTGTTTAAGAGGCAATTGCCGAGTGATAACTTCATATTTTGAAAAGCAATTTTAAAGACAAATGGCGGACACGTTTAAACTTTCACAAACTTTAAAACATTCTGGTAGTTTATTGAGTCACTCTGTATAGCTCTAAAAGAAAGATACTGAAATCTTGAATATTGTTGAGTAATATCAGAGGTGGGCACTAGATTCTAAGAAAAAACAAAGGACATATGATACGTTAAAAAACAAACCTTCGTTTTAGCATCCAAGCCGCAAATATTTTTCCTTAATTGGCAAGGCAAAAAGGGGTAATCACAAATGTCACCCTTTGGAATTATTTATAGTTGCAAAACTGGTACTAGCTAATACCGATAAACAATTTATTAAGACTTTTTTAAGACTCTGAGAGGATACAGGGTTTTTCAAGTTCAGAAATATTTTTAACTTTCAGAACCTTAGAGCTATACAGAGTTACTAGAAAGTACCAGCAAGTTTTAAATTTGCCAAAGTCCCGACAAGTCCCCTATTTTGTTATTCTAAATGAATTTTAAAATACTAAATCAGCACCCTGGCCGGGTGTGTGTCTATATCTCTTAAACAAGTAAAATTTAATTAAAATCGGTGCATTTATATAGAAGTTGTAATTAGAAATTAAAAACCTGTTGACAGCTTGCCTTTTTGAAAGAGCGTGGAAATACAATGAAATTTGATATAACAATGATAATTGATAGTTACTGTAAATTCAATTGGAATGGTTCAGATGCGACTATCTATTCAAGATTTCCGTTGGTGAAAATTTAAATTTAACGAAGGAATAAACGGAAAGGATACATTTAGAACAAAATAATTTACTAGTTAATTTACTTCCCCCTAATTGGATACTTGGATAAGTACCACTCAAATAGCTATCGTTATAGGTATCGTTTTTCAGAATAATTTAACACTGTTGGGATTGAAAATGTTAACTGTTGTTTTAGGAAAAATATTTCTAATACTTTAGTTTAGGGTGGCAAAACTGAATTTACCTATATAGTTTGCTGCAATGAATATAGGTCAAATATTTAATGAAAAAAATATATCAAAGCATATTAGCAACAATTGTGGGGATACTAAACATATCTTGCTTTCACACTTTTTTCTATATCCGATAAATATTTGACTTAATTTCTGAACCAAAATGGTGCTTTTCCAATAATTTTACTGTATTAAGAAAATCATTATAACTTAACATTTTTTAAATTGTTGTTTAATTCTTCCACAGCTCTACATTCAATTTTGTACGTAAAAGTTTAGTGTGTTTAAGTATATTAATATGTTACCTGGCCACACTCTGGTATTAGGAGATTTTAATTTAACACTACGAAAATATAAGAAGAAACAAAAGAATTTGTCAGAACTACACTTATGATGAGAATAATAAAAGAGGGATAATGTTGCTAATTTTTTTTATTTATTGTTGGCTTTAGGCCAAGAAGTTTTTTACACAGAACAAGAATCAAAGGGCAAATGTATAGTCTTACATGTAACAGCATTAAACAATTTTAACATAACAAGTGACCATTGACAGCTATTCGCCAAAATCCTACCACAGAAAAATTGCTACCACAGAAAACCAACACTGTCGTAACAGAGAGAAAATCAAGCAACTAGAGACCAATAATCTGAAAACCAATGCCAAAGATTTCAACCAAGACATAAAATAAAATCCAAATAAACTTTGCAGCGAATGGGTCGAGGAGAACGAAGAATAAAGTACCAATAACAAATAAATACGTACAGATTGAAAAGACAGAATTTAACCAAAAAGAAGACTTTTTCAGGGCGGGATACGATGAACTTAAAAATTAAAAAAAACGACAATTGGTTAGAAAATATGTGCAAAAATATTACGAGGAAGATGTTGATAGACACACCACAAGAGTCTCTTAAATAAGGGGGTGCATGACAAATTCTCAAGCTAAAGTGTGAAAACCAAAAAGCAACAAGTACAATACTTTGGACAGACCCGCACAGTTTAACTTTAGTTCAATAGAAAAGCCCGAGGTGACAAAAGTAGAAATACAGTGCGCAAGCAAAACAACATGTGAAGATGGATATACGATAGCCAGAAACTGACGATACACTGAGGAAACTGGGCGAACTGTTTGATGGATGTTTAAAGGCATCAAAAGGCTGGAGTAACTCGATAATTGAACGTTTATAAAAGAGGAGTGTCAGCCTAGAGAATTATAGACAAATCAGTCTACTTTCTCAAGTAGAAAAGTATTAACTGACAGATCATATAGCTTCTAGAACAAATTATAAATATGACCGAGCATATACATACCATGAGAATATTAATTGAGTAACATTTGAACTATATCTATCCTTCCCTAATTTCCGAGAGGTATTCAATATGGTGGGATACTGGTCATTCCTCGTTGCGATAATGTCACCTCAACAATATACTTACTTGAAAAGACCAACCTTGTTAAAATTGGATTTCACATAAGGCAGGAGGCACGTTATCGCTAAAATTGCTCTAGAAGATGCCTGTAGGGAATCTAGTGTGGAAATCAAAAGAATTTTAATAAATTAGAAACCGCTAAACCATTTAAGATATCCCGGCAATATTGTTCTTATAGCAGAAATCACAGTGGCTCTTCATCGAATGCTCTCGGACTTAAACAATATTTTCCCAAAAAATTGTCTCAATAAAATTAAAAACTATGAGTAAGGTAGATCCAAAAATTTTAATTAAAGAAAAAATTCTCCAAACTGGAAGACGAAGACTCGCTTGAAACTCTTTTGGCAGGTTCAACAACGACAGGGATTGTCACCTGATTTCATAACATCAAACTATTTTCTTGCATATGTTTATACTGGTCGTTCATATGTTCATTAACAAGGTATATAACATTTTAACTAAAATCACAATCTCTCAATATCTCAATACATACACATAAAGTAAGTGGTATGTGCGTTTGACCAGACCGATTTAGGTCTATGTATGTTGATGGAGTGAATCTGATTCCGAGGTTCGTTTGACCCATAAACGTCCAGAATATGAGTAAATGTAAAAAAAGTAATTGCTGTTAGGCAAAATTTTTTTCTCAACTAAATCGAATATATTTATGTATTTCGATGGGCTGAATCCGAATACTGAATTGGTTTAGTTCACTACCTCTCCAAATTTACTGTAAATTTCAAAATACCACTGAAAACCGATAATGTTGCTAAAATTCCAAAACGCAAATGAAAAAAAATCTCTAATATTTCTTGTATATTTTGATCCACTGAATTTCAATTTCAAATTTGTAGTAGATCGTAAAAAACCGCTTCAACTCTCTAAAAAATCATAAATAATTGCAATTATGCAATCAAAATTTTTTTTAAACTAAATCAATCATATGTTTTATATATTTTACTAATGAGTCCAGATCTGTAGTCGGTTTGGCTTGTATATCCACTAACTTCAAGAATTTTTTTTCATTTGCATTATTGGATTTTTTACGATGTTGGGCTGTTTTCGTAAGAAATGTACTTGATTGACTTATCTGCATTTTTTACAATTTTTGTTATTCTTAATGCTTTTTGCAATTTACTCAACAACTCTGGATGTGTACGGGTCAAACGGACTTCGGAATCTGATTCAGCGCATCAAAATACATAATCCTAGGTAGGTCTGGTCAATTGCACAGACCACTATTTTGTGTGCCCGTGACAATTGCGAAATTTTCCCATTCTAATAAATTACTGTATATAATGTTAAGATGTTGTACATCCGTTCCTTTTTTTACAAAACATGGGCACAGAAACAATCTGTGGACCTTCTCTAAGCAATTTTGTTACAAACAATTCTTGATCGAAAATAAATTTAACATCCATATTAGCTAAACAACTGTTTTTGTGACACTGAACTTTTATACGAAATTAAGTAATCAACGACAGAGTGAGCAATGAAAAATAAATTCACTGTAGCATATTGCATCATGTGTAGGGATAGCCAGTCCACATATATCGGACAGACATCGAGGAACCTAGAATCCCTAAGTCTTTTGATTCGTCTTTCAGTCATTGCCGTTTTTTAAACAATATTTTAACATAATGTCATCCCATTAAGATAGAAGAATCCTATAGTAATTTTGATACTAAAACTAGTTAGGAGCCAGGATTTTGGTACTTGAGCCTGTTAATTTTTGAAGGTCATATATAAAAGGCCGTCCTTTGAGGTTGCCGACATTGGTTGTTACACAGCGTGTGCACCGGCTCCACATCGCTTTGGTAGGTCTCCAAGTGCCCGTCAGTCCTCGTGTGGTCTAGGGGTTGGAAAAAATGTTCAAATTTTTGAGAGTCATCTAGAGAGTCGGCAGCAAAACGAGGCCTAATGATTGTGAGGAGCAGTTCAACTAGTATTTGATGCCACCATCTTGTGACGCTCGAAGAACTTATAAAGTAAAAAAGCCACGACCATGCACGTTGACAGGGATATCACAGCACTAAAATCTTCAACAACACACCATCTAGGAAAAGAATAAAAATTTATAAGGCCAACTATTTATCCTGGTACAAGTGTTACATCTGAAGCTGTTGTCTATGCCGATATTAATTGTAAATGATTTTCGTGATTTTTAGACAACTCCAAAATAGCTAGTCTTTGATTCGTTTATTTCTAATTGTTCAAGGTCAGTGTTAGCTGAATCACAACATAAACAAAGAAATATGTTTCCACTCTTCCAAAGCTGAAAAACGTACAATTAGTAATGGCTAATAAAACCAATCATAATTTATAAGCTATTAGATATTAAATTATATAAGTTTTTTTGTTAATAAGTACCTCAAACTCTCAAACGTTCTTTAAGTAGCTCAAAGTTTCAAACAACAAATTTATTATATATATATATATATATTATATATATGTAATTATAATGGTAACGGCTGTTAAAATTAGTATGCAAAGCCAAAGACTAAATAAGTGTACTCTTTTTTATATGAGAGCTTTCGGAATTCTTTTATTCCTTCGTCAAATTAAATGGTAACTTACTAAAGTTGAGGTTCACAAAATAAAATTAGCATGTCTAGAGAACGTAACATTCAGTTTTTTGGTTGTAGTTTCATGGGAGGTAATATTATAATGGATGAGAGTTGTTTTTTTATAAGTTTAAGAAAATAAACAAATAAATAACAAGTTTTAAAAGTATGTAATATATGTACATATATACCACAAAAACAAAAACGTATGGGTTGATTATTTTTTTATATATATAAATATATACATTACCACACACATGCACACATATACACATATAGACATACACACATATACAAACATATGTTTAACATATGTTTATATGTGTGTATATATATATATATATATATATATATATATATAAAAGCCGATTTTTATTTGAGTATTCTTAGTCAGTTAGTTTAGTGCGTTCAGCTTATTTGTTGTTGTGATTTCGATCTAAATTATATTAGAACCAGCTGTTGGAAATATATATATATATATATATATATAGATTTCTTTGGTTACTACATTAAACATAATAGCCGTTCTGAGGTTTAAACCTATAGAAATCACCTTCTTCTAGGCTCTTGGGGTTAGGATTACCTCATTTCAATATTATATTTACTAACTGTGAGGCTCTCGGTGGGTACGATCGCGCCCATCGCCCCCCCATGGATCTGTCCATGTTTGGAGGAGTTTAGGCACCAAAGTTATGGTATTAAACGAAAAATGGTACTACCAAGACTGTGATAACTTCGTGTTCATGAAAATTATTATTTTCGGGTTTCTTTTTATGTCGACAATCCATCTAAAATGAAATACATTTTTAATTCTCTTTGTATAAATGCAAAGAGAAAATGCAACTTTTGTTCTCCAGATATTTTTTGGAAAGTCTAGATAATTTTTTGGTGAAATAGGAAATATCTCAAAACGGAATAGAGTGGTTTCTTTATTATATTAATTTATATAGACGTTTTACATTTTCGTTTGAAAATAAAAACAATAATTTTTCATATTTTTCTATTGTAGTGCACCAGAGCAGACCTTAACCGAACAGTTTTCAAATTCTATCTTGCAAATGATAAATAGGGTATGTTTCCAGGTCTTAGCAAGAATTAATATTGTCTCGTTATGCTTATAGACCGTCAGCTGGTGACAGATTTTGGTCCACCTTGTTCCTCGAAGGAGTTTGAACATTGGGTTATTGGTCAATAAAATGAAACGAAATTCACCAGGGATCCGTGTGGTTAACAATGCCAAGCGGAAGAATAAAAGTTGATATCGAAAGTAGTCCACAAAAAAGCTGGGCCAAGTAAGATTAAGCAACAATTCCTGTACTTAATGTTACTTGGCCATTTGCAAACCTTATCCATCGCTACGGATGCAGTCGCGACATCATTTTCTGTCTGTTACAATCGTAGTCTCTAGTCACATCTCATCCCACATTGTTTCAAAGGCAACATTTATTATTTCCCTTAATTGCTCATTGGTTTCTATATCTCTCTCATAAACGAATTGCTTGGCTTGTCCCCATACAAAAAAAAATCAAAGGGAGTCAGGTCTGTGGACCTTGGAGGCCAGAGTATAGGGTCATCTCTTTCAATCCACGTGATTGGGAATGAATTGTCCAGGAGCTCTCTGACAGTTTCTATAATATGCTGGACAGCCATCCCTTTCTTTCATCTAATAAGGCGATTATTCCGCATTGTTTGAAACGCAATATTGATTCTTTCTCTTCACTGCACCTTTGTATCTTTTTCTAATGAACGATGTATCCATCTTATTAGATGAAATTCCATTGGAAGACCGACCAATAATATTCAAAAAGTGGCTGACCAGCAGGTTATAGGCGAACTGTCAGGGAGCTCCTGGACAATTCATTCCCAAAAGCGTGGATTGAGAGAGCCTGCCCTACTTTCTCCTCCAAGGTCCCCAGACCTGACTCCGTTTGATTTTTTTAATGGCAACTCGTTTATGAGTGGGCAATAGAAACCAAGGAGCAGTAAGGAGAAAGAATAAAGCTTTTGAAACCATGTGGTATGAGATGTGACTAGAGACTAAGGTTATAACAGACAGAAAGAAATGTCGCGACTGCAACAAATTGTAGCAACTTGATGTATGTTTTATTTTTTGTTGTTCTAACCTTGTAAGTTACAAACTCAAATTTTATTATAATACTGATTACTTTCCAATGTGTTATATCGTTGAAAAGGAGTTGCAGTAGACAAGTTTTTGTTCTCAATTGCTTCTTTTTTTTGTAATATGAGTGTTTATCTTAATGACTTTTTTATCGAAAAATCGCCATTTGTGAATGCATATCTTTTTTTCAACCAATTATTTGTGTCAAATATCGAATGCAGAAAAGCAAAAAAACATCACAGATTAGATTTAAGATTATTTGGTAAAGGTACAGTGAAAAATACAAAAGTTTATATGCAAAAATCTGAGAATTAAGAAACAAACTAAAAAAGCGGCAGTCAAAAAACTTGGAAGCAAAAGCTTACGAAATATTCGTCCCTTTTCTCGTTATCTCACGTTCTCTATTTTCTTTATTTGTGTCACTCCCAGTAATTGATATAAATATCAGGTGAATTAAAATAATTGTCACTATTTTGTTATGAGTAAAGTATATTAATCCTACTTTAATTTTTATTGATCTCAAGTGATTTATATACTTTAATTCTTATATTAAATATATCTGCAAAGAAATATAAGTTTAGATTTTGAGTATGTGTTTGTAAATAGTTTTGTACATCTTAATATGTATTTGGAGACAAGATGTCAAAAAAAAGTTCGTTTTGTACTTAGCTAAAATTATTACAAACTCACAATATTTATACAAAACACTACATTATATACCTATATATTCAACGGTAGCAACAATTTAAAAAAAATTAAGTTTTTATTCTATGTAATATTTGAATGAGGTTCATTTTATGTGAACTAAAAATAGTACATAAAATAATTAATAATGACATAATATTTTAACAAATCATTGTTGTTCTCGGTTTCGAACCCCAGAACTTTGGATTTGAAGCCGTGCGCTTTACACTCTGGACTACAGGTCTTTATAAGATATAATAATTCCGGATGTATGTAAGACATCAGTCTCTCTATTGAGCGGTAAACGTACTTTGTACGATAACAAAACGATGTAAGTAAAGGACGTGTTTTACTTAACGTGTATCCTTCTATGAGTCTATATTTGTTTATAATATGAAAATTTAATGCCAAATTGCATTTTGTGTGGTATTCTTTTTAATTTGTGACGTATGTCAAGTCTCTAATTTAATGTGTTGACAAGAGAGAATTGAAGTTTTTATTAGAACGAACAGCAAATTTTAATTAATATATTATATGGTCTCTGCTTCTCACACAGTGAACAGATTTGGATGGGCATTTCAAGATCGAGCCAGTAATTTCGGTCGGTCGCGTCGGGTGGGTCGTGTCGAAACAAATGAAATTTATAGTTATGCATTTCATTCTCTTGTTCATCTATTTTCATATGTGTAAGTGTGGGCCTCCGTTAAAAAGTTTTTGTTTCAAAAACAAAAACCGTAACCTATCTAGATGTTATATGCAATACATATTATCGCCCATGAGACCACCTATCCGCCCTCCATGTTTGGCGAACCTTCTATAAACTACCCTATATAATAATCTATAGTAATCATTTTAAAACGATTTCACAATCTACAACGACTTATCAAACACCTGTAATGATTATTTACAATACATTTATTCCTCCATTTTCATTATTTGTTATTTTAATCTACTTTATATTTCAAGGCAAAGTCAGTTTTAGCTTAGTCAGCTGCAAGTTCGACCGATTTTTATTTTCTGACTATTTTGACAGTTCTAACTATAGAGGGAAATAAAAAAGTGAGTTTATGTCAGCATCATCAGTTAGAATGTATAAATTGGGAAATGAATATGTGAAATGAATATCAGAAGGTGGATTATGTCGACTATATACTGAACACACAACATTATTGGATTGCATAAAATATAAAACAATTTACTGGTTGCTTCATTCTTGAAAAAAAGTAGGTATTATCATATATAACCAGAGTAAAATTGGTTTAATTTTAACAATATTAATTTATTTAATTCTATAATAAAAAAGAATTCGTGCAAATCTATAGAGATATCACTATAAATAACTGTCGATTAAAAATGTCAAAAGTATCAAATAATCGTTTTAATATAGTAGAGTATTAGAAGTAAATGGATGACTGGCAATGTGTCAGACGGCGAAGGCATTAACAACAAACGCGAAATTTTAACGATGCTATGGTGGGTGGTAGAGGCCTTGATAGCAGGTCGCGGGTTGACGGCAGCAATAACTCAATGGACAGGCACTAGAAGCGTGCTTGTTAGGAAGAGACGTAGAGAAAAAAAAAGAGGGAAAACGGTTTCGAGCAAATTTACCCTAGGGAGTAATTTGAAGAGTGGATATGTACGTAAAGAGGCTTTATTATATATATATATATATATATATATATATATATATATCAGTATTTAGGTTAAGGGATATTGACTAGTTATTGTTTTTTATGTGTATCTCTTTATTCACATTAACCTAGCTTTCGGAAATTATTGCATCCTTCGTCAGGGTTATGTAATTGATGAGGTGATATAAATTGTTATTGTAAATACTGAATGAAATAAAACTTAAGAGGTTATGTGGAATGTCATTGTCAGCATAGAACACTGAAAACCATCAACACAAACACAAACAATGGAACATCTAATTCACTGGTCTGTTGGTCCATCATAGAAATCCCTCAGAGGATCAGACAACAAATAAGCGTAGATGTCGCTGAGTTGTTTTGTATCCGCTTTTTTGTTAATTGGTTGCCTTTGCTTTCCGATATGGATCAGTTCCATAACCCTGACGAAGGAAACAATAATTTCCGAAAGCTAGGTTAATGTGAGTAAAGAGATACACATGAAAAACAATAATTAGTCAATATCCCTTAACCTAAATACTAATATATTATAATAGTGACTATTAAACTTATACAATATATATATATATATATATATATATATATATATATATATATATATATAAAGATTTCCTATGTTGTCACCGGTGTACATCCGTTTGTTGGTTGTTGCTCTGAAAAGAACAGTTGACCTGACGTTTGGCAAAAATCTCATTTGGCATTTTTAAAGGTTAAAATCTGAATGAATGTGAAAGATTTTCACCTTAACCGGATAACCTGCATATCCAAAATTGGGGTAAGTGAATGTTGACGTATGAGGTATCAAAATGTTCGTCTGGCGGCTAGAAAGTGAAAAAATTTCAACTTAATATATAAAAACCGTTTAGAAAAGAAAAGACGCAACCTATTGGGTCGTTTTTTTTTTGGCTGAAGTTGAACCTGCGTGATATTATTTGATAGCTGTTGTGATGAGATAACAAAAACCATCATTGCGTTAGAAAAGTCAATATAGTGGAGGTATTTTAATTAATCAAGTAATTTGTTCTAAATTTGTTACAAGGATTTTTGGGGTCGCTGATCTGGATTCCGAGGTTGAGTTTACAAAATTCAAGATGGCGGATCCAAGATAGCTACCAATTTTTTTTTCACAAATCAACCGATTTACGTAAAATTTACTATTCAGGAAGATTTGGGGTTGCTGGTCATGAATTCATGCTCAGATTTTCAGAATTCCTAGTGATAGATTGAATATGACAATAGATCTTTGCAATTTTGTTTCGGATCATTGATCTACCATATTTAATTTTAAATAAAGCAACTCCAAAGACCCACATATATCAAATTTCTGGAATATCGGTTCACTTTTGAATCTTATTTATCCGCCGTCTTGGTTCTGCCACCTTGAATTTTGACCTTTGATTCATGACCAGTGCCCAAAAACTTCCATGAACCAAATGTAGTACAAATTAAATGATTTTTGAAAATATTTCCAACATATTGATTATTTTACCGCCATATGGATTTTCTCATTTCATCAGAGCAGCTATTAAAGAGTATCCATCAAAAGGTATCCTTTTAGGTTCAATTTCAGCCAAAAATCAACACAATAAGTAGCGTATTTTCTGAAATTTTTAAAGCGTACAGTTGCATTTTTCCCACTTTCTGGCCGCTATATTGAAGCCGCCATTTTGAATTTTTAATTTCGCCGGCATTTTGTTGAAAACTCTTTTCAGACGAACATTTTGCTACCTCAAACGTCAAAATCTATTTACCCAAATTTTGTGTATGCAGGTGACAAGTGAAATTTAACTATAATTATTAAATACAAAACAATGTATATGACTTACGTTTGTTTAGGTTAAATTCTAACAAAAAACCGGAAACACATTAGAAAATTAGATAACCTATTAAGTTACAGGTACCGTTAAATACATACACATCAACATTAATAACTAAAGAAAGGCGGTCTCGAACAAGTAGCAAGTGTCTCTATAAAAAAAAAACGTGATAAGTGACAGCGACAATGTCAAACTTAAGGACATATATCCATAGACTTAATCACTATAGAATTACAATAAACTATCTACATTACAAAAACTAATCAAAGTAAAATGAAACAATATAACATCATTAATATATTAGCTGGTTGAAAAACTTCCTTAACTTAGTGTGAGTCAAAGAGTATGTAGTGTTAATTGAGATTTAATCTCAAGAAGGGTCAAATTCCAGTAAATTACAGTAGATTATATTAAGGTTGGATAAATAGCTCCATTTGTTAATACTGCTTTTATGGCTGTTAATATATACCATTTCCAAAAAAATCTTTTAAATGGACTGCGTTCAACTACCAGGAGGCTGGAGTTGTCAAAATCCGATAAATGACCCCTTTCTGTACAATGATTGGCCAAAGCACAGCAATCCTTTTTTAGACGAATATCACTTATGTGAGCTCTTAATCTTTCCTTTAATTTCTCGAAGTCTGTCCAAAGTAGGTTGCTGGACAACCACTGCAATCGATCTTATATATCACATTAAACTTAAACTCCTTGTGAGTTTTGTCTTTAAGTTCATTTATGGTTTTCATTGATTTATGAGCGAGTCTGATATTGTTTTCATTTTTAAATATTCTTAACTTCTTGCCTTACTTAATAAAGATAACTATTAAGTAAGGCAGAGACACATAATTATATTTGACATTGTTACAAATCGGTTCATTATTCATATTAATCCTGTTGTTAATGGTAGTGTTTTTTAATAGAAGGTTGCTCTGTGGTGAACTATAAGGCTTAGCACAAATGGAGTGTTGAAAAGTACCATATTGAAAAGTTCGGTGCGATATGAATTGTTCAAAAATAACTGGAAAACCCTTGAAGAAGAAGACAATGGATTTAGTGTACCGTTCCTCGACACCAGAGTTGGTAGAGTTGATAATATCCTTAGAATAGATTGGTATAGAAACCGTTCTAGTTCAATGATATTTACACATTTTCACTCTAATCATCCATTAAAAATGATAAGCAATATTCTCAAAAGTATGGGAGCAGAGTGTACAATATCTGACACCATTCTTTTAGAGAAAATATCTTAAAATATTATTCACGTTATTTTTGAACAATTCATATCTCCCCAGACTTTAAATAAGGTACATTTCAACCATAAATGATGAAACCCAAAACTCACTTGGAGTTAAAGTGAGGTGTGGTATTTAAGATCGATTGCAATGGTTGCCCAGTAACCTTCATTGGACAGGCTTCAAGAAACTTAAAGCAAAGATTAACATCTCACAAAAGTGATATTCGTCTATAAAGACTGCTCTGCTTTGGCCAACTCCAGCATCCTAGCAGTTGAATGCAATCCGGTTAAAACTAGATTTTCGTAAATGTTATATATTAACAACCATGAAAACAGTATTAACAAAAGGACCGGTTTATCCAACCTTAATATAATCTACTGTAATTGCTGAAATTTGATCCTTCTGGAGTTTAAACCTCAATTAACAATACATTCTTATACGTTGATTAGACTTAGGAATGTAGGTAGTTTATGGTAATTCTATAGTGGTTAAGTCAATGATTATATATCTTTAAGTTTGACGATTTTTTTAAAGAAACCCCTGCTACTGGTTCGAGAACGCCTTTTCTTCCTGTTCTTAACCGACTTCCAAAACGGAGGAAGTTATCAGTCCGTCGGCAACTTTATTTTTATGTAGGACCAGTAATTATTCAAAAACAGCTTGGACAACTTTTATGATTTAAACTGCATTATATTAATGGACATTACAGAAAGGTACCATATAATTGTCTATAAAATGATATTTCCTGGAAATCATAAAAAAATTAAGTAAGGGATTGCATTTCAGTGAATTTCAATTAATCTTGTCTGTTTTCTCTAAAACGGCTTAAGCAATTTCATTATTATAAATTGTATTATACATGTTCCAGGTTGATATCTATAACATAAAACATACCATTTTTTTGAAAATCAGAAAAATATGTGCAAAAAACTGTAAAGATCAATGTAAAAATGTCAAATTTTCATCATAAATATCTAGTTTAAATGTTAAGATATGGCATGAAATTATATCGTACAGGCTGTTTGTAATGGTTTTCATTTTGATTCATTTGAAGTCAGTTTATATTAGAGACGAAGTTATGTGGGAAATGGCAGAAAATATGCCATTAGTTTATCGAAACTAAAATTTGTTATGCCGGCGATCTCTTCTATATGGTATCCTGTTGGTATGTTTGTGCGTGCGTGCATGTGTTATTAGGTGGTACATAAGCAATTGCATACATAGGATGGTTGAAATAGTTATACAGTTTGGTTCAAAAATATTGTATTAGATGGCACATGGGTAGTTGCTTATACAAGGTGGTTGAAATAAGAGTGGATCAAAACTATAGGTTTACCGAGTGGGTATTTGCGTTATAGGACGGAGTATAATTACAGTTATATAGAATGCTTAAAAAATGTTAGAAACAGTTGAATATACAGGATGGTTGAAATATAATATGGAGTAGCATTACAGTTATACTAGGCGGTTAAAAAGTTATATAGTGTAGAACATAAGTGTTTGCTTATACAAGGTGTTTGAAGTAAAGGCGGAGTAAAATTATCGTTATATAAGTAGTTAGGATATTTGAATTATAAGACGGGGTATAATATAATCATAGACATAGTTTCAAAAATTTTAGAATCAATTGCATATAGCGGGTGGTTGAAATAAATGGTAGCGTAAAATTATAGTCATAAAATGTGGTTCAAATATGTGAAGCCATTTTTCACATGAAGAAATGAATAAAAACCTAGCATGATTTATACAGCATTTTCTTGTGCTACTCTACCATTTTTAGATGTATTAGTTTTAAGAAATGATAGTGATAAGTTAGAGTTAGATGTATATTGGAAGGATACTAGCACATATAGATATTTACCTAATACGTCTTTTCACTGTCAACAACATAACATTTATTTCCTTGTACATCGGTGGTTGACCTTCCCTCTCTCAATAAAGAGAGGTTTGAAAATGAAAAGAAAAGTATTAGAGAAATAGCTGCATGTAATGGTTATCCAACAGATATTATAGATAAGTTAATTAGGAAAAAACGGCTTCGGTTACGAATGAAAGAAGTGTCAACTTTTCGAAATGAGTCACAAGAACAAACGTTTGTCTCAGTTCCGTACAGTCGTTATACTAGGGACTTTAAGAAAGTTTTTAAAGAACTTGGTATGAAGGCGGTGTATGGAACAACTACAACACTACAGAAATTGTTGGACAATCCTAAAGATAAACTTGCTGATTTCGAGAAGTTCGGTATTTATCAATCCAAATGTAATGATTGTGTTTTAAAGTATTATGGACAGACACGCAGATCTATAAGTACCCGTTTCAAAGAGCATATTGATCATTTGAAATACGGAAGAGCGGATAAATCTAGTGTTGCACATCATGTTTTAGAACATACAAAGATTTATCTTCTTTAAAATTAGTTAAACAAGTAAATAATTATAGAGAACTGAAACTTATGAATTCAGATAAGGGTCCTATTCCATATAATTCCTTGTATAGTTTACTTTCTAGGAATCCATAAAATAAGTATTAAAAATGTCATTACTTAATAATGTAGCGTAAAAGTAGGTAGGTAATAAAGGATTATCCTAATTTACATAATTACATTATATAAAATCTGCCTTATCTTTGAAATATGTTATTTAGAATTCAGATACTAAGGATTTACCCTTTGTACTAATTAATTAATTAATAGTTTAGTGGTAGGTATAAATTAGAGAAAATTGTAATTTTGATTTAGTTTAGTTTACTCCTTGAAGATGACAACTAAGAGTTGTTGAAACGGCGTTGAGTGTTTAAAGTAAGGTTTGGTGTTAGGGTGCCAAACTATGTTTTTACATATGTGACACACCAAAGGTTCCACAGCTTTTCCATCAGCTTCTATTGTTGTTGTGAGGGTTTTCTAGTAACATCTTCAGATCTTCCACATCTAGGCAAATCTTTGACAACTCCCGTTTCCTGGTAACTTGCGATAACTCGACTTATAGTACTTGTAGAATACTAATAGAATTTGGAGCTCTTTCCACATGGACTTCTATAAAATTTTTAATTTATTTACTTACATTGTATTGCCTGTGCGTCCATAGAAGGCTTGTATTTACTTAAAATTCATTTAACTGTAACAATGTATTAGTTAGTATATGATATAAAACTTGCAGAAAAATGCCATCTATCTATCTAAAAAATAAGTCCAAAATTCGACACTAAGTCAACTTAGATATCTTTACCGGTCTGAAAGTTACAACTCAGTTTAACGTATAGAGCCCAATGTTTCTTCAAATCGGTAAGGGCGATAAAGTTCGAAAATTCCTTTTAGCATAAGCAGTTACTACTAACAACGTCGAGTAGGTACTAGTTCAGATGTGATTTTCTTAAATATTCACTCTCAGAAACTACATAGATATTCTCTCTAGTCTAATAGACTTTTTTATGAAATCTTTGTTTAAACCATAAAACACGCATGACTGTATTCGAGTGAAACTATAGAATTGGAAAGCACAACAAATTACTATCAAACAAGTAGGCAAATACATCGTGCAGTCATTCTCGTAAACTTTTAACTGATCAAATAGGGAACAATAATTAAAAAAAATTGCGATGCTAAATGAACTCTCGAAAGTAAATAAAAGTACCCACTCAGCCGTTGAGCGATCAATTATTTTTTTGTGACAAATTCTAATTCGAGGGCGAAAGAGGAAAGAAAATTTATTTTGGCTTCTTTCGCATAAACTTCGAATCAACGAAATTAAAATGCATGAAGTTGTCTGATATTATTCAAATTTGATTAATCTTCTCAAACGAACGCAACCCCGGGGCGCGGCATCGAAGGTTCTTTTACTTTTTAGTTTGGACCATACATCACTAGCCGACAATATTCGAGCAACCCCTCTGCTCCATTTGCATATTTCTTTCAGCATCCTGCTTACTACCATGGTCAAACGATGGAAATTTTTACCAAAGTATGAAGTTATTTCCCAAGCAAATCACTCCATGTCGTAAAATGGGAGCTAATATAATTTCTCTTGAACGCACTTTTCTACAGATGTTTTGATATAACAGTTAATCATATTATGATCGCTTATTGTGTAAAGTCGATCACTAGCAGTGGAACGAAACCAACGGCATCGTGTTCTAGCGTTAAACTAAAAGAATTTGGCATAAAATAAAATTTTTTAACAATTATTTTATACCCAATAAAATAATAAAAAATAATAGGTGTATTAGAAAATAAAATATCCTACAAAAAGAGTTGTAATAAATAATTGATTGCGGAAGCCGTTACTTTGTGATACTCGACCATACACATCATGAATGAAAACAGAATTTAACTTAGTTTTTATATCACTTTTTATTTTCACTTTACTGTGAATAGTTTCGGCAAGAGGCCATGTTATTATCAAACATCAGTTCGCTCTTCATTGCCTGTTATATAAGCAAAAAAACATAAGTAAAACCTTTTTTTTGCGGGTTTTTATTATTTAAATTGTTTACTTCTATGAGCTTGCTGTTAAAATAAAAAAAAGCAAATCAATTCAGTTTGTTCTTGTTTGTCTTCAATTTTCGTAAATAACCCTTTAATTAATTTTTCTCATCCATGGAGGTTACAAGCTTTTCTAATTCAATTTGACATTTATCATCAAATGATTTCACTAAACTTTGTTGGATTTCTTCATCATTTTCTGTGTCCTTTTTGTCAGATTTCTCCACGATCTGACTTATTTGCTGGTCCAGCTTATCCGTATCTGGTTGTAGCCTTACATCAAATGAGATTTTAAATACTCTTAATTCCACTTTCAAGCATCAATTATGGTAGATTCCGTGGGTTCAATAGAAATAATTTTACACTTACTATCGTCTATTTTTGACAAAAATAAACTCACTTATCTACAAAAACAAAAGTGACTGATACTATACAGCAAATGTGCTATACCCCACTTTCAACCAAAACTATACATTTCATTCAGGTCCGGAATTTTGCAGGACAGCTCTGGTATGCTAGTGTATATAGTATTTGAGTCCGGAATCACGTCCAAATCATCAATCTAAGTAAGCGGGACTACCGTTATTAATGCTCTTTTATTTTTTTTGCGATTCATTTTTTTTCATTTCCTTAGTTTTTTCCGACAGCATAAAATGAATGTTATTGCAATATCCGTCTAGACATAATAATGAAAACAAAAAAAAGTTATAACATAAAACTAAACTATGGTTTTAAAATTTGCATTACTTGTTTTTTAAAAAATAGGTTTTGCTAATACCATTCAATCATAAAAAACTTCTTTTCTGTTTTATAACTGTCTACTTTACAATATTACTATAGATAAATAAGCTTTGTTCTTAAAGTTGCCTCCCGCTGTTTCGTTTTAAACGCTTTTCCGCTCACCAAACGAAAAGTGTTAAAGTCTTATAAAAAATGTAGTAATTAAGCTAACATAACCAACGAATTGAAAATCTTTTTACGGGGTTCATCCTTTTTCCTTTTTCGTAATGAACGTGTTATTATCAAAGTTAAAGAGCTTTTATATTACTTTTAAAAATACCAAGTTTTCAAAGGAAATGTTTGTGAACCGTTTTACATTAATTAATATGCTATAATTGAGTGAACTGAAAAAGGTTCAAAAGGACATGTGGCTGGTGTAATTAATATTTGAAACTAATTAAACAATTCTAAAAACAAGGAAAATGGGCGGAATAATAGATGGCAAAATGATAGAGTGGTAAACTGAACGCAAAATTACTTTGTTTCCATTGATCGGTGATGACCAGAGGCTCGATATATGAATCTTAGAACGAATCTATAACTAAAATAATACTGAAGGTACTGCCCATATAGAATGATATGTATTCTTCTGGAAAAAAGAATAATTAAAGTACGTTTGAAAGATTTCCCAGCTGTTTATATTGTTGCAAGTCTAATGAAACCTTAATGAAACGCGCTAATGGCTATTTAAAATGAGAATTCAATTTATTTTTTTTAAAGTACTACGGAACCCCTGAGGGTGGCTGAATTAAATCGTTATACCGCTTTGCCCTCTTTGTATTAAGATATTCCAGGTGGGAAGCAAAGTTGCCAACGAGTAAGTATATTCAATGTTAAATTCATATGATATCGATCAGACAACTCCGTCAAGGGCTCTAAACTCAACAAATTACATTGAAAGCAGTCAATTCCCTGGGATTCGTGCACAAACCGGCCTATTGTACTCCGTGTACTATTCGCAATAAATGAGCTTTAACAGATTTTATACTTGCTTCTCACAGCAGGGGATTAGAGCATGCAAAGTTTTCACTGTCATTCACTGCGGTCCTAAAATACTTCACAGATATTTGCAAAATCCACCAAAATTAGTACCGCAGTCTTCTGGGTCAATTGCAGAACATCGACCTCTTCTAACAAACGATTCGATAGATAATTTGTTCGTCGAACAGCCGACAAAACCTCAAATACTTACATTAATAGATTTGGAACCGCGACTTTTATTCATAGTAAGAGGTATTGGCTGAAACCAGTTTGAACTACGAGAATAACAAACTTTCTACTAAATACTAAACAAATTTGAAATATTCGATGCACTAAAGTGAACCCGTACCGCATGCGTGAAAGGACCACAGACTTTTCTTATGGAAAATAGATTACGGTTAATTTTATTGAATCTTTGCAAAATAATAGTTCTCAACACGTTGACCAAACGCCTCAATGGGCCCGATGCTCTAAAACCACCCCCAACCCGCCAAAACCACCTTTGAGGATGGGAGAAACGCGTAACAGATTATATTGATGGACTGCCTAGCTGAAATATTTTACTATCGTATTCGAATCTATAACTACCCAACCCAATATTATGCTCAAGGCTTTCATTCTCTACCACCATCTTGTATGATGATTGATTAGAATTCTGTGAGATAAAAGACATCATAAAAAGGTATCGTAACCCATAAGATCTCGGTAAAACTTTAATGCTATTACTTCAGTAAGGAGTGATATTGTTAAGAAGATTGGGGGTTACTTGTGCTCGCTTATACTTGTACACATGTGAGAGGCAAAGGTATTGATTTAAAATAACCCGTAAAATGGCAGCAATTCTGTACTTCGCGGCCTTTGGTAGAAGGTAGTGTTGCGGGAGGGAGGCAAAAATATCGGGCTTTGAAGAGGCATGCAAGATGATGGACCATGTGACCATAAGCAAAAGTGCACAACGAACTAGACTACAACCAGTAACAACTAATAAGCTACGTAGCGCGCTTTGGTATGTCGTAGAGGGTGGACGGGAACGGGGGAGAGTGAGGGGGAGTGATAGAGAATGAAACCCTTGAGTATAATATTGGGTTGGATAGTTATAGATCCCACTACACCAGTAAATTATTTCGCCTAGGCAATCCATCAATAGAATCTGTTACGCGTTTCTCCCATTCTTAAGGGTGGTTTTGGGGGGTTGTGGTGGTAAAGCTTCGCGTCTATTGAGACTTTTGATCAGCCTGTTGAAAACTATTATTGTGCAAAGATTTAATAAAATTGGCCGGAACCCATTTTCCATAAGAAACTACAAATAGAAATTATTATTTAACTACCAACAAAACCTCTAACATTATACATTGTATACTAATAGTAAAGTCATTTGCACACTTCGCACAATTTAATCGGTGAGGTTGCAGACATTCTGCCGCATTTTTTTTATTGTCAGGTTTAATTTTTTTTCTATTATGATTGTATACGTTGTTTATCAATAAATATTTCACTTGGAGTAGTTACAGACCTAATCCTGCATCGAGGTATTAGACACCAACATTTTTCGTTGTTGCCACATAACATAATTTTGGGTACATATAAGGATAATTAAAATAAAAAGAGTTCTGCATTTTTTTCGATCCCCTGTTACATTGGTTGGTAATGCGAGTATAGTACGAAATATGCAACTTATATCAATTTATAAACAGTTACTGAATCAATATAACGGAACATACAGCAGGAATAATATTCCTGGCTCGATAGAATGAATTTAATGGAGTATACCCTTTATATAATAGACTATTCAAGAAAAATTTCATATCCATTGGCTCGAAGGGGCCAATTTAATGTACCTAGCATTTGCCACATTAAGTATAATTTTGACTAGCTTACATTTGTAAAAGCTGACATTTTAAAATACAAATATTATGACTTAATCAAATATAACAATTTTTTGTATAATATATTACACAAGCGCCTAACTCCAAACTGAATAGTTGCTCCCTACGTTTATTAAATTTCAATGCAATGTCTCCATTAATATAATTAAACAAAAAACGAATTTTATTCAAAATATAAATTATTTCGTTGCAAACTTGATTTGTTATCATTTGGAAAAATTTTCTGAAATCTTTAATATCTCGATTTGATATTTATTGTTATTTCATTTCATTTCATTTAGTTTATTAAACTTATGTTAACTCGAAATTGTAATCAATGCTTTTACCTCCTAAAACATGTATGATGACGTGAGGATTATTATAAAATTTATAACGTACCTTGTTCAAAATATAGCGAGGGAATGTTGAGTAGAAATATATGATTTAAATAATTAGAAGAACATCATCTTCAGAAATGTCTGTAATATTCCCTACATTGACATTATGGCCTATTGTTAAAAATTCCGAACGCCTCTTCATACAATGGAATTTAAAAGTGTAGTGCAAGTGTCTACAAAACGTGACGGTAGGTTTTTTTTCTGAAATAAAAAGAAAATTACCTAACGAAATAGAAATCAATATTTTTCTATAATTAGAGGAAAAATTATATAATATTGAGTACTGGACTTGATAATAGAATGATTTTTGGAGTCTCTGCTTGCAAACAAAAACACTAAACTTATTTTTGATAGAAGTGGCTATAGTGGTATTGTTTCAGTTAAAAATGACCTACTATTAATAACGTACAAAACTGGTAAAACTGGGTTATGGACACATTTCGATTTGAACTAAATTATAATTTCTATCTGAAACATGAGCAAATCCTAAAAATTTCTACAGTCTGCCATTATTTATGGATCTAGATGATCTGCTACGGCTTTGGAACTCAAATTGGTTTCTGTTACAGAAAAATACTTATATAGCTTACCTCTAGTACATACTTATTGCATCTTGGATACAGCTTAAGTTATTTACTAACTTAATGAGAGTACGGAAATTTCATTAATATTCTTTGTATTTTACTAAAGTAATTTTTGATTTGATATTCGCATTTGTTTCCTATAAAATAATTTATTTAGCAATGCTTACAAAACATAAAACATCGACTGCTTACATACTGTAATTAATAACAGTCTTTAATAGCGTTTCCGGTTATTAAAATATATTCCCTATACGCTGGCAGCAGTTGCTTAATTTCGGAAATTCGAAAAAAAATATTTCCAGAAATAGTCTAGCGAATTGGCACTATTTATTAGGGAAATTCTATCTAGCTTATATTGCAATTAAACTTTTTTACTTCCTCTTCATTAAAGTAAAATATTCATTTTCAATGTACAATTTTTCTTAGATTCGCTCAACTCCACAGAGAACTTAGTGCAAACTTTAATTAATTCACACCGGAGGAACTGCGAGCTAACAAGTTTAGTCTTGCAGATTTGCTTTAATGAATTTATGATATTCCCTTTGTCGACGCATCTTCTAATTAGTTGGCTGTTACGTGTAGAACTGTTTCAACTGTTTCTAATGGAGCTATTTTGAATAATTGCTTCGAATTCTGCTCTCTCGATTCTTGAATTATTGAGCATATTTCTTCTATGAAATCCCTATGACAGCAAGATGGTATTTGGAGGATTTGGAATATTTACATGTGAGGCGGGATATAAAATAAAGTATGAGTGCTTAGCAAAACTGAATTGTAAAATGGTATTAAAACTATTTACGAAAACACAATTTTTTATTATAATAGAGTTTTGTTCCTTGTTTTTATACTATATAGTTATTTCATCTTAATGATTTAAAGTATGCCCCGGAGCTGAGAGCAAACTATTAGAAACAATATTAAGAAACAATAACACGGAGACTGGATAGACAATATGACAAAATACTGCCAATTCTAAACATATATTTGTCTGAACTATATATGTTAACACTTGTGAGCCGCCTTATTTTTTGATTAGCTGTATACTGCCGTACGAATTTGCAATACGCCAACATATGGAAGAGAGTATAGTTCTCAATAGTCCTACTTGACAATAATGGATGGAAAAATATATATAAATGTGAAAACGATTCATTTTGGCTTGGAATGTAAGCAGTAAATAATTCAATCCTTGTTATTTACCTTCATTACTGACATACCTTCCCTGAAACAAATAAAAACAACAAGTATCATAAATTCAAGATAAAATTGATCCTTTCAAACATTTTTCTGCATCCTTTGCAAATTATGTTGGTTCTGTTATCTCCTTACCTGAAACATGTAAAACACCGTTCGGATGTAGTAGGATACCAGTTCTAATATAAAGGTCAGCCTTTATTAAAGTTTTCCTAGGGCGAACGCTGGATTGTAGCCGGTACATTTTAAATTACACTTGTGCAGTTGACATGGCAGTACAATGCTATTGACTCTTAATACATTTAAGATCTCTTTCATGAGTTTTTTTCTGTTTGGCAGTGCTATGACCAGAGAGCAAAGTTCCGTTCAAGAGAAGCAGCACTTCTTTTGTAACAGGGGGCAAAAGTTGCTATGGACAATTTACGGCTCTCACGAATTCTTGTCACATACGGATAACTAACATTCTACAATACGTTCTCAAATCAAGCATGAAATGTTTTGTAATTGGTGGGATTATTTTTAGGGCAGTAGTTGTATGCAGGCATTGACAATTTGCAAATGTTTTGTTACGGTCGTGTACAATTTCTAATTTCATGATTGCCTCTATCAGCAAAAGGGTTAAGTAGTCTTTTTTACTTCGAATTTGCGGTTTTGATAGAATTGGCGTGCGATACTAAATCCTACCATTATACTATCAACTAAACCGTAATCAGTGCAACTATATTTGAACTTGCATTTATTGTTATATCTTTGAAATAGGAAATAATTATCACATGTTTTACTTCTGTGTTATTAGTCTCATTGGTTATCAAAGTTTTACGTACGCAGAAATAAATAAATGTCCGTCGTACCTATAAACATATTTTGTACTTATATAAGCTTGTATAAATCATAGTTTGTTTTGAACATACCAGCTAGGTCTAGCTGCAGGAATAATGCCCGAAGATCTGCTGTGTCCAAGTGTCCTATTAGTCTAAGATCCGAACCTAGGTTGACCTTCACCGAGCTGAAAACAGAATGAAACATACTTTATAATAAATTTAGTATATTAGAAAATATATTAAAAATGGGTTACCTAAAAAAATCCTGGACAGACTATTTTTACTATTTTTCTAAAAATTGATTTTTAATAAAATGTTGCATCATCAAGGTAATAATAAAATTTTATCCTGAGTAAAAGTATAAAAGATACAGAATGTGCAGCCGTTGGGTTGCCTATTATTTGACTGGACGAACTACTGGGTTGCCAGTTACTTTCATTTGTTTGGATACTAAATTTTTTTTATATCAACGTAAGCCTTGTTTTCTTGCAAACATATTGATTTTCAAATGAGTTTGATCTCCGATAAAACGTGCTGGTATTAAAAAATCATCTAAACGCCAACCGTAGTTTTCAAGGTTTAACTCCGCACATATAGAATCAGTTGCATTAAGCCACATAGAAAATATCAATAGAAAAATCAACGTGTTCGCAAGAAAACAGCGCTTGTGTTGATATATATATATATATATATATATATATATATATATATTTATTTTTCTATTATCCAATCAAGTGAAAGTAACTGGCATCGACATACCTGTTTATGCTTTGCAACCCAGTAGTTTAACTATTTAAATAATAGGCAACTCATTGGCTGCATAATCACACATTTTATACTTTTACTTAGAATAAAATTTTCTTATTATCTTGATGATCCAATATCAAATTAATTTTTTTTTAATAATAGTCTGTCCAGGATTTTTTTAGGCAACAAATTTTTAATATATTTTCTAACATATTATATTTATTATAAAATATATTGAATTTTATTATCAGCTCTGTGAAGGTCGACCTAGGTTCGTACTTTCTACTATATGAAATGTGCGTAATTCCCATTCGATACAGAAAGGGCACTATATCTTGCATTTGCATGTTTTCATATTATTTGAGATGGAAACTTTTGTCCTGAACTTGTCCCTAAATGATCACATGTGGTCAGCACTTTTGACTATTTCGTCTGCAACACAATGTTTATAGGGTGCTTAAAATTCCAAGGTTATCTAAATAATTACACCTCAAACCAAGGAACTAAAACTCATTTAGTATTAAATTGCTCACTACGTGGTCATATTGATCAATGACGTTTGATAACTTGTCAACGTAAATTAAGGAATATGAATCTTAGATTGGTTCTCGTGTGGCTAACGAGCCTTCAACTTGTAAGTAAGCAGGTTTAGGGGGTTTAATATTTACTTCTGCTAACAAAGGGGATGAAGGGGATATTACATATCTCATGATATGTATTTAATGACTATTTTTACTATGTTTTTTTCAATTATTTTTATGTGTTCTTGGGAACTAATATCACAATCGAAACAAACAGCTGTATATTCATGGTAGAACCAAACGTTTCCAGGCCTATTCTCACGTAGTTTTCAATGGCTTTAACAATATTGAAAATATAAATTGCAAAATGAAAGTTTGATATATGACATTCAAAATGCCATATATCAAAGTTTTGAATTAAGTAGGTATAGTATGAAATATTCAATAAAGGACTATTCGCTGAAAAAGAATTGAACTTTATGTCGAGCTAATCTCAAGTAGTTCTTTGCTTTATTTTGGTCCAAATTTAATGTAGTTTCTGAGTATCATAAGGTTTTTTAATTGCTTCGCCGTAAGTCTTTTGAGGTTAATGTTTAAAAATTCCCAGTATCGTATTTTTTGACAAATGACGTACTTCAAAAATAAAGGAAAAAAGTAGTCGACTATATGTTTTTGTTGTGAAACATTATACTAACAAAGCTATTGAAGAAAGCACCCTTCTGAGTTAATAAAATCTCACATGGCACCCATCAGGCTAGTCTTTGAAGGGGCTAAGGAAGCTCAAAATAAGGATTTTCGCATATTTGGGCAATTTGGATTCGAAAACACTCTCGCCTAGTTGCAAACCAAGAATAGAACAGAATAGAACTTTATTTAGCTTAAAAAACTACTACATAACAATCTGTACATACATACTTGAGTAAATATGACAATCAACAGAATAAACAATAATAACCTATAAATTAAAATACATTTTTCTTAGATTAGATTTAAAACTTTTTATATTATGTGATGTCTTAACTGTAAGCGGAAGCTCGTTATATATTTTAAGCGCTCGAATGAACAGTGTTTTTTCCATACAACTTGTATTGAAGACTTGTATATAGAATTGATCATTAAATCTTAAATTGTAATCAAGCATATCTGACCTTTTAATAAGATAATCTTGCAGGTAAGAAGGAGCATTTTTATTTATAATTTTAAAAATGAGCAATAAAGCGGATTCCAGAATCAACTGATTAACATTTAAAATTTTAAGTTTTAGTAGCATATAGTTTATTGCAGTTGACCTGCTACACCGGAGTACAATCCGCATTGCTTTATTCTGTAGTAGCTGCAAACGATGAATTTGTTCTGATGAGCAGGAGAGTAATATTGACATGCAGTAGTTAAAATGTGGAAATATTATTGTGTTGTATACTATTTTCCTACACCATAAGGACAAGTTTCTACAAATTCTGTAAAAGTATCCAACTTTTTTACCTATTTTTTTACATAAAAAGTCTATATGCCTGTTGAAATTTAGTTGTGGTTCAAATATAATACCGAGATACTTTATCTCATTGACATAGGAAATTACTGAATTGTTAATCATTATTGAAAAATTCCCTTTGCTAAATCTAGTGCAGTTGATTTTGCTTCCCAGTATCATACACTTGGTTTTTTCAGCATTCAGTTTCAGTTTATTGGTCATAAGCCAACCGTTAAGAATGTTTAACTCTTCATTCATTACATCAACTACGTTGTTATAGTTTTTACCAGAGACTGAAATTAATGTATCATAAGCAAAAAGATTGATAAATGAATGTTTGAGATAGTAATGCAGATCATTTATATATAAAATAAAGAGTAGCGGCCCTAGTACACTGCCTTGAGGAACTCCATAGTTTGTTCGGATTTCATCTGAACAGCTACCATCTAACTTTGTTTTCTGTTTCCTATCACTAAGGTAATTTGCCACCCATTTAAGCACTACACCTTTTATTCCGTAAGCGTCACATTTTGACAACAGTTTTTTCCTATCAATAGTTTCGAATGCCCTTTTCAAATCTACGAAAACACTAACTACAATATTGCCGTCATCAATGTCCTTTTTCCATTTATTACATTCTAATTGGCATGCAGACTCAGTCGAATGATTATGCCTGAATCCAGATTGGCAGACAAACAACAACTTATTATTGTTTAGATATTCCACTAACTGCTCATATACTAAAATTTCAATAATTTTTTCAATTACTGGAAGTAAGTTGATAGGTCTTAGTTCTTCTGGTTTGCTGGGTTGATTTATCTTTGGTACAGGTATTATAGTACTGCATTTTAAAACTGCTGGTATTACACCAGTTTGCAAACAAGTATTTACTATTGTCAATAAAGGATCCCTGCTACTGAGAATAGATCTGTTAGTAACGAAATTGTAAGCACATCATCACCAGTTGCTATGTTTTTTAACTGATTCAGTATTTTTTGTAATTTATTTATAGAAATGACAGGAAAAGTATCAATACTAGAATTAACATTAATATCAATTTCCATAAAATTTGTAGGAGCAGAAATACTTTGAGAAATTTCTTCTATGCTGTTAAAATAAAATTTATTTAATTCTTCTTTAACATTATTTGAACCCATGTCTATTAAGTTAATATCAAACTTCGTATTTTTATTTTTTATTATTTGTTTTAATGTAAACCACATCCTCTTGCTGTCATTTTTACATTCCACGATATTTTTTTCATAGAATAATCTTTGTTTCTCTCTTATTAATGTTACAACTTCATTTCTTTTCTTTCTATAATTTTCAAAGTCTAATGGGCTATTTGTGTATCGAAACGTTTTATAGTATAAATCTCTTTGCTTCTGTAAATTTCTGACTTCATCATCAATACAACCATTACGATTATAGTATTTTTTGTTTCTACAGGAACTATTTTATCTAAACTTGATTTTATGTTAGATATAAAATAATTATATAGCAAGTCAACATCAATAGATGTATACTCCCAATTTTGCTGAATTGGATTTACTTTAATATTGTCAATTTTTGTGATAAATCGCGAACATATCAGTTTTGTGTCGTGCTTTGGAACAACATTAATTTCAGTTCCAATAATATCATGATCGGTAAAGTTTGGAAATTTACGTTTGATTTCTTTAAAATTATTGTTAGTAATTATTAAATCTAACAATGTACTAGAGTCCCGAGTAACTCTTGTGGGTTGTTTAACTATTTGTCGAAAGCCAGCGGAATGCACAATGTCCATGAGTCTTAACGTATCATGATTTACTGTTAAGAGGTCAATATTTAGGTCCCCCATAATTATCACAGCATTAATACCTAAATCTTCACGCTCAAGTGTTTGATGAAGATAATCTAAAAAAGTTGATTTAGATCCACTAGGTGATCTATATACTCCTCCTATTATGACAGGTTGACGACCCACCTTAATCTTAAGCAATGAAAGCCAAAACTCTTTGGGTACACTAACTACTGTTTGTTCTTGATATTTAATATTATTTTTAACGTAACAAATTACTCCCCCCGTATGTCTACTATTAGAAAAGTTTACTGAACTGCTGTAACCCTCTATATGATATTCAGACTCTACAATATCAACTGTTATATGAGTTTCTGTTATTACTGCAATAATAGGATTAACATCAGATAATAATTGTTTTAATTGAACAAAATTTGTGGTTAAACCCTGTACATTTATACACAACACCAAATCTGTTAAAACAACCTTTGATTGCTATTTGTAACTGATTCTGTCTTTATTTTTTGAAACGTGTCTTAAATAGCTTTCACAACTTGGGTCAAATACATGATGTTGAAAATTTATGTTTTTTAATTTTAGTGTACTTACCGCGAACTTACAGTTTGTACTTTCATATTCAGTACAGCTGCAGTCTTCTTTCTTATGGTTGTTGTTGCAATAAGGACAGATTACTTTAGAGGTACATTTATCTGCTCTGTGACCGTACTTCCAACAGTTAAAACATCTTAATACACTTATAAACTCAAAAAATTTATAGCTTGACCACCCTATAAATATCCTATCTCTATTTTTAGCTAAATAACTATACTGACTATTAGACATTTCAACTATTATGTTCTATGTATTTTTTATTTTAGATTTAAACTTATGAACTACCACTGGTGCGTTCCCGCAATTTGTTTAGTGTATTGTTTTCAATTTGATTGAATTACTTCATACATTTTTTTTGGATATTCTCTATGGAATGTGCCATCGAAGACATTCCAACCACCATGTCATTACTAATGTCCACGCTATCATCAAAGTTTTGACTTACAAGTTGAGAGATAAACTGAGTTTTATCTGCAACGTCCTCTTCCCTGACGTTAATTATTTTAATTTTTGGTTTTAATGGCCTGCCAACTTTTATTTCATATTCCTGGCCTAATACATCTTCCGTTTTGGTTTTTAATTTTTCTAATGATTTTTTACTATCACAGTGAATGACTAATGCTCCCTGGGCAGCCGGTTTTATTTTTGTTATTGATACTGCGATGTCTGCTGGGTTTACTTTTTTTATTAATTCCTTTTTTGTTGACTGACAATCTTTTACACCAGTTTTTGGTTTAACTATTAATGGCTCGACTCTCTTTTTTTGTCCTATAATTTCGGACCAAAGAGGTTTCGGTTTTTCAGCTTTTTGTAATTCGACTAATTCAAGTAGCTTATTAGTCTTCTCCAAAATTTCGGTAGTTTTATCTTCATCATTTTTTAGCAGTTTTTTTAACTTGTCGTTAACAACTCGTATACGATTTCCGCAAAACCACTTTAAGTTTTCAATATCTTGCAAATATTTTGACACATGATCTTTCAGGCTAACACTTTGTAGATGAAAATACTGTTCACATAGATTACATTGAATATTCTTTGAGTTAACAATGAAATTATTGGAGCACTGAGCACACGCGTGTGTACTCATCGGCATTTCGACTACTACTGCCACTTTTTTATGCAAAAGTATAAACAATGATATTTTCAATCTACGAAGGCGTTCGGAGCGTTACGTTACGCTATCTCTAGATTATTAATGAAAATGTAGAAAAATGTGATGTCATTATCTTACAACAATTTTTGTAAAAATAGAATAAGGGTCCTTTTGGAGCCAAGGTATATTTTTTTCCGCTTGGAGCGGCAATATTGGCGAGTGCATGTCGTCTTAACATACTTAATCCTGTTTTAAATTAACTGTCCAAATACTCTGCAAAAACCTGAAGTTTTTCATTTTTCCCCAAATTATAAATTCAGTAGGTTGGGAGATAAACGAGGAATATATCAAATTTTGTAAATTTTAGTTAATATCTTTTAAGCAACTTATTTTCAAAATATTCATTTTGGTATTTATGTGATAATTATTTAATTTTGTAACTTGCTTCCAGAAACTATTCTCCGGTTTACATTTCTTGAACAGCTTGACTTAAGCCCTATATCTCCACCTTTTTTTAGGTACTTTGATAAAGAGGTGGCAATGGGTCTATTTTTGTGTTTTTTCATTTATTTCTTCTGAACAAATTATTTTAAAAATAAAAAAATATACACTCACACACAAGAGCTGTCATTTGATATATTATATGCTACGATTGAGAATTTTTTAATTCATTATTTTTCATATAATTTAATAATTTACTCCCCAAAATAATTGTTAAGAAGTTTCTATATTCCCAATTATTTTAAAATTTTAATTCTGTAGACAACAGATGAAAATAGTCGAATCTTTGTAATGCGCAGGCGCGTTTGGCTGTTAAAAAGGCGGGAATATGAAAGTTTCCTGCACTTTTCACAAATATGCAAGGGCAACTAGTATTAATACACTTATTATCAATGAAGTTAACTGAAATATTAATTAGTGGAGCTTTATTTGCACATCTTTCAGTTAAAGCAAACAACTGCACTAAATTATAATGGTGGTTAAAGAGATATTTTCGTCCACAAGACAAAAATAAGGCTGATCTATTTGACATGTTAGGAAAAAAATGATAATCATATTAGATTTAAAGTAACTAATATACAGATAATTAATAAATATTAGTAACACAAAATACAAATTTAATTAATTTATTATTACTATGGTTTTATCAGGTATTGTCTTTTTAACTACAATTTGTGATCTAAATTATGTTGGCTATTCATCTTTCGACTGACAGATATATGAAAGTTAATTTATAAGATTTTCAGGAAATCTGTACAAAAATTGTATGCAATATTACTGAAGGCTGTACAGTTTGTACAAATAAAATATAAAATTCCGTATTTATTTAAACACAGTTTGCATCCTTATGTCTGGTCCCGGTACATTATGTACAACTGAATTGTAAAAAATAAAACTCTTTCTATTTAATGTTATATCTTTTAGCAAGTTATTGTCTTAAAAACATATACACATAAACACATATTTGTATCTTTATTTACATAATAAATTACTTGTAATCACTTAGTTCACATCTCTAACTCATAAATGATTTACTGTACATATGCCTCCTACATATTCCATGACAATAATGCTTTTTGCTCCATTCTTTATTGATAAAATATTATAAATGTTAAATAAAATCGTTATACTGATAGTTCATTTTAAGTTAATTCTTATTAAAAACATTATCATTACGAAAACGTAAATAAAGTAATAGCAAGAGAAAAGAATATGCATCTCAAGTAAAAAATGCGAGTAGGCCGACGTATTGTAACCTAACTTCCTAACAATACCAGATACCAGGCCGGCAGCAGTAATAACAAATCCATGGTACAGGAAAGTACGGGTTGCCTTCGTTTTAAATTTATGGGCAGAATACTTTCAAAAATTATATTGTATGAGTTTGTGAGTAAATAAATATATTTAGAGCATAAAGTGGAATGTGCATTTTAAATATACAAGTAACATAATGATAGTGTTAAGTGTTAGTGGTTTACTGGTGGTAGGATTGTTACCCTTGCAGCTATAAATTACACAGGTATTTATTTATGTTGTAGTAAGTAGGTGTCAGGTGTGATTAAATTTTGTACAGCTCCTGGAAAGTCACGTTTTTTGACAACTGCCAATTATATTGAATGAACGCAATTTATACATATCTATAACGTAAATAATAATGTTTATATATTGATCATAGGTATATTTATACATATCTATAACGTAAATAATAATGTTTATATATTGATAATAGGTATAAGCTTTCCAACATGAGATATCTGATTCTATTTAATCTGTATCACTAATGTTGGAAAGTGTCTCAATGATCCTAAATGCTGGTATTAAAAAAAATTCAAAGTGGATACATTCACATTTATACCAGAACATAGCTTCTATAGATTTTGTTTTATAGGAATTTATGGAGATCATACTCCTTTAATACGATATGCCTTTATTATTTATAATACTCGCAAAATTAACGAAATATTAGTAGTTTTGACTTAATTATCATGAAGGAAATATAGACTTCAATTTTTACTAGGTACAGAACGTTCTACATATACTAGCGATTCAATAATAAAAAAGCAATAAGCAAAATCAAATAAAATTCTGTTCCTGAATAAAAAAGAATGTACAAATTTTCATGCCATCATAGTATTATTGAATAAATTTAAAAAAATACACTTCAAGAGTTCAAAACGCTAATAAAAAACAGCAATTTATAAAAAACCTTGATTGCTATTATTTGAAAATATATGAAATAATTTTGTCCTCTAGCCGTGGAAAGTTTAATGGCGATAGTTCAGCTATTATAGAATAGATGGGGCAATAACTGCCATGAAAGGAAAATTTTGGCCGTTTGAACCATTTTTTTAATAACACTAAAGGTCGTCAATTGGCAATTAAAAAAATCAAGTGAATTGGTTTATAAACAGAACTCTTTTGCATTTGCGTGTATATATATATATATATATATATATATATATATATATATATATATGTTTTAGGTGGTTTCCGGGAATTCATCCGCGTAATGAATTCCCGGAAACCACCTAAAACATTTAGTGCCCGCGAAAACTTAAAAACAAATATATATATATATATATATATATATATATATATATATATATACATTTTGAGTAAAATACACATATTTATAATGTCAAGATGTTAAATTTAGGTAAAAATCATCACCACGTATTAACAGGTACTATAACTAAAAAGCTAAAAATAATTATAACAAAATACAACTCTATCAAATAAATAACAGATTCAATTACCCAGGAAGTAAAAAATGTAAATATTAAAAGGTGCTCATTCTGTACAAATTAATAGCCTACCAATCTAGTATATTTTTGAAGTAAATCTAAAAACTTTCGTTGTGTACTTATCTACTACTTTATCAAACTTGATTGTTGCTTGGCACCGACTTCAAAAATATACTAGATTGGTAGGTAATTAATTTGTACAGAATAAGCACCTTTTAATGTTTACATTTTTTACTTCCTGGGTAGGTACCTAACAACATTTAATGTGTTATTTATTTGATAGAGTTGTATTTTGTTATAATTATTTTTAGCTTTTTAGTTATAAGTGGGAGTCGGTTATATTTTATTTAAAAATGTTTTATTTTCAACTTTTTAGTTTTTTTGAACTCAGGTAGTTTTCATTCTTTATTTTTTATTTTGTATGTATAACTTTAATAGACAGGATTAGGTAACATCGAAAGCCTCAACATTACACAATGATCCATTTTCATTTAAATTGACAGGTAAATGTTAACGAACAAAATGTACTAGTACGAGTTGACTTAATAAGCCCAAAATATATTTATTTACATACGACTGCCCACGGACAAGCATAAATTTGTTAGCTGCCTTCTGTAAACTATAGAACGGAGTAGAATCCATCCCATATTTACGGAGTCAAATCCGTCCTATATTTCAACCATAGTATATTACTCCGTGTGGGCTACCCTATAAATTATTTCATTTTCCACATTTTATATTATCGTCCTGTGTAACATTAATTTCTCTCCACACTTTAAGCAACTTCTTATGTGCTATAAAATAAATAATTTTTTAATCACACTGTATAAATATAATTTAACTTCAGCATATATTTCAACCATCTTGTATATGATTTGCTTACGTTCATATCATATAACAGTTTTTATTCACTGTATATAATTTTAATTTCACATTTTTTCCAACATTTTTATACCACCAATCGTCCACTCTGCGCTATATGCCATCCATCCTGTATATACAGCTAAACGGCCTAACTTTACTTTGTGATTTTGTTTGCTATAACTAAACATCCTGTGTATAAACCCACCAAACAGCAATTTAGAGTTTGGCATGTGTTGTCACTGAATTTTCTATTAGGCCGGGAGAATGTGACAACAAAAAGCACCGTCTTCGCAAAATGGAAACATTTTCGTTTAAATAGGTATTTGCCGGGTATACAAACAAAACGAGCTTGGTACTCATTGATTTAAGGAGTCGAAAATACTATGCTTTACTACCTATATGCTTGAGATGTACATAGAAAATTTTCAAATTCGCAATTAAAACTTCCAGTGCCTAAAATTCCCGAATTATTACGTTGGAATTAAAATATTTATGAGGAAATGTCCGTTATGTCATTTCGATGAAATTTTTGATAAGAATTTTGGAATTTTCGGCGATTTTCTGCAAAACTTCAAGTTGCACGTCGCAGAAAAGTATATGAGATCACCTAGGGATCTTCCTTAATAGATTAAACTTTAAAAAACTATACACATCCATAAGGAGTTTTCGAGAAATCGACCAATATGTTAGGGATATTGGTCAATTTCCATGCACGCATGTGTTCATTCACAAATTTCATCACTTTACCAATATAATTCTTTTCCCAAATTTGAAGTTTCACCAACCTGGATATATATACTCTATTAAACAAGACCATATTCATACAAAACGGTTCACCACAGGAGAAGAATTCAGGTAACATACATACAAAAAAATACGCGACGAATTGATAACCTACTAATTTTTGGAAGTCGGCTAACAACTCATAAGTAACTATTAAGATGCAGTATAAATAACTACGATACAAGAGTGCTTACCTACATATTAGTACACCTTAAACTGCAATGTATGTATAGGTAATCTCAAAAATTTGAATTTAACACACAAAGTTATCGATGACTATTTCTGTATTAAATCAAAAATATAAAGAAATACAATGCACCTGCTGATAATTTATGTTAAATATTACTTTTTATGTTGACAATTTTTGTAAGTGTATTGAAAATAAATTGAGATTTATTAAATAATACAAATTTCACATTGAATTGAAATCGTACATTAACCTAACGGCCAACAATGATATGTCAAACTGAAATCAAAATAAGCAAATCCTCTAAAACGAATATAGCCGTGAACATTGCCTTGAGGTCAGATCTTACTATTTATCTTAAATCTGACTAATTGTATTCATATCATGGGCTTTGTAATATTAGTTAAATTGTATGAAACTATTAGCCTTTGACATAGACACAGTATAAACTAAATGCATAATGTTGAAATAATGAAATATTATCCGAGACACATTGATGAGTTGCCACACAATCCACGATTCTTATTTTAGTTGACAAACCACATTTAGAAAAAAAAATAAAGTTTTAAACTTATCGAGTACCAAATAAATGATTATTATCATATAATATAAATTTTATTCGTGAGATCTGAATGGGGTGATAATGTGGAATAACTTTCGGAACTGATCAAAATTTGTTAGTTTTTTGTTTACTTAATTCAGTTTGTTTTCCGAGTCAATCCATCTTACGATTTTTTCTCCAAGCAGTCTGGAGACACTATTTGGTATTGACAGGGTGGACGTAAATCATGAATTTTTTATATTATTTTATTTAATGAATGCAGCAATATTATAAAAAAATTAAGCATTCGGCTCTAAGGTGCTCAATAGCTACTAAATAAAATAAAAATAAAGCAAATCGGTTGAGGGACAGAGGAGAAAATGGTACCGACCCGTTTTGTCTTTGCCCATTTATAAATAGATAATTAGTGTTACCTGCTTTAAAAAACAGTATTCCTTTTCAAACTGCTTTTCCGCTGCCTATTGGAATTTCGTCTGACCTTTTCACCTGCAACTGCGGCAGATATCTTCAGCTACGTGGACTCAAGAGACACCGCAGATCAGATAAAGAGAATAGTTGGAAACTCATTGCTATAAATTGTGTCAAAATTAACGACTAGCGCCCTTTGCGATCGTCATAAAAGCTGCTTCTCACTGGCGGATCCAAGGGGTAGTAATGAGCTCAAGTACCTCTCCCATATCATCAAAGTTGTTTATATGTCAATTCAATTTATATGTCAATTCCCCCGCCCTTCGACACCATGACCCCTAGAACGAGACCGAGCTCCCCAAACGAATACCCTTGATCCGCCACTGCTACTTCTACTGTACAGGAACAACTATATAACTTATTCTGGAAAATAAAAAAGATACAGGTATCTATAATATTCTTTCACCATAATTAAAATGAATCTATATTATCTCCATTTATGATTAAAAAATACTACTACATTTTTGTTTATAAAAAAATAAATAAGAAAATACAATTCAATATTCTGAAGTTAGCGGGAAAACTACACCAACATGTAAAATACGACAATTGTGTAATTCGTATTTATCAGCTCATTAAGCCTGAATCTTTTCAGGTACCTTACTGGGGATTAGAAAAGTTGAATGACCTAGCCCAAAAACAAATAAGATCAAAATACCCTTATATTCTACATGATCCAGTATTAATAGAACATTAACCTAACTGCTATAAAAGAATTACCCGTTTTTTGCATAAAGAAGTTGCAAATGATGTCTCTATAATAGATGGAACTAAGAAACTAACTCCGGGCCTATATCACTAATTAAAAACTTATAATGCAAACAAATTGGTATTTTTATAGAGCTACAATAAACCTTTGGTACTGTTTCTCATATCAATTTACTTTCAAAATTTGTATAAAAATGGTATAAGAGAAGCGTGTTTCACATGTTATAAAATTTTCTGTTAGACAGATCAAAACAGGTCAAGAATAAAGTGATAAAAATAAACCATTAAAACACGTGTGCCTCAGGGGACCATCTTGAGCCCTAAATTTTTAATTATATTCATAAACGACCCTCTAAACAATAACTTATGTAACATTTTGTTATATGCTGATAATACAGTGTTGCAGTGCGAAGGTAAATCATGGCAAGAAGTTTAATTTAATTTAAGCATATAAATAATCAAATCTAATTAAATTGCATTGGCATTTCACGTGTCTCGATTAACGGAAAATTTGGGGCCGGTGGTGGTTGAAGGAGTACAAGGAAATGTAGTTAGAATCAACAATATAAAATATCTTGGAGTAATCATATATAAACATCTCAAGTGGGTTATGCACATTGACTACGTTTTTAACAGAATAAAAACTTACTTCTAAATTCTACATGTTGCGTAACATACTCAATAAAAACAACTTGCTTATGGTTTACCGTCTAGTTAAATCTATACTAATCTATGGAATTAGCATTTAGTGTTCTGCTTATAAAACAAATTTATCAAAATTATAGGTTACACAGAATTATATCCTAAAAACAATGTTTAAATTAAGAAGTTCTGACAATGTAAAAAGTTTTTTATCCACGAATCTCTGTTAAATGTTAATAAATGTCTTTATATGCATCCTGCTTTGAAGTTCAGTCACAAATATACAGGTTTAAAAAAATAGTCACGCTTATTCTACCAGAAATAAATTACTACAGTTTTATTTTTATAACCGTTACCCGCAAGCTGCGAGTCAAAAAAAATTAAGGACAATAATTAGTATAATATATTTCCTCGTGAATTCAAAAATCTTCCATTTTATAAATTTTAATGTAAGAGCAAAATATATATTACTTTAAATCATAACATGGTAAGTTTAAAACTTGCCTAGAAAAGGCTAACTTTCTACATTATATATTTTTGCTTTGTATTTTACTTTTTCTCTCATAACTACAGAATGTTTGAGTAATATTTGTATATTGGTTTATGGTCTACTACTGAGTTTAATATCTATACGACACAACAATAGTGTTAATACTTAGCTGTCCTCTATTAAAACCTTCTTAATGTAAAATATTTCGTATGTAATAATAAATAAATAAATAAATAAAAACAACTTGTCGCGGTGTTAACAACGGAATTTCATTGTTACCCTTGAGTTTTAGCATATTACAGTGCAAACAATCATTGGCTTAACTATGATGAAAAAATTGCATAGACACTCGTTTTTTTTTGCAGGATTGACTTACATGCAATGTCACAATGTAGCCCAGAAAAACTGAAATCCCTACGTTGGTTCGCGGTGTGAACTACGGAATTTCATAGTTACCCTTGCGTTCTACCATATTTCAGTACACAATGATTGAATAAATTTGTATATACACGTTTTTTTGCAAACGTGAGTTAAGTAAGCACATACTATTCGCAATATAGCTCAGAAAAATTGAAACCTCCTCTTGTGTTGCCTGTTGAAACTATGGAATTTCAAAGTTACCCTTACATTCTCGTATATTGCGATCAATCATTGATATAATTACGATAAATAATGCGTATACACCCGTTTTATATAAGATGTCAGAATGTAGTCCTAACGTTGAAACAGCATATGCAGCCGTTTGTTTGCAGGAGTGGGTTACATACGATATCAGAATGTAGCCCAGAAAGTTTGAAATTTCCCCGTTTGTCGTGGGGGTGAACGACAGAATCACAAAGTTACCCTTGCGTGCCAACGTATTACAATGCAATTAATTATCGACTTAACTATGACAAATTTAATGGTTTCATATTTTCGGGGTTGCATTGTATTTTTGCAAAAAAAACGGATTTATACGCAATTCTTTATCATAGTTAAGTCAATGATTGATAGCAATAAGCAAGAATGTAAGGGTAACTTTGAAATTCCCTAGTTTATCCCGCGACAAACATAGGTATTTCGAATTTTCTAAGTTATATGTAAGTGTATCCTACAAAAACGTCGGGTGTATATGCATTTTTTTACACCTTAGTTAAGTCAATGATTGATATCAATAAGCCAGAATGTAAGCATAAGATTGAAATTTCGTACTTTACTCCACGAAAAACGTGGGGGTTTCAAATTTTCTGGGCTACATTATGACGTTGCATGCCATACATTCATACATAAAAGCCGGCTGCATATGTAATTTTTACATAACAAATGCAATCATTGATTGTAATAGGCCATCATTTAAAGGTAGCTAAGAAATTACATAGTTTTCCCCTAGACAATCTAAGTGGTTCCAAATTTTCTAAGCTATTTTCTGGCATCAGTTGCAACTTGAAATGTAAAATAATTTGGTCAAGTGCGAGTTGGACTCGCATACTTAGGGTTCCGTACCACCTTCAAATTTCGAATATTCCAGTTTCAGACAAGCAGGGAATGAGCGCATTTTCTTATATTTACCCTTATATCTTTTAAAGGAAGCGTTTTCAATTTGTAAAAAATATACACTTTTGATTTTCCACACATAGACTTTTTATTTTATCTGCTTTAGGATTCGCTTGATTTTTATCACAATACATATGTATTTAATTTTCTAATTTGGCCCCCAAAAAATAACATTAGAGTTTTATTTTACTAATAAACTTTCAGAGATGCCTTTTATAATCTACTGTCTGAGTTTTGAGGCTCTGTAGATTGGAAGAAAAACGGCAAAATAGGTCAAAGTTTAAATTATAAATTATTAAATCTGTTATTCAAATTATTTAAAAATATAAATAAACTACATTTTTCAAATTTTAAATAGTGTAGTTTCTAAAGTGGGAATTAAGTCGATGTTTAATATTTTTAATATCTTTTATACAAATGATTTAAAAATATGATATATTTGTAATTCACATAATGAGCCTTTTATCTGATATATTACATGATGCGTTTGAAAGTTGAATCTTTATTTTCCATTTAATTGTATAATTTGTCCCTAAAATTACTATGGGGGTTTTCTAGTAATTTATTTTCCGTTTAATTCTATTATTTGGAGGCCAAGTAATAGAATTAGGTATTTTTTTTCATATTTTTCCTATAAACAAAAAAAATGAGGTCTTAGAGTTTGGGGAATAACGGGGAGAATGGGTAATTTTTTTTAAATATTTTTTTAATATATTTTAAAATATTCATTTAAAAAATATATATTTGTACCTATTCGTCATAATAAGCCCTGGGATTTGATATATTACATGACCCGTTAAAAACAATTATAATTTTTATTTTACATTTAATTCTATAATTTGCCCCCCAAAATGAATATTCGGGGCTTCTTCTTATTTTTCCAGTAAAGTTCAGGTGAGGGGCTATACTTCTAGTTTTTAAAAATTTTCAGCTTATGGTTTCGGAGATAAGGCGGGGAATGGGTAATTTTTTTATATTTTTGTTAATATCTGTTAATTAATTTATTTTATAAATATGGAAAAAATATAATTGTTTTCTTCATCATGAGCCCTTTTATTTGATATATAACATGCTGGGTTAGAAATAATTTTAATTTTATATTTTCCATTTAATTCTGCCCCCCCAAAAAAATATTAGGGTTTTTTCCTTATTTTTCCAGTAAAGTTCAGGTGAGGGGCTATACCCCATTGCTTCCAAAATTTTTCATGGTTTCGGAGATAGGGGGGGATGGGTAAAATTTTTTATATTTTTGTAATATATTTTAATTAATTTATTTTAAAAATATGAAAAAATATATTTGTTTTCGTCATAATGAGCCCTTTCATTTGATATATAACATGATGGGTTAGAAACAATTTTATTTTTCCATTTAATTCTATAATTTGCCCTCCCAAAATAAATATTAGGGGTTTCTTCAGTAAAGTTCAGGTGAATCTATTTTTTTTCAAATCTATTTTTGTTTCTTATTTGATATATAACTATAATATGCCCCCCAAAATAAATTTTTATTTTAGTAAATTCAGATAACCTCCATTTTTTTCTAAATTTTCCAGCTTATGGCTGGAGATAAGGGGGGATGGGTATTTTTTTATATTTTTGTTAATATCTTTTAATTATTTTATTTTAAAAATATGAAAAAAATATATTTGTTTTCGTCGTAATGAGCCCTTTCATTTGATATATAACATGATGGGTTAGAAACAATGTAATTGTAAAAGTTTTCTCCTTATTTTTCCAGTAAACTTCAGGTCAGAATCTATAAATCTATTTTTGTTTCAAAACTTCACGTTTTATAGTTTCGGAGATAAGGGTGGGGGAATGGGTAAATTTTGGTAAATTTTCGTTAATATCTTTTTAAATAATTTTTTTTAATATGAAAAATATATATTTGTGTTCCTCAGAATGAGACCTTTCGTTTGATATATAACATGATGCGTTTAAAATTTTTTATTTTTAAATTTTTATTTAATTCTATAATTTGCCCCCCAAAATTAATATTAATGGTTTCTCCTTAATTTTCCTGTAAAGTTCGGGCAACGCTCTATATTTCCAATTTTTTTTTTAATTTTAGGCTTAGTAGTTTCGGAGATCAGGGAAGGGGGAACGGTCGATTTTTTTAGTTTTTCCCCCCAGAAGTACCCCTAAAATCAAATTTTTTTCTTTTACGCTATCTACTCCTGATCGGGTCACCAAACTATACCTTCATACCAAATTTCAATTTATTCCTTCCGGTAGTTTAGGAGAAAATAGCTGTGATGTGACAGAGGCAGAAATCGTGAGTGATATTATAAGGGTATCCGTATATTGTATATACGGAACCCTAAAAAACGGGTGCATATACAATTGTTTTATAACAATGAGGTCAATGTTCAATTAACACCGAATCATACAGAATATACTATTTTAATTTTACTCGTTGTGTTAGCTAATGAAACTTTTCTAAACCCAAGTGTTGTACTTGTAACAAATTTAGGCTTTGTAAGCTGAAAAATACGATTTTCTCAATTTTTGAATTTAATGTTGGTACCACTGATGTATCACCATATTCCTGCTGTTACTGCGGTATGCGAATTTTAAGAAATGGAAAGTATAATAATATACTACAGACATATCATAAATATATAAAATACTTATAGTCTAGAAAAATGAAACTGTAAACATAACGTATAATAAAGAATTACTGTCTGCTTTAACACGTTAAACGTAAGATGTTTTAAAATTAAATATAAAAATGTGTACTAAGAAAAACAGAATATTTGTTGTGGTTTACATCTCGTTGATATCTTTTCAATGTAAGGCTAGAAAATAGCGATGAGGTGGTGAAAACACGAAAAATATTACTAGAGATTTTTGTTGGTGGTCTGAACTAATTGGCCCACTATTGTTGAAAACCCATGATCACATCTGATGACAGATTGGATTCATCTCAAGCAAAAAATTAATTATTTTGTATAAAGGGAAACTAAACATACATGACGTCTTCTTGTGAACAAGTAAGGAACTCCGACATATCAGATCACAGATAAGTTGGAATATAAATTATATTTGAGTGTGATACATTTGATTCTAATTGCTTACCAATTATTTTTGCCTTTAAAGTGGCAAATATTGTTTAGGGAGAGATGAATCCAAATATTAAGTACCTATCTAAGGATTAACTAAAGATATAAAAATAAATAACTGAAAATTAACTTACATAAATGATGATTCATTTTCTAATATTTTGAACTCAAATCCCTCGTTTCCACAGCTAGAATGATGATGGTAACGGTATACGGACCTACCTCGTTATGGAAAGAAGAACTCAATAGTATTTGGAATGGTTTTTATTATCTCACTCCTCATGTCCTCCCGAAATTTAGGGGATTGTGGCTTTTTGATCAATCTGTATTAATTAGCCTACACAATAAGGATATCAATACGAATGTATCTGTACTTTGGTGGAAATATGATAGAAACAAAAAAAAAGATTGTTTATTAAAATATGCACGATTACATCCCTCATTTTCACACATTTTTCACACGAGTAGAGGATGGTAGTTTTATAGGATATGTTGCACAAATGTCCATGTAGAAAAAAAGGAATTATGTTGATATCTCTATTTTTCGCGGAGATAATAGATTTCTGGTAAAAAATTACATTTTACATATAGTATGACGTTGGTATTTACCATCCCAGACACCAGGAACTCCAGAGGCGTTCCCGATATCTTATTCAGGTTCAGCATCCCCAAACCACGGGTAACAAAATTATAATCATTTCCTTCATTATGTACAGAGTTAAATATTTTTATCAAACATCACTTTCAACTGCATCTATGAAAATACATTCTTCTTAGTCACCGTTGCAAATCTTCAAAATTCATTGATTATTTATGGTGATAAAATTTGAAGACGCTTTCACGATTCGAATACAAAAAAACCTGATATCGTCCCGTGTTGTTGCTCATAACAATGACTGTGTGCTTTATTTCTTTGACTAAACAGTTTCTGAGACTGTAGATTAAAAGATTCGTTCTTGCAAATTTTTAATACATTCGTAACAAAATTTTGTTACAATTCCATTACTACACATTGTACCTTTATTATATCTTGAAATTTATGACGCCTTCTATAAAGTTACCACCTCTTGTTCGAGTTGCGGATTGATGTTGCTTCAATAATAGAAGTCAATTTTACTTACTACCAAAGCCTTTACCGCAGAAAACATGATTTTTTGATGAGAATATCCGTTATCGATTTGAACAAGGGCTTAATTGCCAAACTCACATTGGAATCACGGTGGCCATGTAAATCGATTCATAATAATTTAATGAAACCCTTTGTGAATCCAGGGGCATATGACATCAAATATTGGTAATCCAAAATGACCTCTGTAAGCCGTCTATTACAACTACTAGGAAACGCTTTGATAACTACTACATCGGTCATTTGAGAGTCATTATGCTATTAATATTTTATTTTAGGCTGCCAAAATAGAAATTCTAAAAATTAATTATTTTGAATAAAAACTATTTTGTTCGAATAAATAGTCCAAAAAGAAATGATACAGGTTAGCTAGTTAGAATTTATATTTTGTGTTACGATATGGTAGCTTGAATATTGCTCTCCAACCGTTCAATTATTCCGGGTTTGTTGCCGTAGTAATAGTGTTTGACAGAAAGAAGGTGTTATATTTAGCCAATGGATGAACGAAGTGATATCACTATTACAGAAATCAGATGTTCATTTAAATCCTGTCCCAAAATATGCACAATATCACTTGCTGTGTGTATGGTTACTCCTTTGTGCTAAAATTACATGCAAAATCTATATCTGTTGACTCAAAAAACTCAAAATGTTTTTATAATTACTGTTGCATATTAGTAATTAAGCCACTAATTGGGTTTCTTATTGTGCACATCTTTTAATGGATTTTATTATGTTTATATTTGTGGAATAGGTAGGTAGTCCGCTAGTTGTAATACATTGAATCTTAATAACATGACCTTTAATTTAATGCTGATAAGACGATACTGTTGGAGCAGGAATATTTGTAAACAAATATATCTATGTCTCTTTCTATTTTTGTCTCATGTTTCAACCCATTTTTCTTTTGTTCGTATATGAAAGTGCCGGGTCCATTTATATTAGTAGTCATTTGATGAAGCCAATATGTGTATTTCGAAGTGTTATAAGGGAAGTGTGCTCTAGAATTAGCATTTGCCATTTTCTAAAAAATGACATTTGTTCGCGTTATAAAATTTGATAGAAATCAAAAACATATTTGTAGTTTGCATGGATCTTGTATGACGCTACGGGGACAGAAAGTGAGACGCAAAATCCGACTATCTTCATATGCAGCATGCCTGCAACCTACAAATGAAGTTACGTGGACATTAAACCTAATTTTGCCTTATAAACAGTTAAGACCAATCCATTACAATTTCACGCTATATTTTGAAAAAAATAGAATGATCGAGGACGGTATAAAAAATTATGGTGAAAATGTTCGGAAGGGTAGATTGACCGAGTGCACTTCTGGTAAATTTTATACTTATTTTATAATTCAATCTTAAATTGCACGTAAAAAGCAAGAAGAAGTGGTATAAAAGAGATAATGGCAGAGGTAAATTCGATTTAGTTTAATGTGATTCTAAGAAAACAATTCTTTCTGATTTACTTTTGACTGTTGAAGAATATTTTACTGAAACACCCAAATTATGCTGACAACTCTGCAGCAATGCATTTTATGATGCAAAATATGAAAACGTGAAGAAAACAATGAGTTGAATGGTAAACCTACGCTCTTAACGTTAAATTATCACTATTATTCTTTTGCGTGGTTTTCTGGCGTTTTGCATGTAATTTAATGTTGAACTACATATTAATAGATATACAATTTACTAGAAGTGCATTCAATTATCTATATATTGCAATTTTTCAAAATTTTCGCCTTCTGGCGGACTTTTATCTTCCAAACGATATGTGGATGGATGGTAATCGAACACACAATGATGTCATCGATGTAATCGAAATAACGTTCATTCTGAATACTGGAAGGAATTTCTCCATCACCCCATATGACAACAACTCACCACTTTTGCTTGACAGAAGACCAATACGGGGGCGGACCAAGAAGATTTTTTTTCAGTTTAAGTTTTCAGTTCCTCTTGATTTACTTGAGGATACCTGTAACGTTTGGTTAAAATATAATGCTTGACTTCCTTAGTAAAAGTAAAAACCTCTCATTCGAGATAGAAAGGTATATTGGAATTCTTAACAGAGGTTAGTTATTAGTTCTCGTTCTTCCTCACTATGGTCTAATTTTGTCTCCTAATGGTTAAGTTTCGGTTTAAGTTTTGAAATTCATAGCAATTGTGTGCATTTATATTTACGAGAGAATCTGGCATGGTGAAAAGGTACTAAATGAGAAACTGTAAACGTAATTGTTTTGTCCATTGCGTTCGCATTTATAATCGACGTCAGAAACACTTCTTAACATCTAAAATTGCGTTGAAAAGTCCCACTTTGTCAAGTTTCTCTGTCGTTAAAATAGCGTCCGTATTCGAAATATCCCATATAATTTTGAAAATTTTCTCGGTATGTGGTTATTATGAGTATAAGTTTGCGTTTTAGTGGGTTTGTATCTGTTGGTTACGTATTGAACTGATCCTGATTAGATACTTTTAGTAGGGGACGTTGAGAAATAGTTTATAGATAGTAATTAACTGTTTGGATTGTATTTCAACTATAGATTGATAATGTTTGATAATTGTTTAATGATAAACTTTATGTAACTTACTAAGGGCAAACAAAATGGGTGTGAATTGTGAAATGTAGATTTTTTCTTTCATACTAAAAATGGGACAGTAGGATTTACTGTCAGAAGTGGAGTTAAAAGTATTCTTGTTCTGACAAGCTAAGGTCGTGATCTGCGGAATTGAAAATGAATGATTTTCTATGGACTGAGACGTTATGAAATCAACATACAGACACAGAAGAAACACACAGGTGACTTCCACGTTAGTAGCTATTCGTAGGTAAACAGTGCCGTGAGACACTAAAACGTGTTGTGCATGAAAAAATAATAACAGTGCTGTGAATCGTATATTAATAAATTCCTAATTTGGTCGTCCACAATATTCGATGACTTCCGGAAATGATACCCGGGCCTTGCTGTCGTTGAAATCGGCCCCCGTGAGTCCATATAAGCTACAGTGGCACCCCGACGACAACGGGGTCGCTCGAATCGAATGTCGAGATTTCAAATATCTTGTCCGGCAAAACCGCATAGTTAGGAACAGTTCACGTTGTTATGTCGATGTAAATATTGGACGTTCAAATTTCAAGACGGTACCACGAGGTTTTTTTTGAGTAAATTTAATATTAAAACGAGGTCATCTTAACTCCAAGGGCATAGAAGAAGGTCACTTCTATGGGTTTAAACCACATAAAGACTACTTTTAATGTCCAAGAAATATGGGTTAAAAATTATGTTTTGTAAATTTAGTACAGGATCGCCCCTTCTAAAGCATAAAATCGCCCCCCGGAAGCACCTCTCTGGATCCACCCCTGGAAAACGGAGTCTTTATCGATGGGGTTTTTCAATCGAAAGGAGCACCTTTGGCGAGGTTACCTAGGACATCTATTCAGATTTTCAAATACAGATATAAATAACTTCTTCTGAAACCCTAAAGAACTGGATATAAATGGTCTAAACAAGTGTCAAATATAAAAGTTCCGGCAATGCGCGATAATAAAATAGCACCAATTTAATTCAGTAAGTCATATATGGCCCATCCGATAACACAACGCAAAGCATGAATTTTTTACTGAATTTAAGTACTTTTATTTCCATTTCAGAACTGCTAACGTGGCATAATAGCACTAGACTAGTAAAATGCCTAACTGACATCCGTAAGAGAAAACAACACTAAAACTATATATAAATATTGCTGTAAGTATTTCAAATACCACACATAAATTTAAACTGACAGTTACTCCAACAAATTTAATATTCAGTTTTACCTTTTACTCGTTGTTGACTGTGAAAACTGCAACTTCAACTCGAAATCTTGCACCTTTTAAGATTTCTCGGAATAAGGGATGAAGATGGCAAAGTTTTAATGGTAATCTGCTTGTGAAGTGCAATTTAAATAAATCTCTGGAAATGAGCTGTCAGTTGAATGAGAGACTGTTAAATTGAATAGTGCTTTGAAACAGAAAATAGGTGATTTAAGACTTCTACTTTCCAACACACTATCGGAAAACATGTTTTCTTCCCAATTAATTCATTAAATCTGATTAGGTATTTAATTTATTTGCTAATTTGGTATAGTACTGCAGCGTGCTTATGTCGAAACACATACATATTTGCCCTTAAATTCAATAGAATCGGCACTGGGGTTTTTATGAAACATTACTGAGATCACTAAAGATTCACAATTATAGCTTTTAAATATTTGACTTTTTAGGGTTCCGTATATACAATATACGGATACACTTATAATATCACTCCGGATTTCTGCCTGTGTCACATCACAGCCATTTTCTCCTAAACTACTGGACGGAAGAGGTTGAAATTTAGTATTAATGTATAGTTTGGTGACCCGATCAGGAGTACATATCGTAAAAGAAAAAAAATTGTTTTAGGGGTACTTCTGGGGGCAAAAACTAAAAAAATCGACCGTTCCCCCCCTGATCTCGGAAACTACGGAGCCTAAAATTTTGAAAAAAATAGGAAATATAGAACGTTGCCCGAACTTTACAGGAAAAATAAGGAGAAACCATTAATATTAATTTTGGGGGGTAAATTATAGAATTAAATAAAAATTTAATAATAAAAAAAATTTCAAACGCATCATGTAATATATCAAATGAAAGGTCTCATTCTGTGGAACACAAATATATTTTTTTCAAATTAAAAAAAATATTTAAAAAGATATTAACTAAAATATACCAAAATTTACCCTTTCCCCCCCTGATCTCCGAAACTATAAAACGTAAAGTTTTCAAAAAAAATAGATTTATAGGTTCTGATCTGAAGTTTACTGGAAAAATAAGGAGAAACCTCTGCTTTTAATTTTGGGGGGCAAATTATAGAATTAAATGGAAAATATAAAATTAAAATTGTCTCTAACCCATCATGTTATATATCAAATGAAAGGGCTCATTACGACGAAAACAAATATATTTTTTTCATATTTTTTAAATAACTTAATTAAAAGATATTAACAAAAATATAAAAAAGTGACCCATTCCAAAACTGGAAGTATAGCTCCTCACCTGAGCTTTACTGGAAAAATAAGAGGAAACCCCTAATCTTTATTTCGGGCGGCAAATTATAGAATTAAATGGAAAATAAAAAAATATAATTGTTTCTAACGGGTCATGTAATATATCAAATCCCAGGGCTCATTATGACGAATACAAATACAGGGTGTAAACGGTTTGAGTGCAAAGATTTTGAAGAACAATACTTCAGGCAAAAACAAATCAAAAAGCTTTATAATATTTTCTAAAATAAACTATAGTTTTGCCAAAAAGAACACATAAAGTTAGATTTTATGTAAACCTTGCTACAGTAAATAATACAATAATTTCGATTTCAAAATGTCGGTAAATATAAATATGTAAAAACTCAATAGCTTATACATCTTTAATAGCCACATTAAAAATGTAAATTGATTATTTAAACTCGAAATATGCTTTTATAATTTAGTTTCTCCGAATAGATATGGCAACGTAGCATACAGACCAACTTATTTACTACATTTTTTACTTTAACGACGACTGAGAGTTACGATTGTTTTTTTGCGATTTCGATTCTTGTAAATAAGAATAGATAAACGGTAAAGTGATTTGAATGATATCTATTTGATGTAGACTTCGTGGTTTGCTTTCCATTTAATATATTTTTTAAATAAATAAAATCGGTTGTGATTAGTGTGTAAGTTCGACAATTAAGAATAGTGCGACAGTATTTATTTGTGATAAATAATGGCCGATTATACAATTAGGGAAAGACATGACATGCTCTTAATTTATGGGGAAAGCAGACGTAATTGCAGAATAGCAAGAATGTTATACAGGGAAAGGTTTCCAAACAGACGCTTGCCCAATGCTAGGACATTCGTAGCTGTTTCGCAGAGGCTTCTGGAAACAGGTAGTGTAATACCACAAATAAACAATCGCGGACCACAGCGACATAATCGTATCTTAGCTGCTGAGGATCAAATACTAGACCTTATCGACATCAACCCATATCGTAGCACACGGAGTATTGGAAGAGAGCTGCAAATTTCTCACACTGTTGTTCATAGAACATTACGGGAACAATTGCTCTATCCATATCACATGCAGCAAGTTCAAGGGGTTTCAATTGATGATTTTCAACCAAGACTCAATTTCTGTCGTTGGTTCATCAGAAAACATCGACAATTTCCTAATTTTGTGAACAATATTTTAACAACAGATGAAGCAAGTTTTAATAGGAATGGTATAATAAATTTTCATAATACGCATTCGTGGTCTGAGTTAAATCCGCACGAAATACGCCAGTCAGTATTTCAACACCACTTCTCAGTTAACGTGTGGGCTGGAATAGTTGGTGAATACTTGGTTGGGCCATTTATACTGCCTTCACGTTTGACAGGTGAGAATTACCTTTATTTTTTTAACAACACGCTACCAGATTTGTTAGATGAAGTGAACCTACAAACACGTTGCAATATGTGGTATTTACATGACGGAGCACCTGCCCACGCAAGTCATCTAGTTGTCAACTTCTTAAATAGAACATTTCCCCGTCGTTGGATTGGTCGAAACGGACATATACGTTGGCCAGCAAGATCTCCTGATCTCAATACTTTAGATTTCTACTTATGGGGACACATGAAAAGTAAGGTTTACACGACTCCAATTATTGACGAGAATGACCTTAGACAACGCATTTTTGACGCTGCTGACGAAATCCGAAATATTCCAGGAATTTTTTCTCGCATACCTGAAAATTGGATTAAACGGTGTCGTGCTTGTGTCAATAGTAATGTTGGGCATTTTGAACATTTGCTGTGAATAATCCGTTGTTTCAACTCAGTTCTATCATTATAATAAATTCGGTAAGTAGGATTACATATTTAGTTGTCTAATATAAATAATAAAAAACTACATATACAGATCTCTTGAGTTGAATATCATATTTACCCAACTTGCATAAAAGAAACCGCCAAATACAAATTCTAATTGCAATACCTTGTATTAAAAACGTAAATATTTTCAACAAAATATTTCATACATTTTTATTTAATTCTAAGGTCAATATCATCAGTCAATACAATAACACAGGTGTTTATTTTTTTATCGGCGTAGTCATTCCTTTATTATTCGCGCTGAGAGTGAATCTGCTTCGAACGCGAGCGACGTTGCCGGATTTACAATAATTTACTTACTATGTTTTAGATTTTCTTGGTTATTAAGGCCTACTGACCATAGTGGTATAAGAGCTTTTTGTTTAATTTGGTGTATACTACCTCCACCTAAAATATATGCACTCAAACTATTTACACCCTGTATATTTTTAAATATTTTTTAAAATGAATATTTTAAAATATATTGAAAAAATATTTTAAAAAAATTACCCATTATTCCCCAAACTCTAAGACCTCTTTTTTTTGTTTATGGGAAAAATATGAAAAAATAATTTGGTCAAGTGCGAGTTGGACTCGCATTGTAAGGGTTCCGTACCACCTTCAAGATTCGCTGTATTTAGTTTTCTAATTTGGCCCCCAAAAATTAACATAAGAGTTTTATTTTACTAATAAACTTTCAGGGAAGCCTTTTATAATCTATTGTCTGAATTTTGAGGCTCTATAGATTGAAAGATAAAGGGCAAAATAGGTCGTTTTAAATTATAAATTATTAAATCTGTTAATCAAATTATTTAAAATACAAATAAAATATTTTTCAAAATTTAAATAGTATAGTTTCTAAAATGGGAATTAAGTTGATGTTTAATATCTTTTAAACAAATGATTTAAAAATATGATATATTTGTAATTCACATAATGAGTCTTTTATTTGATATATTACATGATTCGTTTGAAAACTGAATTTTTATTTTCCATTTAATTGTATAATTTGTCCCTAAAATTACCATGGAGGTTTTCTAATAATTTTTCTTATAGATTTCAAGTGAGCCCCAGTACCCCTAATTATTTTCAAAATTTTAGGTAGTATGGTTTCGGAAATAAATCGAGAAATGAGAATTTTTTACATCTTTATGTTAATATCTTGTAAACAATTAATTTTAAAAATATGAAAAATATATATTTGTATCCCTCATAACGAGCCCCTTCATTTGATATATTGCATGACACGTTAAAAAATATTTTTTATTTTCCGTTTATTTCTATAAATTGCCCCCCATTATTAATATTAAAGATTTCTTCCTATTTTTCCTGTAAATAAAAAAAATTAGGTCTTATAGTTTGGGGAATAAAGGGGGGAATGGGTAATTTTTTAATATATTTTTTTTAATATATTTTAAAATATTTATTTAAAAAAAATATATATATTTGTATTAGTCATAATGAGCCCTGTGATTTGATATATTACATGATACGTTAGAAACAAGTTTAATTTTTTATTTTCCATTTAATTCTATAATTTGCCCCCCAAAATGAATATTAGGGGTTTTTCCTTATTTTTACAGTAAAGTTCAGGTGAGGCGCTATACCTATATTTTTTTTCAAAATTTTACAGCTTATGGTTTCGGAGATAAGGGTGGGGGGATTGGGTAATTTTTTTTATATTTTTGTTAATAACTTTTAATTAATTTATTTTAAAAATATGAAAAAAATATATTTGTTTTCGTCATAATGAGCCCTTTCATTTGATATATAACATGATGGGTTAGAAACAATTTTAATTTTATATTTTCCATTTAATTCTATAATTTGCCCCCCAAAATACATATTAGGGGTTTCTTCTTAATTTTCTAGTAAAGTTCAGGTGAGGGGCTATAGCTCAATTTTTTTTCAAAATTGTCCAGCTTATAGTTTTGGAGATAAGGAGGGGGGAATGGTTAAATTTTTCTATATTTTTGTTGATATCTTTTAATTTATTTATTTAATTTATTTATTTTAAAAATATGAAAAAAATATGTTTGTTTTCTTCTTAATGAGCCCTTTCATCTGATATATAACATGATGGGTTAGAAACAATTTTAATTTTATATTTTCCATTTAATTCTGTAATTTGCTCCCCAAAATGAAAAGTAGAGGTTTCTCCTTATTTTTCCAGTAAACTTCAAGTCAGAACCTATAAAACTATTTTTTTTTCAAAATTTTACGTTTTATAGTTTCGGAGATAAGCGGAGGGTATGGGTAAATTTTGGTATATTTTCTTTAATATCTTTTTAATTAATTTTTTTTTTAAATATGAAAAAAATATATATTTGTGTTCCTCAGAATGAGACCTTTCATTTGATATATTACATGATGAGTTTGAATTTTTTTTATTTTTAAATTTTTATTTAATTCTATAATTTGCCCCTCAAAATTAATATTAATGGTTTCTCCTTATTTTTCCTGTAAAGTTCGGGCAACGTTCTATATTTTCTATTTTTTTCAAAATTTTAGGTTCAGTAGTTTCGGGGATCAGGGGGGGGAACGGTCGAATTTTTTAGTTTTTCCCCCCAGAAGTATCCCTAAAATCAAAATTTCTTCTTTTGCGATATGTGCTCCTGATCAGGTCACCAAACTATACCTTCATACCAAATTTCAACCTCTTCCGTCCAGTAGTTTAGGAGAAAATTGCTGTGATGTGACAGAGGCAGAAATCCTGAGTGATATTATAAGGGTATCCGTATACTGTATATACGGAACCCTAAAAATGGAAAATAAATTATTAGAAAACCCTCATAGCAATTTTAGGGACAATTTATGCAAATAAATGGTAAATAAAGATTCAATTTTCAAAGGCATCATGTAATATATCAGATAAAAGGCTCATTATGTGAATTACAAATATTTCATATTTTTAAATCAATTGTATAAAAGATATTAACAAAAATACTAAACATCGACTTAATTCCCACTTTAGAAACTTCACTATTTAAATTTTGAAAAATATATTTTATTTACATTTTTAAATAATTTGAATAACAGATTTAATAATTTATAATTTAAACTTTGACCTATTTTGCCCTTTTTCTTCCAATCTACAGAGCCTCAAAACTCAGACAGTAAATTATAGAAGGCATCTCTGAAAAATTATTAGTACAATAAAACTTTAATGTTACTTTTTGGGGGCCAAATTAGAAAATTAATTAATTATGTATTGTGATAAAAATCAAGCGAATCCTAAAGCAGATAAAATAAAAAGACTATGTGTGGAAAATCAAAGTGTATATTTTTTATAAATTTAAAACGCTTCATTTAAAAGATATAGGGTAAATATAAGAAAATGCACTCATTCCCTGCTTGTCTGAAACTGGAATATTCGAATCTTGAAGGTGGTACGGAACCCTAAGTATGCGAGTCCAACTTGCACTTGACCAAATTATTTTATGAACAAATTCTTGATATATATGTTCTCTTTAGTTATATTATGTATCAGAAATTTCAGAAATTATGAGAAGATTTAGCTGCAAGTACTTATAACACTTAATTCATGTACTTATAACACTTAATGCCTTGCAGATACTAATTAAAATCGTACCGTGTTGCCCAACTCCCATTTGGTGACGGATAGTGATAAGCGATCTGATCTTCTTCTTCTATACTATAATAAAACTGTAGTTGTCTGTTTGTTTGTTCGGGTAGCACATAATAACTACTGAACGGATTTTGCTGAATCTTTTTTTGTTGCAAGGCCCATAGTTTCGATCGTTGGGCAACTCACAATTACTCTATTGTTTCCAGTGAAGGCACCAAATAAGATACTTACATTAGCTTAACTTTTATTCAAGATTCGTAATGTGTGAATGTAACTAACATGTTTCGATTTAAAAAAATATCAACTGAGATATCAAACGTAATTTTACAGCTTATTTCATATATAGGACCGGTGAAACATAGTGCGGAGTAGATTTACATGGGTTAGAAAAACCTTTTACAATGTGGTTGGAATAAGGGGGAGTGAAATTACTTATACCGGGTGGCTGAAAACTGTTATATTGGGTAGACATATATAGTTGCATATACCAGGTAGTTGAAAAACGGGTTTATTGGAATTAAACTTGTACAGGGTAGACAGCAAAATGGTATATTGTTTGGCTGATAAGTAGTTGCATATTCAATGTGGTTGAAATAAGGCGAGTACGTAATTATAGTTATACAAAATGGATAAAATAATCTTAGGGAAAAGGTGTTCTGTAAGCAGTTAGGTTAAACTATGTTCTTTAGTTATTATTATTAGGAAATGGGTTGAAAAAATGTTAGAATCACGTGTTTATAAAAGGTGGATGTAATATAACGTGGCGTGGAAAATATAGTTTATAGGGTAGTTAATAAAATATTTAGTAGTAGTAGTAGTTTCACATACAATACGGTTGAAATATGTAGCAGAGCATAATTACAGTTATACAGGTGGATTTAAAAAATATTATAAAGAGATGTTATGATCTACAAGCTGTTTAGGGTAGTAAATATTCTTATATTAATTGGGTGGCCCATAAGTAGGTACATGTACACGGTTGTTGAAGTGGAATTATAATTATACAGGGTGGTTAAAAAAATTGTGAAACCTTTTGTTAAATCGAACATGAGCAGTTGCATATATGGAGTACCTGAAAGCAGCAGTATATACAGGATGGTTGTATTACAGGTTGAAGTAGAGATAAATGTACAATGTCATTCAAAAAAATGTACGAAATTGCTATATAGAGGATTCCATAAGTTGAAGTTTTGGTGAAATATATTGGGAATTGTGGGCTTTATACTTATAGAGGGTGGTACAAAAATGTTATACTGGGTGGCCGGTATGTAGTAGCATATGCAAGATCGTTAAAATAGAGAGTGATGTAGAATTATAATTAAACAGAGTGCATGAAAAAATTAAAAAAACATGTTGTAGTACGTTAGCATCTGTGCAATTTTTGCAACAAGAGTAACATTATAGTTATAAAGAATAGTTCAAAAACTGATAGACAAATAAGTTATAATGATTAATTAATAGGCAGAAATATATATAGGATGGCTTAAATATAGATGGAAGTAGAACTATAGTTATACAAGGCAAATAAAAAAAATAAAAAAATTAATTGGGTTACCAATAAGCAGTTGCAGTTTGGCTGAAATAATTTGGGGATTGAGGAATTTATAGTTATAGACTTGGTGCGTTCCCGCAATTTGTTTATGGTATTGTGTTCAATTTGATTGAATTACTTCATTGATTTTTAAACTTCTGCACCTTTTCTAAAACATTCCGTCGCGCTAATGCTAATCGTAAAAGTGTTTTTTTTTTGCGTGTAAAATATAGACAGTATTGACATTCGTGGTTCGCTTCCCTAGCTGCTTAGACCTTGGGAGTTTCGTGTATTATGCTCCGAATTATTCGGACACTTTTTTGATTCCGTCTGAAGAGACGACGCTTATTGTTGTTGTTTGCGTTACGATTTCGCGAGTTAGTAGCTTCGTTCGTAACGACCGCTAAACCGCTTTCATTTTGTTTCTTTTGTGTTTACAAAAGCGCATCATTTGTTGTTAAACCCGCATTTTTTAGTATGCTCACTCAATGAACATTACGTCGCTATTTTTTGTGTAACGTGTTGTCCAGACGAAGCTCTAAGAAACTGTTCCTGCTATTACGGGGCTAGCCTCAGAAGAAAGAAGAACCAAGAAAACACCAGAGCTTCCGGACGTAAAAGGTTAGTGATAACTTTTATTTGGTGATTCGTTTATGTGACCGCACGTGTTTATTGATTGTTCCGCTAAAGGTCCTTCGTCAATTATATACTTGCATTGAACCAGCATTGAACTAAAACCGCAACATCTAATTCATACATTTTTTTGAATATTCTCTATGGAATGTGCCATCGAAGACATTACATAATTTGGTCCAAGTACGAGCCGGATGCAATTTGAGTTAATTTAGTGCAAAGATTATCAAATAAATTCCATAATTTTGGTCCAACTCCGAGCCGGATGCAATTTGAGTTAATTTCGTGCAAAGATTATCGAATAAATTACATAATTTGGTCCAACTCCGGACCGGTACATTTGAGTTAATTTCGTGCAAAGTTTAATAATCAAAACATTGATTTTTCGTTGCAATTATTGTTAAAAACCGCATTTAATTTTCGTTTCTTTATTTGTTAAAAGTGAAAACAAGTTCGGGATTCAGTCATTCCGTTAGAAATAAATTCGCATATTTTTTTACCGCAAAAAAACTTACAAGAGATCGTTTTGTTTGTTTGGTTATTTTGCTAAATTGTTTTGAATTTATTTGACATTTGGTCAGATATTTTCTACTTCAACAGTAAAAAATTATACATTTTTGGAATAGTATTTTGTTTTCGTTCTATCGTGTTAGATTTGTTCAGTTGCGTTACAGTGTTTTTAATTTATTGTTAAGATGTCAAAAACCGCTGAAAATTTACGTAAATTTAAAAATCATCGACAATCTGAGTTTAAAAGATTAGAAGATATTTATTTTGCTGCCGAGAAAGCCTTAAGAGGTGACGACGTAGAATTGTTTTTTAGCATGATTGATATGGTTGATTCAATTCATTTAGAATTTTTTAAACAGCACAATTCGATTGTTGGATTAATTTCAGATGCAAACGATAATTTTGACTTTGAGGATGACATTCGCAATAAATTTGAAAAATTGTTTTATTCAATTAGGTCTATTTTTGCTAAACTGAAATCTGTTCATAATTCTACGCCACAAAATATAGCTCAGGAACAGGAAAGTGTTGCTTTGCCGCGAATTGATTTGCCTTCATTTAGTGGAGACATATTGGAATTTGGTACTTTTATTGATTTGTTTGATTCATTAATTCACAATAATGAAAAACTCAGTGCTATGCAGAAGTTCAAAAATATTTGCAGTTAGCTTTAAAAGGGCCTGCCTTTGAGGTTATTAAGAATTTTAAACTAACACAAAACAATTACGTGAGTGCTTATGAAACACTTTTGAAAAAATTCAAGCGAACTCGTTTAATCGCGGAGTCTCATTGGTCAGCTTTAGAACAATTCCCCCAACTAACTTCAGATAGCCCTTCAGAGGTTCGGAAGTTATTGGATGACTTCAGTGATAATTTGGAAGCACTGAAGAATTTGGGTTTACCAGTAAATCAGTGGGATTTTTGTATCGTTCAGATGATGTTGAAACGAGTTCCAAAGAATTAAGCCGCTAAGTTTGAACTTTACCATGGTACTGTGACCGCTCAAGATGACTTTCCGATCCGTTCGGAAGTTGTTGATTTTTGTCGAAGCATTGCGATGCCTTTGAACATGTTGAATTATCCCGCAAGGCAAAGCGAAGTGTTGACAAAAAGTTACCATTGAATTCAAAGCAACATTCTTCCCGTTTCACTACATCTTTGTTTGTCACTAAGAATAGAAATTGTTTAGTTTGTAAATCCGATCATGCGCATTACAAATGTTCTGAATTCTTGAACAAATCAGTATCCGCGCGGTTTAAGTTTGTTAAAGATTTTAGATTTTGTTTTAATTGCTTGAGCGATTCTCATCAGTCGAATCGCTGTAAATCTTTATCCACTTGCCGCAACTGCAAACAACGCCATCACGCATTGCTTCATTTTGTAAATCGTGCTGATTCAGGTATTGGGTCTGAATCTAAAGCTCCCCCCGCAAACCTGGCTTCCACATCTGGTGGATCCAGTACCATTAATACTGTTGAAAGTCCCGAAACTTCTCTACCGCAGACTTCTTGTCATAGTTCACTTTTGTCATACAATTCAAATGTGTTGTTATCTACCGCTTTAGTTGAGGTATTGGATAGGCATGGTTCTTATCAAACTTTGCGATGTCTGCTAGATTCTGGTAGCATGACATCATTCATTGCGAGCAAGGCTGTGAAACGCCTTGGCTTCCGACCTATGCCCGCTTCGCTACAACTCAACGGGCTAGGTTCTATGCAGAGTACCTCTGCTGAGGGCTCTCTTACCCTTTCTCTTCGCTCTGTAGTAAAGCGTGAGTGCAATTTTGTTGTTGAGACTATTGTTTTACCCCGCATTTGCAATGATATGCCTGTTGCGCCCATTAACATGGGTAATATGACATATATAACCAATTTGAAACTTGCTGATCCTGGTTTCAATAGCCCAGGCGCTATTGACCTTTTGTTAGGTGCCGATATATTTTCTCAAATTTTGTTGGATGGACGTCTTCTGGGAAAGGAAGGTGTTCCTGATGATATTAACACTGTGTTTGGTTACATCCTTATGAGTAGAGTGTCTTCGAGTTCTGTTAACTCTCACTCTCAGTCGGCCATAAACCCAACTTCGCTTTTTTGTAAAATTGAAGATGTAGTATCATTAGATGATTCACTCCAAAGGTTCTGGACAATTGAAGATGTTCCTACCGCACTGGTTCAGTCCCCTGATGATCTTATCTGCGAAAAAATATTTTCCGAGGGATGCAGGAGATTGGATTCAGGTAGATTCGTGGTGCCTCTTCCTTTTCGAAATACACTTCCTGCTTTTGATGGAATGTATAATCTCGCCGTACAACGTTTCTACTCTTTAGAAAGACGTCTTCTACAGCAACCAGATCTCTACAAACAATATTGTGATTTTCTCAAAGAGTATTTGGAGCTGGATCATATGGAGTTCGTTCCCGATCCATCTACTTTTTCTGATTGTTATTACATACCGCATCATTGTGTTTTGAAACCTGATAGTAGCACAACCAAACTTCGTGCAGTGTTTAATGCATCCGTTAAGATACCTCATCGGTTATCTTTGAATGATTGTTTGTTTATCGGTCCCAAATTGCAGCAAGACATTATCGCTATTTTGTTGACCTTACAGAATTTAGTTTTGCCTCACCTGCTTGCTATAGAAAACTTTTCTAGTTGTGAACTTCACACATTTGGTGATGTTTCTGAGAAAGGTTATGCCGCTGTTGTTTATTTTGTGTTCGAAACCGCATCTGGATTTCGTCAAAGTTTTTTTGTGTTGTCTAAATCGAAAGTTGCCCCTTTGAAAACTTTGTCACTTCCCAGATTGGAACTGTGTGCTTCAGTTCTTACTGCTAAGTTGGTTCATTATGTTTATGAGCAATTCAATAGTCGTTTGTTGTTCAAGGTGATTCGTTGCTGGTCAGATTCCACGGTAGTCCTTTCATCGCTTAGTTCTTCCCCGCACCGTTGGACATTTGTCAGTAATCGAGTTGCTTACATTCAGGAAAAATTTCCTTCTTCGCATTGGTTTTACATCCAATCTTGTGATAACCCCGCTGACTTGGGTTCCCGCGGCACTTTGCCATCAGAGTTGTTAGGCAATACACTTTGGTGGAAAGGCCCACAATTGTTGATTACCGCTTGTTTGCCACATGCTTGCTCAGACTCAAGCATGTCACCGCTAGTTATGACTGAAGCCCGTGTAGTGGCGCTTCAAGTCATCGCTTCACTAAATTTATTTGGTACTTTGTTAGAAGAACATTCTTTTATTAATCGCATTACCCGCATTATAGCTCATATTTGTCGCTTTGTTGATAACGCCCGCCATCCAGACCGTAGGGGCTCTGGATCATTTTTGGCTGCTGAGTTATATCAGGCTCAGCTTCGCATTGTTCGCTATGTTCAAGATCAATATTTTTCTAAAGAGATTTCCCTTCTTCGAGAACGAAAACTATTGCCCAAATCGCTTCGTAAACTTTCGCCGTTTCTTGATGAACAGGGAACTCTTAGAGTTGGTAGTAGATTGGCTAATGCTCCATTGCCGTTTGACACTAAATTTCCCGCACTGCTACCAAGTAAAAGTCGTTTGACTAATCTAATTGTCGAAGATTGTCATGTCACCAATCTTCACGCAGGAATCCAAACCGTTCAATTTCTTTTGCAGCAACGATTTTGGATTCTATCCGCAAAGAGAGTAATTCGTAGTGTCGTAGCTCACTTAAGACGTGTGGTTGGAGATAAAATCCTAACCTACGAAGAACTTTCTTCTGTATTTGCACAGGTCGAAGCAGTTTTAAACTCGCGACCTATAACCCCTTGTAGCAACGATCCATCGGATCTTACCGCCTTGAGTCCTGGAATGTTTCTCACCATGGAACCTTTAACAGCACCTCCTGAATCTGATTTCTTATCTGTCCCATCTAATCGTCTCAACAGATGGCAGTTACTGAGTCGTTTGCATCAGGCATTCTGGAAACGTTGGTCGCAAGAATATTTCCATACTCTTTATCAACGGAGTAAATGGACTGATCCCTCGGAGGTTGTTAAGCCAGGTACTCTTGTTATTTTGAAGCAAGACACTTCACCTCCTTTGAATTGGCCATTAGGGCGCATTATTGACGTACATCCTGGAGGTGATGGTGTTGTACGCGTTGCTACAGTTAGAACTGCAAGTGGTACTTGGAAGCGACCTCTTGTAAAGCTTTGTCCACTGCCAGTGGACCCTTAGTTTTGAAATAAGTAATTCAAGGCTGGCGGAATGGTGCGTTCCCGCAATTTGTTTAGTGTATTGTGTTCAATTTGATTGAATTACTTCATTGATTTTTAAACTTCTGCACCTTTTCTAAAACATTCCGTCGCGCTAATGCTAATTGTAAAAGTGTTTTTTTGCGTGTAAAATATAGACAGTATTGACATTCGTGGTTCGCTTCCCTAGCTGTTTAGACGCTTGGGAGTTTCGTGTATTATGCTCCGAATTATTCGGACACTTTTTTGATTCCGTCTGAAGAGACGACGCTTATTGTTGTTGTTTGCGTTACGATTTCGCGAGTTTGTAGCTTCGTTCGTAACGACCGCTAAACCGCTTTCATTTTGTTTCTTTTGTGTTTACAAAAGCGCATCATTTGTTGTTAAACCCGCATTTTTTTGTATGCTCAATCAATGAACATTACGTCGCTATTTTTTGTGTAACGTGTTGTCCAGACGAAGCTCTAAGAAACTGTTCCTGCTATTACGGGGCTAGCCTCAGAAGAAAGAAGAACCAAGAAAACACCAGAGCTTCCGGACGTAAAAGGTTAGTGATAACTTTTATTTAGTGATTCGTTTATGTGACCGCACGTGTTTATTGATTGTTCGGCTAAAGGTCCTTCGTCAAATATATACTTGCATTGAACCAGCATTGAACTAAAACCGCAACATCTAATTCATACATTTTTTTGAATATTCTCTATGAAATGTGCCATCGAAGACATTACAAGACTGGTACAAAAAGTGTGATATTGGGTGGCCGTAAGTAGTTGTAAATAAAAGTTGGTTGAAATCAAGGGCGGAGTAGAATGTTTAAAAAAATTGTTATATATGGTAGACCATGAACAGCTGCATCCTACTTTATGCAATACCTAAAACATGGAAAATTATAGTTATACACTGTGTTTAACATAATCTTATAAAAAGTGGTTAAAATATAGGGTGGAGAGAAATTACACTTTACAAGGCGCTCCAGAAATTATCAGAAATAATTGTTATATTGCGTAAACTATAAGCAGTTGCAGTGTTTAAAAAAAATGTTAAATTGGTTGAATAATAAACAGCAGCATATACCGGAAGGTTGTACTTTAGGGTGATGTACACTTACAGTTATATAAGGTGATTCAAAAAACGGTTTTATAGGATGGCCCTTTTGCACTTGCAGGTTAGGTGAGATATATTCGGGATTTATACTTATATATGGTGGTTCAAAACAGACAGAAAAAAATGATATATAGAGTTGCCCAAATGTTTCATAAACTATTTCTTTTTGAATAATTTGTACATACAATATGCGGGTGAAACGGACTATATTCTATTATTCTATCCGAAACTAACAAAAAAGTAGAAGTCATGCAGTATATCGGAAAATATAGATGAACAACCAAAAAGAGGTTTAAAGATTGCTAAAATATAATGTAAGCATGGAAGCGCACAAAATAACATTAATTCTCACTTATGGCCCTAATGATATCACGCGGCGAGAAGAGAAGGAAATAAATACACTATGAACAATTAAATGAAAAAATATGTTAAATAGGCCAGAATAGAGAAATATAAAATGTAAATGATCTAAATGCCAGACTTGGTCAAGATACAATTATTATTGTTTTTTATTGTTGTTGTTTAATAGAGTGTATATCCGGACTGGGAAAATTATAAATTTGTTTCATTTTGTTTGTATACCTGTTAACTATCGATTTACATAAAACGTTTTCAAATTTGCGAAGAGTGTCCATTTAGTAGCACTGACTGATAACACATGTCAAGTGCTAAACTACTATTCAGTGTATAATTCAGGGTGTTCATTTTAGCAAACAAAACGATAAACTAAATTGCTTAAATCAATTATAAAAATAATTAATTTAATTAAACATATTTTTCTCTTGTTATGTCAACGCGTATCAAGTTCATTTATTTTTTATAATAGTAATCGATCAATTTAAACGAAAATGTATGTAATATCGGAGCATATATATATAGTAAATATTTGAAGTTGCCACCAGCAACAATCAAATTGAACAAGTATATGTAATCAATGCAGGGTTCAAGGTTTGGTAGATGCATTCCATCCAAATAAATTTTGGACCTTTTCCTTTTAAAGTTCTGTATACACTCCATTATTTGGTTTGGCAGGCGAATTTGACTTATTTTCTGACATGTCTATCTTTTCTCGATATTTTCGCAATTGTGCCCTATATTTCTATCTGTTGACGAATCTTCTTATCTTTTATTTTTTTGTATTCTCGATATTTTAATGGATCTTCTCGACGCATCCATTACACCAGCTTTGGTCACTTTTTTGTTTCTTTCTGTTATTCTCCATCTCTCAGATCTACACTTTAGGTGGTTCTTAATCATTATGATATCGATTTTGAAGTTCGTGATCTTGTGTTTTTACTCCATCACAAGAAACGTGCCTGAACGGTATGTTCAGGCATCTAATAACCTTTCTTGTTTCTGTTATTCTTGTTCTTACTACGTTTCCATCCTTACCGCTTGTTTCGAAATTTACCCTTACATATCTATTCACTCTGCACAGTCGTGTCTTCAGTCTGGCCTGTGTATAAGCCACGGATTCTATGAACAAGTACTTTGATATTTCCAGCTTAACGCCTAATCGCCAGTCTTCATATGTTTGGTTTAGCTTACGTGTCATATTGTGCCGATCTTGACCTTATGCAAACTTTAAGGTGTAACTCAACGTTTTAGATAAAAGTATTCCCATTACTAAACATTTTTGTTCCTACTGCATTCGATCATATTTAATATAGGTTTTAAACAGCATATTTAAAATAGATTTCTAGATGTCGCTTGACGATATATGTTCTTTAACACATTTATCAATGTTTTGTTAATGTTCGTGTTCTGAAGGATTTCGCACAATTTACACCAAGGTTTTGAATTGTAAGCCTTTGTTAAGTCGACAAAAAAACATGTGTTAATTACCGAACATCTTTTTTCATTTATTTCTTTTATACAGAAAACGTTATCCGTGTATGATGGGCGGGCTCAAAACCCACACTACTCTTCCTCTGCCCTGAACTCGTCTTAAAATTATTCCGTATAGCCTACTGATTGTAACCGAAATTATTCTGCAGTTTGAGCAAATGTCTCATCTTCCTCCCTTGTATATTGACAATATATAAGTGGTACAATTTCGTATCTATTTCTATGTTTTCTTCATGTATGATAATTGAGGTTTCTATTTTTTATAGTGTGGTCATCATTCTTGCAGTAGCTCTTCTAATACTGTTATAACATTCATTTTATGCTAACAAAAGTTAAGAAACCTTCAAGAATTGAATCATACTAAATAAGAACCAAACCTGCGAATACGACAAAAGCCAGTCCCGAACAATTCGTTTGATGGCAAGAATGCTTTTGATTTCATTCCGGAACAGCTGGCTTATCAGAAGTGACAAACGAATTCTCGAACTGGCGATGATACCTTTATAGGCAATCGCCTTATGGGAAGGAACCGGTTTATTAGATGGCAGTGTGAAGCACATCTGTTTAGATATTTGTCATCGTTGTAAATAAATATTGTGAGTTGATTTTGGTAAAATAAAAACGTTTATAATGCGTGGTACATTGTTATAATTGAACCCAAGAAGTCTGTACTAAAGTGATGACAGAGGACTGAGTTAAGAGAAGTTTGAAATCCCTTTTGATTTATGTCTACAATCAGAAGTATGGCAGGAACGGACGAGACCAACAATATTCATAGATATTACCGATAACCTGGACGAGAAAATAAGGCAAATCCTGTAAAATTTTGACGAAAAGGAGAAACAAAATCAAGAAGAAATCCAAATGTTAGTACAATCTTTTGATGAGAAATGTAAAATTAAATTATGAAACCATGTCATATTTAGAGATGAATGACGTAAATCAGTTCGTTCCTGACGGGGTCCATCTACCGCACTTTTTGTTAAATTAATTATAAATTGGATTATATTAAGGTGGCGTCAGAGGTGATTCCCATACATTTTTCACTAACTAAAATATACTATTTTCCAGCAAATCATAAAACTAAAGCCAAAAGTTCCTACATGTCAATGTAAATATAACAGAAATATTTTACCAAATTTGAAAGTGGATATATGTCAGAAAATACTGATTGATTGCACCCAGTTTTTGAACGCTTTCATTTAGAATCAGCTGAAGTCGGTTCTTTTTTAAATATGATTAAAATAATTATTATTTTTATATGGGGCATACCGGTGGATTGGACCACTACGTATGTGCAACGTACTGTCCAATGTTTCGAATTTATTTATAACAACTCAAAAAAACCTAATCTCAGATTTGGTCATTTACAAAACACATAAAATTAAGGATACAAGATTTATTTATAAATATATATCTATGCTGTTTGTGAGGAAGGCAAAATAAAATATTACATTATAGAATACGTTTATTAAAGAGTTGATTATATATGTTGAATAAACATCAATCTTTGTAAACTAATATTATGAAAGCTGGAAATTTAAGAGACAAAAACTGTATTTTAAATATTTATTCTAACAGTGAGTGATTAAAGCAAACAGAAACTTCTCCAATTTAACAATGTAAATATAGCCAGAGATGACCCCTTAAAGTACACACCCGAGGGTCATCTTCCTACATTGGTGCTTATATATCACAAATGATCTCTTGTAGATGCTATTAGCTTAATGGCTTATAAAGTAACGTGTTAACAGTATATCAGAATTAAATTTAGTATTCCACCTCAATTCTTTTTTGAAAATATTAGGGAAGTATTAATTTAAAAGCATGTCGGGCATTTGTAACAATTTATTGTGATTATAGGGTATACACAGTTTAAGAAATGATTTGAAAATGGCTAAAACATGACCGATACGTTATTAGTACAATATTTGACAAATAAGTTGTTTAAACACGACCCAAAAAAATCACTCAACACATTTCTAATAAAATGAATAATATTAATAATAAAGTAATATTATTAATTTTATTAGTTACATTGTACACGCAAGTAATTTGAGAACCTACTATGGCTATATTTACGATCATAGAAAACAGGAAAAATTCCTGAAGCTAATTTCCATAATATCGATGGGGATGCACTAACTAATCCATCCTGAGCTTCTTAACTTTGTTACAGAGTTGCCAAGGATTCGAAATGTTTCTTTCAACTAGTGATCCCTTCCGGTGTTCTTTCGGATATGAAAGTAAACGATCACAAAGAACTGAAACAAGAGCAGCTTATTATGTAGTGGACGTACATGGCATCTCCAGCGTGACTTCATAGTGAGGCTCCTTGAGCGATCACTAGCTGGGAGTAGCCAACGCAACACCCTAACGGACCAAGGAAACTCCCATCAATCAACGTGAGGGGAGTAATTGTTGACTAATGTAAATCCACAAGTTTTCGGGAAGGTCACGCTCTGACTCCTGAAAGGTTACTAAATCGGTACTAACACTGGGAAACTATATTGTAGGACCAATATTGCTGGATGAAAATTTAAAAGGATCACTGTATCTTAAGATTTTTAAACACCAAGTCCATTCCATGATTGAAGAAACAGTAAATGTCAATCCTGACGAATACAAGTCTTATCCCTCAGATTTTAAAATGCAAAAATATTTTCGAAAGTATTACCAAACTACTTCCAGTAAAAAAAATTGATATTGCACATTTAGCACTGGGTACTGTGGCACATGTCAACTTTATGTCAAACGTTATTTACAACATCTTACGTGGTTTTTGGTCGAGACTGACATATTGTTGCATTCAAACGCTAAGAGGGAGAGGGAACAATAAAAAGTCATTACTGCTTCGAAGTGGAACTTCACGACAGTATGTTATGGCATGCTCCTGAAATACTACAATATAAATAAACATCAGACAAAACAAAACAAAACTCATTCTACAACTAATGTCTTATCGATTGTATGAACGCAGCACTATTCCCAAGCTGGCCCCATATCATACTTTGTAGGTGGTTCTGATTTACAAACCACAATCTACTTCTTCAGAACCACAACATTTAATGCACAACACTAATGTAGTTTTTATATGTAATTCGTACGCCTTTAAGATGTTACTTAGATGTTTCCTGAAGGATAGTTTGGCATATTTAATTAATGTTTAAGCACTTTTTGGGAAATAACATCACAATACTGGAAATTACTGAATATTTCGAAACGTTTCGTGGTCTAGGTTAGACCTCATTCTCAATGGCAAATAAACTATGAAAAAAGCACAATTCAAAATTTAAAATTAAAATGTTTGACACTATTAGTCAAATAATTGTGTCAAACATTTTAATTTTAAATGTTAGCATTGTTCCTATTTTCATAATCTAACTGAATGTCAACTTATTTCTTTCCTAATTGCTGTTAATAAAATCTGCAGTTCTCTGTATTTTACGTAAGCAAGAAATCAACAAATCTGCAGACTATACAAATATAGGGGAACCTTTAAGCGTTAACAAGAAACATCTCAAAACGAATGGCCTGTCAAGTACACGGTAATAAATAAGCGTACGAGAAAATTCAATATGAACTGACACTAATCTGTCAGTCAGATAAGAATTTCATCAAGATTTAAAGATTGTTGAAATAAATGTTCTTGGTTAAGATAAATGTTTTGAGTGATTGTTTTGGATTTTATTGCAACATATTTGAGGAGCAAACTGAAATAAATTATTCTATAGTTTTCTAGCAGAAATGTGTAATAAATAAGTCATCAGTTGCCTTCTGATCTTCTTGTGATCTTGTTTCCTCACAAGGTTAGCTTTTTCTTCGAATTAATAATCAAATATTATACTTTAAGTTAATTATATGATAAAATATTTGCCACGCGTTAGTATGTTTCCAGCAGAAATTGTACTGGAGAATTTCTCAAGAAAGGGTTTCTGGGAAAATCAAATTATAATAAATCAAATAACTTCCGTTATTCATGTTTCCTTCTATATATACATCGTCGTACAATTCGCTGGCCATTGGTGTATTTAAAAAAATGGGTGTTTGGTAAATCTTGAATTTACCTATATATATATATATATATATATATATATATATATATATATATATATATATATATATATATATATATATATATATATATATATATATATATATATATATATATTTGTTTTTAAGTTTTCGCGGCCACTAAATGGTTTCCGGGAATTCATCCGCGTAGTTGATAACTGATCCCTGCCGGGATCGATGGTAAAATGACGACGTTTCGGTACAGTTAAATTTGCCCTCTTAAGGAGAATTATGCGAACCGACCTGAAAAGGGCAGATGTGACTCTGCCGAAACGTCGTCATTTTACCATCGATCCCGGCAGGGATCAGTTATCAACTATGCGGATGAATTTCCAGAAACCATCTAATATATATATATATATATATATATATATATATATATAAAAAGGGAGGGGGAGACACAAAGGTAAGAAACAGATATATTTGGTAAATAAATTCTTTATTTACAGATCATATAACATTTTGGCACTACGATTAATAACAGTATCCCTATCAAATTCAGTAAGTATTGTAGCTGCAGTTTCCATTTTGATCGCTATAGCAATCTTCTTCGCTATTCCTTGAACTAATTGTTGCGCTAAGTACTTTGTCGAGTATCCTCTCAAGAAAACCCTTTTGGTAATATTCCAGTCACACCAACTTCATTTGGGACTTACTCTAATCAACACATGAAATTTAAAATAGATCTTTCATACCTTATTCTTTTTTAGTTGAAAGTCTTAACTAAAGATACAGTGCTTACAACTGAGATGTCAAAAGTTTACCGTGAAACGTTTGGAAAGTAACTGAGAGCATTTTAGTCTCTTCTTCTTCCAAATAAGTTCGGTCCACATTGTAATCAAATCTTTCATTTAATAAGCATGTAAGTTGGTAATATTCGCACAGCAGACGATGTGAATTCGAACGACTTTAAACGGGAGAGGTATTACAGTTGCCTGTTTGATGATTTTAATATTTGTAAATCACTTTTGGAAAAACTCTCCCCTTTTAGTAATTAACAGCAACTTTTTGTAATTTAGTGGCACTAGTGAAAACCTAAATAATTCTCTTGTTAAATTGTACTGCAATACAAAATTATTATATAAGTTTAGGTCTTACGTAATAGAAAACGACCTAAAATTATTGCACAGAGTAATCGTTATCTTACTACACACTAATGTGCCTATTCTATCTAAACGCGTGTTTGTTGCCCGTTACTTGTCATCATTTTTCATCGGCAATGCGGAAAATTTACATTGCAAATTAAGATTTTATTCACATTCCAATTATTTTAGATAAATACTAAATACTAACATTTGGGAAGTACTATTGCTTCATTTGGTATTATTCTTATGTGAAGATTATTCATAAATTCAATGACCCTGTCTCTAAGAGGCTGCCAGATTCTAGTTTTTGGCAATGTGTGACACTGTATGTAGGGTATGTTCCCTTAGGAATTTAATGGGATCTCTGGAAGATCAGCATCATCATAACAAAGAACTTTAAAAAATTATATGCTATTCTGTATATATCAAATTAGCAGTTAATACTCTTAGCCACATCATATTATAGTTTCATACATCATTTTAAATGATAGAAATGCTATTGCAAAGTTTAATTTCTTTAGTTCCGTTGTTTTAATTTTTTTTTGATACTGAAAACGGCATCTGACTTAGACCTTGAAATGTTTGTAGAATTTGAAATATCTAATAATTGTGGTGTTATTCCCAGAATTTCTAAATATAGAAACTCGAAATACCACAATTATCATTCTGAATAAAGTGTATTTTTCAATTATAATTGCGAATTTGTAATTCAGTTGGTTAGTTAGTGAAAGTACTTAGCGTATATTATAAAACGTGTAAATAGTTTGGGTTGGAAGCATTTCCTTCATTTTTTCCAAGTCTACACTCCCCACGAACCCCTCTGATATGTCAAAAAACGGGTTATACGTATATCTGTTTACAATGGACAGTTATCTGAACAAAATTAATGTCATTTTTTTAAATAATTATATTAACCAACATCCAAAAATAAGAACGTTATCAACTCGTCGACATTTATTTCTATGTATGCTCATCGATTATTCAAATACGGCTTAATCAAGTTTGATGATTTAAACCGCACAGTACTACGAAAATTTACCATAGATTTTTCTATAACGTGCCCAGTTTTGAATATAAATTAGATTATAATTATTGAATATATTATTATTAATTACTTCAAACTTTGTTTCTTTCTATGGGACAAATTAAACAATTGAAAATATTTCAAGATATTGCTGAATGGGGAATTGAAAAATCCTTTTACACACGATATCACACGTGCAGACTTTACATTACTTAAACAAATACATTAAAAAGAAATGAAAACCGACTTCAAAAGAAAATTAACTAAACAGCATGAAATAATTTTTGCTACAACAATTAAATACTTCTTATGAAGTCGGTGCCAAGCTAAAGTAAAACTATTTTGGGAAGTACATTGATAAGTTGCAACTTCGCTGTTCACATTGGCAAAAATTATTTCAATGCTCTTTAGTTAATTTTTTCGTCTAGTTGTTTTTTTTTAAGTATTTATTCTACAATTTTTAGTGATGCAATGGCTTAATTGGATGCAGTTGTCAAATCTAATTAACTTTTTCCATATTACCTAACACAAGGTAATTTACTTTCATTTATTAGCTTGACTAACCTCGTTTACTGTTGAATGGAATAATTTATTTCGTAGATATATGTATATAAAGAAAATTTTGGATATTATTCTAACTTATGTGGTTCCACTATATTGTAGAGGATCAGAGTTTCATGATTCTTTACTTATGTTAATCGCGGAATCTTATAATAAATCGTTATACAATTTTGATATAACATAATAGGACGTAGTTTTATAATTAACTTTGTCTGATGACAATTTGAGTTGCTATTAAAAATAAAGGTACTTAACTTAAACAAAATTTTTATTCTTTATCAACCTAGTACACAATTTGGAAAACTGACATGAAGCTCTCTTATACAATTTTTAGTGAAGTGGCTTAATTAGATGCATTTTATAATTTTTCTTACCCTGTTTCATAAGATTTTTATATATTATGAAAAATAAAGGCATTTTACTTTTAAGCAATATTCATATTTGCTGACAAGCTTCGTATACAATTCAAAAAGTGACATGTTAGTGATTACAGTATATGTTACCGGCCATGCAAATATTTTTAGGAAGAATATTTTTTCTCTAAATAATATTCAAAAGAAAGTTTTCTGTTTGAACTAAACTTATGAAGACACACTGTATGTAGAAACCAACTGAGAACCTCCACCTTGAAGTTGATTAACTGACATTTATTTGGATTTATTTCCAAACAGCTTTTTATTTATTAGAATTTTTAATAATACAGCACAATTGGATGCAGTTTTCAATTCTATTAAACTTTGCTAGATTACTTTTCGAGATACTATAAAAAATAATGTTACCTCACTTTTAAACAAAATTGATATATTTTTTGAAATGTACTATATAGTTGGAAAAGTTACAGAAATACTTATTATACAATTTTTAGTACAATGGCATAACTAGATGCAGTTTTTAATTCTAATTATTTCTATTTGATAACAATTTTAGGTCTTAACAAAAATGAAGTTACTTGAATTTGTATTCAAGAGGCCTCTTCTACTGTTTACGTTTTAGACTATGTAAATCTGTTTGTGATCAATAATGTTTTCTCTTAAAATTATTAATAATAATAAAAAAAATCGTTTGATTTATAAATACACACTGTATATACATATTAACTGATATATATTTTGATTAATTTATCTTATTTACAATTTACCCCAAGTTCCGAACAGTTCATACCAGCAATTATCAAAGCTTACGGTATAAAAATGTCGTTAAAAGTTTTCCCCAATTTCTAAAAAGCGGTACAAGCTAAGTTATTGAAAAACACTTCCGGATCTGCCGGAAATAATCCAATTCCTCTTTAATTCATTATACCCCATGTTCCGAACAGAAAATTCTTCTATACTTTTAAAACCAGCGAATCCACCAAAGTTAACTGTATGAGAAAATAGGTAAAAAAGTTTTTCCCGGCTTTCTAAGGAACGGTACAAGCTATGTTATTGAATAAATATGGGACCACTTCGGGATATCCCGAAACTGATTAATTTTCGTTTCAATTTATCCCATGTTCCAAATATTTTTTTTCCATATTTTTAATACCAGCGACTCCACCTAGGCATAGAGTAGAAGAAAATAGGTAAAAATTGTTTCCCCATTTTCTAAGAAACGGTACAAGCTATGTTAGTGAAAAAAATACTGGACCTCCAGAATAGGATCCATTATAAACGGTCGACATTCCTTGAGCCGTTTGCGAGTAATCGGTGAACAAACATCGAAGGTTATTCATAGTGGAATCGATACTAACGTTAACCAGTAAATTTCATTATAATTTTGGAGGGATCATCAATGGTCACTCGTTTCAAGTATTGATGTTGATGAATCTAAATTTCACTATTTCATTTAGAAAAACCTATAGTTTTCCTTATTATATTCTCCTTGAAATTCCATATGAAACCATTAAATTTTAAAGCTTATTCGTGAGTATATTATTTTATAACCAGAACCTGGTGTTACATTGTTAAACAGATATTTTTCTCTATTATTGTGGATTTGCGCTGTGGTATTCAACATTACTAGCCTGTCTTAACCATTGCTTATTCATTCACAAATATCGTTCACTCGAATTATTATATAAACAAAGTACCTTGAACCCTGATTTTGTTATTCGGTTTTTGATTATTATCAGTATCCTTCCGTCATATGTTATTACGGAAAGGCTTTATTGGATGTTTTGTGTTAAGAACATTGGAAGTTTGGATTGGAGCACTAATTTTTTAATTTTCCAAAAACAGACTGCAACAACCTTATTGTAGGTTTGTCAAATACAGTTCTTATGTTTCAGATATCTGAACATATATTTTTTGGTAGACATGTTAGATGTATATTTTACTGGAATCGGTTTGAAATATTTATTTTCAACAAACCTTTGCTGACTGCTCATATGAGTTCTGTAGTATAGTTTCTGCTCCTGTCATAAAATGTATATTTTTGAGACAGCTGTTTTTCACTGATATTTGTTTTTCAACGTAAATGGTTTTGAAGTCTGAGAGTTGATTTAAGGGTTTTTGTTACATCATTTTTTGTATTTAATGTAGGCTGCATTTGCTTAAGGTAATAAAATATGTTGTTGGAATATCTGAAGAAATCCGATAGTGTAATTTTGTTAATAATTATTACTGGGTAATCTATGTACCTATAGTTTTAAAAAAACTATATTTAGGTGTAATTTGTGGAAACATGTCTTCGAGCTGTTAGCAATTGAAGGCATAATTTCATAAACTGATACTTTTAGGAAGAGTTAGTCAATAGCGGTAACAGCAAAAGAGAAAACACCACACATTCCAATAGCAATACCCAGGATTTGAAATAAGTACTGTATTGTACGAATTCCCATAACGTTCATGTCATAATTGATAAAGGCCCCTATCATTGATGTCAATTGATCTGTATTAATAATTAGTACAGAATACTTCATATACATCTCCAATTATAAACTTATAAAGATAATGATTTTCGAATCGACAAATTATCCCCAAAATTTTTCCAATAGAAGTGTCGGTATAAGTGATAAGGAAAATGGCCATTACAGATATATAAATAAGCGACTGAATGTGTGTTTATACTCCTCTGGTCTGACATTGAGACCTTAAAGTATACTGACTAAAGTATTTTTTTATATATTTTTTAAACTATTCATTATTACATGAAGATTGGTGGTATTGGTGGTTGCTTTAATTGTTCGAAAATTGAACATCTCGGAAGTGCAAAATGATGCAGTTGTAAAAATTCGCATATGAACTCTACTTCACAAAGAAATAAAATACAGTTTAGTAATTTTGTAAAAATGTAATTATCTTAAGAGTCTCACTGTGAATAATACACGGATTTTTGACAGAGTTTCAGTAGGACTCAGATGGAAAATATTTTAGATAACAACAAAGTGAAAATATTTTACTGTGTTCCAAAAATCTTTTTTGTTTTTATTATTTGGACTTCATACAATTCTCTATAGTAAGTTTTACCAGAAAACAATTAAAATGTAGTGTAAATTTGTAATTGAGAAACAATGAACTATTTACATTAAATTATAATTATTATGTTTATACCTCAATCATGTGACTCCATCTACATTAAAAAAGCAGGATAATGGTAGATATAATACTGTTTATCATATATTATGTCAAATTTTTATACTTAGTTTGGTAAATATACATATCCATACACGATATCTATATTTGATATATGGTTGAACCTAACCAAAGATTCTCACTTTCCAAGAATATCTTCTATGTTAGTCAAAGATCTAGAAAAACTTTCTGTTTAGAAATTTTAGTACCGAAGTATTAAATTCAAAAGAACACTCCAGATGTTTCCAACAATGATCGGTCATTTTTCTGCAAAAAAATAACCTTTACAAGCTCTACACCAGTTTCTTACTTTCTAGAAGATACGAATAGTAAGGTATTATTTCCTGGATAAAAATTAGCGCACTTTACACTTTACCAACTATCATTATGGAAACAAATACGTCAATGCGTTACAATTTTGCTTCGTTATGAAAGAACTCACCAACAAACCCAGTTTAATATTCACAATAGTATTGATGAACACTAGAAGGGCAAAAGCTTCATTTACATTTGTAAACTTGTACCAGATTTAAACAGTTTACTTCATTGTATAATATTATTTATGTTAAGTAATAGGGGCACGTGTAAGACAAAATCACTGTTTATTAAGTTACCTCGCCGTTAATCCAAGAACAGTATCTCAAAACAAATAGATTCTGTCAAAATTAATAAGCAGCCCTTCCAAATCCAACATTGGGAAAGCTCCTTAACACCAAAGGATAATTAGAGCAAATGCTGTTTTGTTCCTAAAACATTTTACCCTAATTCAAACAAGGCATGCTTGACTAATAACTCGGCTGATGGTCATAATTAACCTCGGACCAGGGCAGAAAATTAGAGTAAAATCAATTTCGGTGAGGCTAAAGGAATTGATCTCGAACGCCAAATTTCTTAAGAATGATTGATTCAAAATGTCAAACTTGTAGAAGTTTGAATATTATGAAACAATTTAAGTGAAATTTGGGTAAATGACTCTTTTGGAAGTCAACGTGATATATTGTCAGGCACGTTATGCTTTCTGGCAATGTTATCTTAAAATAAGAGTAGCATTTCTTTCTGTTAGAAACCGAATCTCATATTGCAATGTAAAATAGGGTAAAATCTATCTTTGAAGATGAAACATAATTCTCTCATAAAGATATTCTAATAATTGTTACAAAACTTAGTAAGTTCACTGTACCCACTCAATATTAACATATACGTCTTTTAATAAAAATACATAAAACTTCAATATAAATAAATAAAATAACCCTGTGTTTAAGTGCTTCTTGGGAAATAACACCACAGTTTAAAGAAAATTGCTGTATATTCCAAACTTTTCGGGGTCTAGATCAGACCCCGTTGTCAATAGTTAAGAAACTACCGATTAAAAAGGCAAAATTCTAAGATGTAAATTAAAATATTAGACAATGTGTATTATTTGATTTTTGACGTAACTAAGATAATTTTATTTGTAATATATAAAATAACCCTAACTAAATAGCAAAAAATAATAATTTTCTCCTACAGTTACTTTTTGGGTCGAAAGTTTAAATGCAAAGATGCAAATTGGAACTCATAAATGTAGTTGCTAAATTATTCTCACAGAAAAAGTACTAAATTGTACCAGAAGAAACCTATTTCTTTTAGTTAAGTTACTATTTTTGAAGTCGGTTTTTATTTTTTTAAATATATTTTTTTATATAATTAGGGTTCCGTATATACAATATACGGATACCCTTATAATATCACTCAGGATTTCTGCCTCTGTAACATCACAGCCATTTTCTCCTAAACTACTGGACGGAAGAGGTTGAAATTTGGTATCAATGTATAGTTTGGTGACCCGATCAGGAGTACATATCATAAAAGAAAAATTTTCGATTTTAGGGGTACTTCTGGGGGGGCAAAAAAAAAAATCGAACGTTCCCCCCCCTGATCTCCGAAACTACTAAGCCTAAAATTTTGAAAAAAATAGGAAATATAGAGCGTTGCCCGAACTTTACAGGAAAATTAAGGAGAAACCATTATTATTAAATTGGACGGGGGGCAAATTATAGAATTAAATAAAAATTTAAAAATAAAAAAAATTTCAAACGCATCATGTAATATATAAAATGAAAGGTCTCATTCTGAGGAACACAAATATATTTTTTTCATATTTTAAAAAAATATATTTAAAAAGATATCAACGAAAATATACCAAAATTTACCCATCCCCCCTCTTATCTCCGAAACTATAAAACGTAAAGTTTTGAAAAAAAATAGATTTATAGGTTCTGACCTGAAGTTTACTGGAAAAATAAGGAGAAACTTCTACTTTTAATTTTTGGGGGCCAATTACAGAATTAAATGGAAAATATAAAATTAAAATTGTTTCTAACCCATCATGTTATATATCAAATGAAAGGGCTCATTACGACGAAAACAAATATAATTTTTTCATATTTTTAAAATAAATTAATTAAAAGACATTAACAAAAATATAAAAAATGTACCCATTCCCCCCCTTATCTCCGACACTATACGCTGGAAAATTTAAAAAAAAAATGGAGGCCTAGCCCCTCACCCGAACTTTACTGGAAAAATAAGGAGAACCCCCTAATATTTATTTGGGGGGGGGCAATTATAGAATTAAATGGAAAATTAAAATTGTTTCTAACCCATCATGTTATATATCAAATGAAAGGGCTCATTATGACGAAAACAAATATATTTTTTTCATATTTTTAAAATAAATAAATTAAAATATATTAACAAAAATATAAAACATTTTACCCATCCCCCCTTTATCTCCAAAATCATAGGCTGGAAAATTAAAAAAAAACAAATCAGGTATAGCCCCTCACCTGAACTTTACTGGAAAAATAAGAAGAAACCCCTAATATTCATTTTAGGGGGCAAATTATAGAATTAAATGGAAAATAAAAAATTATAATTGTTTCTAACGGGTCATGTAATCTATCAAATTCCAGGGCTCATTACGACGAATACAAATATATTTTTTTAATTTTTTTAAAATGAATATTTTAAAATATATTAAAAAAATTACCCATTCTCCCTGTTATTCCCCAAACTCTAAGACCTCATTTTTTTGTTTATAGGAAAATATGAAAAAAAATCCCTAATTCCATTATTTGGCCTTCAAATAATAGAATTAAACGGAAAATAAATTATTAGAAAACCCCTATAGTAATTTTAGGGACAAATTATACAATTAAATGGAAAATAAAGATTCAATTTTCAAACGCGTCATGTAATATATCAGATAAAAGGCTCATTATGTGAATTACAAATATATCATATTTTTAAATCATTTGTTTAAAAGATATTAATAAAAATATTAAACATCGACTTAATTCCCAATTTAGAAACTACACTATTTAAATTTTGAAAGATATATTCTATTTGTATTTTTAAATAATTTAAAACTTGACCTATTTTGCCCTTTATCTTCCAATCTACAGAGCCTCAAAATTCAGACAGTAGATTATACAAGGCTTCCCTGAAAGATTATTAGTAAAATAAAACTCCATTGTTAATTTTTGGGGACCAAATTAGAAAATTAAATACATATGTATTTTTATAAAAATCAAGCGTATCCTGAAGCAGATAAAATAAAAAGTCTATGTGTTGAAAATCAAAGTGTATATTTTTATAAATTTAAAACGCTTCCTTTAAAAGATATAAGGGTAATTATAAGAAAATTCACTCATTCCCTGTTTGTCTGAAACTGGAATATTCGAATCTTGAAGGTGGTACGGAACCCTACGTATGCGAGTCCAACTCGCACTTGACCAAATTATTTTTTTGTGCTGTAATGGCTTAATTAAAAGCAGTTTTCAAATCAAATTACCTTTTTCGATATTTCCAAAAATTAGGTATTTAACTTTTGTAAGCAATATTCATTATTTTAAACAATCTCGTTTAGTGCTGAATAGTAACTTGTTTCTTAAATAATTATGTGTATTAAGAAAGTTTTGCACATGATTCCAATTAAAGTGGACCTACTCAATTGTAGATGATTTAAGAATCTTTTTATGTCTATTAATTATCAGACATTTTAATTCAATTCAAATTCTTCTTGAAATTTTATAAGTCAGGTTTTTCATCAAAAAAATATTTGATTATAAAAGTTTTAGTACTATAGCATAATTGGATGCAGTTTTCAATTACAAGACTCTTTATTTAATAACAATGTAAGGTATTATAACAAAAAGAGTTAATTAATTCACTTTTAAGCAAAATTTATATTTCTTGACAAACGTAGTATATAGTCGAAAATGTGACATGAATATTTATTATACAATTTATAGTGGTATGGTATAATTAGATGCAGTTTTTAATACTAGCTAACTTATGTTTGATAACAATGTTGATTATTATCAAAAATAAAGGTACCAACTTCACTTTAAAGCTGACAGACTAGGTACACAACTGACAAAATGAAATGTAACGATTACTGTATAAGTTTCAGACCATGCAAATCTTTTTGTGAAGAATAACTTTTTCTCCAAATATTTCTTATAATGATTTATTTCATCTGGTTTCAAATTAAGAAAAAGCAGTGTATTTAGAAACCAATTGAGTATCTTCGACTTGAATTTGGTAAACAGACGTTTATTTTGACATAATTCCAATCTATTTTCAGTTTATTATTCCTCAGATTTCGGACACTAACATATTCTGTTTTAATACTATCATCTTCGCCATTGGTTACTATATTAGAAAGTCGGTTACAAAGATTTTACCGCTTTTATAAAAAGGTATAACGTATGAGACCCCTTCGGGATCCCCTTTAACAAAAACCCTGTTTAAACGATCCAAGTTCCTTGAGCCGGTTTCGAGTAATGCCTGAACACACGTAAAAACACTTCAAAACTACCCACCCAAAATAACTTTTAAAATATCTTGAAAAGAAAAAGACGAAAAAACCCCTTAGCTTATATTTACGGGGTACACATTTTACAAGTATCGGTCACCTTGCAGATTCAACCCCTAAGCAATGGTGAATATCACTTCTTACTGTAAATACAAAGGGGTATCATGTGATATCTCTGTTTAAAGGTTTCTTTTTGGTAATATTTTGACTTAGCCTTTTTTAAAATCAGATTGTTTTACAAAGCATTACTTTGTAACCTAACCTAGAAACAATAAAAAAATTATTTTTGAAAACAATTGTCTATTACATGAAAATTAGTTTAGGGTGGTTTTTATCTCTGATCACGAATCCGAGGTCAGATTTACAAAATTCAATATGGCGGATCCAAGATGGCGAATTGAGTTTTGCAAATCTGACCTCGGATTCGTCATCAGAGAGCCTAAAAACAACCCTACACCAATTTTGGTGTAATTGGCAATTATTTTCAAAATTTTTATTTTTTACGGTTACTGGGTCATTACTATGTAACAAATAATATGATTTTAAAAAAATTATATGCCAAAAGATTGGCAAAAAAGAGACCTTTAAAAAGAGGTTTCACATGATACCACTTGTAGAAGTGATATTTACCCCCGCTTAGGGGTTGAAATTGCAGGCTGACGGATACATGTAAAATGTGTCTCCCCTTAAATATAAATTAAAGGGTTCTTTTGTATATTTCTTTTAAAGATATTTTAAAAGTTATTTTGGGTGTCTAGCTTTGAAATGAACGTCCTGTACACAAGCGAAATAATGAGAACCTCCTTTTTTGAAATCGGTTAAAAATATTACTTAAGTAAATGCAAAATAGACTGTATAGGAACTCTAAGTAAAAACTTACAAGTTAAGGAAAAACTGAAAACCAGATAGCTGAAGTCTTACTTTAACAGATGTTATAACGGTTTAGCCAGGTTATATCTGAGCAACTGGGAAATATATATAAATACAGTATTCGAGTAACTAGAAGCGAAAGCAGAATGCTACGAGAATTATGCGAATCGACCTGAAGAGGGCAGATGTGACTCTGCCGAAACGTCGTCATTTTATTATCATCGATCCCGGCAGGGACCTAAAACATTTAGTGCCCGCGAAAACTTAAAAACAAATATATATATATATATATATATATATATATATATATAATATATAATGTAAGAAAGGTTTCGGGAAGCAGCCTTTTATTAGCAATTTTATAAAGAAGTGAAATACACTTTTACTTTGCGAAAGCTTTCGAAAAACTTTAATTTCTTCATGAGTCTTTTGACTACAAACAAAATTTATAACTATAATATGTGAGATAATTTCTTAAATACTTACAGTAAATTGTGATTGTAATTTGAAAAAGAGCAGAAATATAGGAATTATGATATTAATAAATTACATTTAACAAAATTTTTTTGAGTGACATTGATAGCAAAACTGGAAATGAAGTTATAATCAAAACTAATATTACTATGTTGAGTAGAATAATGTATTGTTACTATGTAACTTAATTGTTGAATACTGAAAATGAATTTTTCTTGTCGATGTCTAAAAGATTGCAATAAATGTTATTCAAATTTTGGATATCTGTTTTATTATTAATATTATTCGGATAATAGTTAATAAATACCACCTCTAGAAAATTTCTTTTGTAATAATTTTGTTCACATGCCAGAACAAAAGCGTTGTTAAAATTTATAGTGTGTGAATTTTGAATACAATGAGTGGCAATAGCACAACTTTCTTTTCCTAATCTGATATCGCTTTTATGTGAGATCATTCTAGTTTTTAGAGTTCTTGAGGTCTGTCCAATATACGTTGCATCACAATTAATACAATCTATTTTATATAAAATATTAGATTTTAATTCTTTTGGTATCTTAACTTTCGTTTTGATTGACTTATAAGTTATTAAAATACTAGATTCGTCTTTTAAAATTTTACTGATTTTAGTTGATAGATCTTTAATATATGGAATTGAAATATGATGAAGATTGACGTTGTTATTGGAATTGTTGCTTAGAATTGTGTTGTCTCGTTCTCTGTAATTAGTATTGTTATATAGAATTTTGTTAGTAAATTGAGGAGGGTGGGAATTATTTAAAAAGATGTTATATAATAATTTTACGTTTTTATTAATAAAAGTTGGGTGAGTAATTTTGCAAATTCTTTGTTTCATGGTTTTAATTAAGTTGTATTTGATTTTCATTGGTTAATGAGAATAATAATTTAAATATCTACCAGAACTTGTTGGTTTGATGTACCAGTCTAATTTAATTATATTGTTACTATCTCGAATAATTTTAGTGTCTAGGAATGGAATACTAGATTCATCATCCTCTTCTTGTAATGTAAATTGGATATGGTTATTATAGTTGTTAAATACTTGCAAAAGCTCATTACTTGATCCAATGGGGATGGCACATATAATATCATCAACGTATTTTTTGAAAAATGGTATATTAAAAGACAATTTAGAGAGATAGTTTTGATCCCATAGGAGATTCGAAAATTTGTTGGTAGTATATGTTATCAAATATAAAATAATTTGAATCAAAAACAAATCTTATGAGTTCAAGAAATTTTGTTTTATTAATATTTGTGTATTAAGCATTTGAATTCCAGTGTGTATGAATGCTGTTTTCAACTAATTTTATTGGAAAGCTAGTGTACATTGATACAACATCAAGACTCACAACTAAGTAGTGATCGGGCAATTGGTAATTGTCGTATGTCGATGCAAAGGAAAATGAATCGTAAATATAATAAGGATTATTTTTATTATAAGATTTTTGAAGAATATCTACCAAAAGACTCGCAATTCCTGAATTAGGGGAATTAATAGATGATATAATTGGTCTCACTGCTAGAGTTGGTTTATGTATTTTCATAAGAGCATAAAATCTTAGTCATGTGGAGTTATATATATTATACTGTTTTGCTTCACTCTGTGTTATTAAATTATTGTTTTTTAATTGAGAAATCCGACGTCCTGCTTTTTAATGGATGGTAGAAGTTGGATCTCTATTAACTTTGCGATAATATTTTGTATCTTCTAGTAGATCCTTGGAGAGTTTAATATAGTCATTTTTATGAATAGCTGTTGTGACATTGCCTTTGTCTGACTTTATAATTAAAATTTCAGGATGGTTTTTTTAGAAAATGTGTACTTTTATTGAACCAAGAATTAAGAAAGTTGTGTTTTTGGTTAAAACTTCTTTTATTATTTATATGATAGGTTAAAATGTTAGTAATTTGTGATGTATATATATTACGTAAATTATTATTTTGTATATGTTGTAATGCGTATTCAACATCTGCTAAATAGTTTTTAATAGACAAATCTGATGTTGTTGGAGGTAAGCCTAAAGATAGGATATTAATAACTTCTTTGAGAAATTGAACATTTGTTAAGTTTTTAAACCATTTATCATCTATTTTAATTTTTTGAGTCTGTTGGTTGATAAGATTCTGAATCTTTTTAATATAAGAAGTTTTAATTTCTTGAAAAATTCTATTATATATGATATTTTGTATATTTATAAATTCAGAAGCAACATCAGTTAGTATTAGTTCGTGAAAAGAAATTTCTAGTTCATTAATTTGTTTGTTATAATTAGAGATAGTAGTATTAACTACTTTAATTTCAATATTCAACAATTTAATATCTAACTTCCTTTTTGTGTCTTCTATAAGTTGTGCTTCATATCCATTGTTGAATTCTATGTTTTGTCCAATATGTTTTGTATTGTCACTTATGTGTCTTGGTGTTATGTTATTGTTTCGACATGTAAGTAAGAAAATTCTTCTGTTGATTTGTGCTGCATTTTTCCGGTGGATATTGGCCCATGTTTTTTTTTTCGTTTTGTTTGCAGTGGATTGTCCATATTTGAATGCAATTTGTTGATAAAATCCCATTTTAATGTAAACAAATTGTTTGAGTAACGGTTGAATTGGCTCAATGTAAGAAAGGTTTCGGGAAGCAGCCTTTTATGAGCGATTTTATAAAGAAATGATATACACTTTTAAAGAAGTTATTGATATCTTATCTTTAGGCTCAAAATTTTGCTTACCTCCAACAACATCAGATTTATCTATTAAAAACTATTTAGCAGATGTTGAATAGGCATTACAACATATACAAAATAATAATTTACGTAATATATATAAATCACAAATTACTAACAGTTTAACCAATCATATAAATAATAAAAGAAATTTGAACCAAAACACAACTTTCTTATAAAGTCAAAGGAAGGCAATGTCACAACAGCTGTTCATAAAAATGACTATATTAAACATTCCAAGGATCTACTAGAAGATATAAAATGTTATCGCAAAGTTAATAGAGATCCTACTTCTACCATCCAACAAAAAGCAGGACGTCTGATTTGTCAATTAAAAAACAATAATTTAATTAGACAGAGTGAAGCAAAACAGTATAATATATATAATTCAACAAGTCCAAGATTTTATGCTCTTATGAAAATAAATAAACCTACTCTATCAGAGAGACCAATTATATCATCTATTACTTCCCCTTATTCAGGAATTGCGAGTCTTTTGGTAGATATTCTTCAAAAATCTTAACATAAAAATAATCCTTAGTATATTTACGATTCATTTTCCTTTGAATCTACATATAACATTTACCAATTGCCCGATCACTACTTAGTTGTGAGTCTTGATGTTGTATCAATGTACACTAACATTCCAATAAAATTAGTTGAAACAGCATTCATACACACTGGAATTCAATTGCTCAACACACAAATATTAATAAAACAAAATTTCTTGAACTTATAAGATTTGTTTTTGATTCAAATTATTTTATATTTGATAACATATACTACCAACAAATTTTCGGATCTTCTATGGGATCAAAACTGTCTCCAATAATTTCTCTATAAATTATGGATGATCTCATTAATGACTGTCTCTCTAAATTGTTTTTTAATAAACCATTTTTCAAAAAATACGTTGATGATATTATATGTGCCATCCCCATTGGATCAAGTAATGAGCTTTTAGAAGTATTTAAGAACTATAATGACCATATCCAATTAACATTACAAAAAGAGGATGATGAATCTAGTAGTCCATTCCTAGACACTAAAATTAGACTGGTACATTAAACCAACAAGTTCTGGTAGATATTTAAATTATTATTCTCATCAACCAATGAAACTCAAATATAACTTAATTGAAACTATGAAACAAAGAATTTGCAAAATTACTTACCCAACTTTTATTAATAAAAACTTAAAATTATTATATAACATCTTTTTAAATAATTCCTCAATTTATTAACAAAATTCTATATAACAATACTAATTACAGAAAAACAGACAACTCAATTCTAAGCAACAATTCCAATAACAACGTCAATGTTTATCATATTTCAATTCCATATATTAAATATTTATCAACTAAAATCAGTAAAATTTAAAAAAACGAATCTAGTATTTTAATAACTTATAAGTCAATCAAAACAGTAAATCATCTTTTTAGCAAAACAAAAGATAAGATACCAAAAGAATTGCAATCTAATATTGTATATAAAATAGATTGTATTAATTGTGATGCAACGTATATTGGACAGACCTCAAGAACTCTAAAAAGTAGAATGATCTCACATAAAAGCGATATCAGATTAGGAAAAGAAAGTTGTGCTATTGCCACTCATTGTATTCAAAATTCACACACTAAAAATTTTAACAATTACAAAAGAAATTTTTTAGAGATGGTATATTAAGTATTATCCGAATAATATTTTGTAAAGTCCGTGGGTTCAATTTAAAATTATAAAACTAATATTCACTTTCACTTTTCTAGAACTTTATTTACATTAAAAAAGCTGATTCAAATATCAAAATACATTCCCATATACAATAGTCGTCGAGGTATAACTGAACTCGCGATCGTGGCGTGCTTCCTTTATAAAACCAGCTTCGAATTCTCCAGTAAAAATCATCATCACTCCTACAGGTGCCGAGTCTTTTCGAGAACCATTTTTTTTCTCAAAGCGTTTGTTGTCGTATTGAAATGAAACAGGGTCGGCTTTGGGTAAATTTCGTAACACTGCCCCCCCTTTAATTCTGATCGTCCCGATCAGAAACATCCCCTACATGGTAGGGAGCGAGTCGATCTAAATGACCCACCTTCAATTTAGCCTTGGGGTTTTGACGGATCCGGTAGACGACGTCATTAAGCCTCTTGACCATCTCGTATGGACCATCCCAGGCGGATGTAAGCTTTGGGGATTTACCCTTGCTCCGTTGGGGGTTGTACAGCCAGGCTTTGTCCCTCTCCTGGAATCCGACTGAATTGGCCTTGAGGTCGTATCGCGTCTTCATCCGGTCACTGGTGGCCAACATCTGCGTTCGGGCTAATTCGTGTATTGCCAGCATGTTATGTCGGAGCTGGTCGGCATAATCGTCGATGTCTTGGGGAGGTTCTTCGGGGGAGCCAAATGCCAAATCGCAGGGTAATCGCAGCTCCTTTCCGAATAGGACCCTGGCTGGGGTCAGGCCTGTACTATTATGTACGGCAGAGCGATATGCCAACAGGAATAGGGGAATATGCTCATCCCAATCACGCTGGTTATTGCTGACGACCTTGGATAGGTGTTGTTCCAAGGTCCTGTTGAATCTTTCCACCATTCCGTCTGACTGTGGGTGTAATGGTGTTGTTCTCGTTTTCCTGATCCCCAACATCGTGCAGACCTTCTGGAATACATGCGATTCGAAGTTACGCCCCTGGTCTGAATGTAGTTCCATCGGGACGCCAAACCTGCTAAATAGTTGTTCTACTAGCACCGTCGCTACAGTAGTTGCCTCCTGGTTGGGTATCGCATATGCCTCATGCAATTTGCTGAAATAATACCAGAATGTATTTGTTCCCCCTCTCAGACTCGGGAAACGGACCGGCGACATCGATGGCAATTCTCTCAAATGGGACGCCCACATTGCACTGCTGCATTCTGCCCTTGGTCCGGGTCTTCGGGCCCTTACTGGCTGCACAGGTGGCGCATTTGCGGCACCAAGCTCTGACGTCTTCGAAGTAGTTCACCCAGTAGTACCGCTGGCGAACTTTGTCTAGGGTTTTATTCATGCCCAGGTGGCCTCTGGTAATTCCATCATGTACTTCGGTCAGGATGGCTGGCACCTTTTTCTTCGCAACTACCAGTTGGGACTTGGTTTCTCGTCCATCAGCGCTTTCCCAAACTCGCTTGAGCTTTCCATTGTCTACTCTTAGAGAATCCCATTGAGCCCATAACGATTTCAGCACGCCGGAGTACCTAGCTACCTCGTCCCATCGTGGCCTAGGTGCCCCTCTCATTTTGAGTGACAGGATTGGTTCTATGTCTGGATTAGCCATTTGGTCCTGGATGCACTTTTCCGTTGTCCAGTCTTCATTGGCCTGCACTCGGATCTGCCTGATGGAGATACCCTCTCGCTGTTCCGTCTTCAGACAATGTCCGCATTTCGCTCTACAGCGTCTTCTGGATAGGGCATCGGCATTATTGTGCAAACGGCCGGCACGGTGTTCCACCTTGAAGTCGTATTGCTGTAATTTCTCTATCCATCTGGCCAGTTGTCCTTCCGGTGTCTTCATGTCCAGCAGCCATTTGAGTGCGGCATGATCTGTTCGGATTAAGAAATGACGACCATAGAGATATTTTTGGAAATGGTCTACAGCTCTTATTATTGCAAGAAGTTCTTTTCTGGTGACGCAATAATTTCTTTCCGGTTTCGAGGATCCACGGCTGTAATACTCGATCACTCTCTCTTCACCATCTTGCACCTGGGATAGGACGGCCCTCAACCCTATGTTGCTGGCGTCGGTGTCTAAGATGAACTTGCCGGACTGTGTAGGAAAGGCTAGGATTGGGCTGGAACATAGTGCTGCCTTCAGTCGCCTGAATGATGTTTCGCAATCCTGATTCCAATGGAAGGTCTCTTTCTCAGTGGTATGCCGATGTAGAGGGGCGGCGATGGTGGCAAATCCCTCAACAAAACGCCGGTAGTATGAACAGAGGCCCAAGAAGCTTCGGAGTTCATGTTTATCTCTTGGAACTGGCCGATCACGGATGGCTTCTATCTTGTCTTTGTTGGTGCGGATTCCTGACTCGGACACGACGTGGCCCAAAAACTCTACTTCTTTTTGGAACAAGGAACACTTCTTCGGATTGAGTCTCAGGTTCGGCGTTATTAATTCTGGAGAATAGTTCGCCCAGGTTCTTCTTCAGATGGTCGTCGAATGTCTGGCCCATGACTAGAATGTCGTCGAGGTATACTAAGCACGTCCTCTATGTTAACCCGCTCAGTACATACTCCATTAGCCTCTCAAATGTAGCAGGTGCATTACATAACCCAAAGGGCATGACCGTGAACTGAAACAGCCCTTTACTGGTGGAGAACGCTATCTTCTCTCTGTCGTTTGCGTGTAGTCCAACCTGCCAATATCCACTTTTTAGGTCTAGTGTGGAGAACCAACGGGAGCCTGCTAGTGGGTCAAAGTGTCATCGATTCGGGGTAGTGGATAGCTGTCTTTCTTCGTGACGTCATTCAGCTTTCTGTAATCCACACAAAATCGACTGGTTCCATCCTTCTTTTTAACTAGCACGACGGAAGCAGACCATGGGCTGATGGATGGCTCAATAACTCCATTTTGTAACATGGACTCGATGTTTTCCTCGACTGCCTGTTGTTGCCCCAATGGTAGTCGTCTAGGTGGTATTCTGATGGGTTGAGCCTTTCAGGTATCTATTCAATGCTGGATGATGTTAGTGCGACCGGTAGTTGCATCTTGACTGTTAAAAATTTGCCAGTGCTTTGTGATAAATTGCTTGACTTTCTTCTGGTTCTCTGGTGTCAGGTGTGTCAAATGGTCAGCAAACTGTTGATTTCGTTGTACTTCCACATCTCTGATGCCGTTTATGAAACTCTGTGTGGCCAACTGGTCTTTCGTTTCCTCTGGCAGGTCTGGGGAGGACAAGTGAACTAACCGTCTAATCTCTGCTTCGAATCGTTGGTGGCTTTCACCGGATTTTGGAGTTTTTCCACTTAATTGGACTTGGTATACCTGGCTCGGGGATTGATTGTCGTAGCGTTTGTCTAGGATGGCGATTATCTTGTCGAAATTGCCTTGTTTATCGACTGGAATGCTTTGGAGGAGTTCTAGGGCCGGACTAGGGCCGGACCTCTTAACGAAATTACCAGAGACGTGGATTTTTCTTGGTTGTCCCATCCATTAGCTGTAACCGCGGCCTCATATTGCCGTTTATTCATGGGCCAAGATGAACTGCCATCAAATCTGGGTGGTTTACTAACTGAACCTTTGGTACTCATGGTGTTTTGGTATTTTCCTCGCTGTAAGTCCTGTTGCATTTTTTTAATTTCCGTTTCTACTTTATTTTGAATAGCACTGATTTCAAATTTTACCTGGCTTTGTATGGAATCGATGTCATCTACTTTGGTTTCAAGGGCCTCCACTTTATTTTTTAGGATTTTTATGTCGTCGTTTATCTCTTTTATATCTGATTATACTATTTGCATTCTTTCATAAACTGTTTCGTTAACTTGTGATACTATTTGCATTAGTTGTTCAAATTGCATTTGTCTTTTTTCTTCAGTTATTTTAAATTCATTTTGTCGTTTTAATTCAGTTTGATCTTGTTTCTCTTCAAATACTTTAAAATCATTTTGTCTGGTTAATTCAAATTTCGAGAACAATCCTTCCAATAAATTATGTTGTTTTTCTTCCATCGTGGAAACAAGATTTTGTTGTTCGCTTTTCATCGTAGTGTCAAGATTTTCTAATTGTTCTTTACGTTTTTCACCAAAATATTTTACTAATCTTTGTTGTATTTCTTCTTGATGCTGTTTCTCCTTCTTGTCACGTTTTTCTAGCATCTGGGCTATTTTTTCGACTAGTCCCTCGGTAACCTGCTTGCCTATTTTTTTGGCAGTTTCGTCCTTCTTCTCCATGCTCCATGTTTCCATAAATCAAATTACGATTTTAACTGCACTTAATCCTCTACTTCTGATCACCAAATTTGTTGTAAAGTCCGTGGGTTCAATTTAAAATTATAAAATTAATATTCACTTTCACTTTTCTAGAACTTTATTTACATTAAAACAGCTGATTCAAATATCACAATACATTTGTTGGATTATAAATTTTAAAGGTGTTCTATTTCTTTAGTCTATGACTAATGTTTTGTTTTTGTGGTTAAACATGTTCTATGTCAGTGATGACAGATAGCAAGAACAGTCAGTTGAATTTGTAAAATTTTGGTTACGTTGTTGGGGTTTTTGCACTGTTTAAAATAAAATATTACTTAAGGAAATCTGCTCAATTAATTTAAATAAACCTGATCCTAACAGGTTATGGGCCCAGTGGTCGCAAAAATAAAGTATAGTTTATTTAAACATTGAGTAAAGAGCAAATTAATTTTAAAGTTTTCACGAGCACGTGTCCGATATAACCTTTATCAGGATGGAGGTTGGAAACTCAATGAAGGTTGAAAAATTTGATGGCCGTAATTTTAAACAATGGAAATTTCAAGTAAATTGTGCCCTGAGAGCCAAAGGTTTGAATATAAATGTTTTAAAACCCGAAGATCGCGGTGAACAAGTACAATGGAATAAGGATGATGGAATGGCAATGTTCATTTTGACATCGACAATGGATCTTAATCAGATTTCATTAATTGAAAACTGTGAAACCGCAAAAGCTATTATGAATAAACTAGAAGCTATTTATGAACAGAAATCAGAATTCAACAAAATGATGGTACATGAAAAATTTTACCAATACATATATTGCTCAAGTGACAGTATGGCACAGCATGTCTCTAAAGTAGAGAATTTAGCAAAGCAATTGCGAGAATCTGGTGAAAACATAAGTGGTACTGCAATAATAACCAAAATATTAAGTACATTACCAATGTCATATCGTTCTCTTCGACAAGCATGGTTATCACTTGACCCAGCTAGCCAAACATTTCATAACTTAACATCACGCCTGATAGATGAGGAGACAAGTTTAAGCAGTGATACAACTAGTGAGATGGATCTAGTAGGTAGCAAAGGAAGTTTAAAATATGACAAACATAAAGGAAATCAAACTAAGGCAAGTGTTAAAAGCAATTTGACTCATAGACAATGGGACGTGAGTATGTGCATAAACACCAAGAGCAGTCAGATATGTTGGCATTTAATAAGAAAGTAATTCTTTATCACTACATGGAGAAGATGTCTGGATACTTGATAGTGGTGCATCAGTGCAGACATACAGACGTGATTTTTTCATGAGCTATATGAGTTCCAAGGCTATGATAAAACTGTCAAATTAGGAAACAAACAAGACATAAAGTTTGTGGAGAAGGTTCTGTATTGATAAACAATTTAGTTAATGGACAATGGAAGCAACATGTGCCAGACCTGATGAGGGAGCAGCAACTAGCAATAATAATGCCGTAATAATGAAAGTTGTTATGTGTGCCCAGTTATAATCTTTATGAGCTGGAGATTAAAACTTGTATACAATTGTAATTCAGTGCAGTCAGATATTAAAGTGTGGCATGAGAGGTTAGGCCATTTAAATGTTAAAGAACTTCAAAACATGAGCAAAAATGGTGCAATACCTGTGGTATTGACTGGATGATACATTTATTTGTGAAGAATGTCAGTATGGCAAGCAAGCTAGACTACCATTCAAGAGAGGTCCATCCCAGCCTGGTGATATTGTCTATAGTGATGTTTGTGGCCCTATGGAAGAATCATCAGTATCAGGACTACAAATTATCGCCATGAAGCAAAAGAGTGATACTTGACTGTTTCATAAAATATAATGCTATTGTGAACAATAAATTTAAACATGATGTGCATATTTTGCATACAGACAATGGACGTGAGTATGTGAACCATGAATTTAAAAATTTCCTAGAGAGCAAAGGCATTAGCCATGAATGTACAGCTCGGCAAAGCTGAAAGAGAATTGCGCACAATAATGGAAAGTGCAAGATCTATGCTTTATGCAAAAGACATTTCCTTGAGTATGTGGGCAGAAGCTGTAAACTCTTCTGTATATCTGTTAAATAGAAGCTCATCCACTCACACTCCTAATGTGTCGCCATATGAACTTTGGTGGGGGAGTAAGCCAAGCCTACAGCATATCAAGATTTTTGGTTCAGTGGGTTATGTTCACATTCCTAAAGAAAAAAAGAAGAAATTGGATAAGAAAAGTGTGAAAATGTTATTGGTTGGATATGAACAAGAGAATTATAGAATGTATGATCAAAATACAAGAAAAATAACTATATCCAGAGATGTAAAACTTGATGAACACAATATACCAAATCAGAGACAAAATTTTACATTCTTGAAAATGAATGGTGAAGAGAAAGCAGAACAATTGATTTTGCCTGCAACACCAAATGACAATGATGTCCAAGAACTATCATTGGATGATAGTCAGCATAGTATTGAAGACAAAGATGACTCATACTATCCTCCTAGACATGTCAGTACAGATATGGGGCAACGAGATAGAGTGACACTACGACCCCGGAAAAATAAACAGATTGAAGTCAATTGCATTGAGTTAGAAATACCAAACACATATAAAGAGGCGATTAGTGGTATTAATCATCATCATTGGGAGAAGGCCATTGAAGAAGAACTTCAATCCCATGAGAAAAATAATACTTGGACTATAACAGAGAGAACTGCAAAGAAACCTATCACATGCAAATGGGTGTTTAGTGTAAAAAGAAATGAAGGAGAAATAGAAAGGTTTAAAGCCCGATTATGTGCCCGTGGCTTCACACAAATAAAGGGTTTTGGACTACAAGGAAACATTTTCTAAAGACAGCTTTCCTGTATGGTGAACTTGCAGAGGAGATATACATGGAGGTACCAGAGGGTGTTAATGTTGAATCATCTACAGTATGTAAGTTAAACAAATCTCTATATGGCCTTAAACAATCTTCCAGGTGTTGGAATAAAAAGTTTTGTTTGTTCATTTCTAACTACATATGGATTTAAACCATGTCAATCTGATAATTGTGTATTTGTAGGATATTTTAATAATATTAAAGTATTATTAATTATTTATGTTGATGATGGATTATTGTTATCCAAAAGTAGGGATATCTTATCCACAATACTAAAGGACCTGATGACAAATTTTGACATTAAAATATTAAGATGTAATTCTTTTGTTGGCATTGATATATATAAGATGAAAGATTGTGTAATTATAAATCAAAAGCATTATATAGAGACTATAATAAATAGATTTAATTTGTCAGAGGCTAAAGGTTGTTATACACCTGTAGATGTAAATGTACAATTATGTAAAAATATTGATGAAGTGCCTATTAATTTCCCATATAGGGAGGCAGTGGGAGCGTTATTATTTATATCATCTGTTTCTAGACCTGATATAGCCTATGCAGTTAATCTTGTAAGTAGATATGTTGATAACCCAGGTACTTCACATGTGAATGCTTTAAAACGAATTATTCGCTATTTGATAATTACAAAAGATATGTCAATTGTGTATGATAAGAGTAGTGAATTGGTCGGTTATTCAGATTCTGACTATGCAGGTGACTTGGATAGTAGAAAGTCTAATACTGGCTACATTTTTTTAATGAATGGTGGACCAGTCACCTGGGCTAGTAGGAGACAGAATACAGTAGCACTGTCAACAACAGAGTCTGAATATATGGCCGCAAGTGATGCAGCCAAAGAGGTACTATGCCTGAAACAATTTTTGTTAGATATAGGTGTGCCTCAAAAATCTATTACTTTGCATATAGATAATCAAAGTGCAATTAAATTAATTCACAATCCAGTATTTCATAAGAGAAGTAAACATATAGATGTAAGGTACAATTTTATAAGAGAAAAGTTGAAGAAATGATTATTAATATTAGTTATGTTGAAAGTTCCTGTCAATTAGCTGATTTTCTCACAAAGGCTTTACCTACTAATAAGTTTAGTTTTATTAAAAATCAAATAATGAAAGTTGTTTCTTAAATAGTATCTGCATTAGAATCAAAACTGATGACACCTTGTAAATTTAAGTGGGAGTGTTGGATTATAAATTTAAAAGGTGTTCTATTTCTTTAGTCTATGACTAATGTTTTGTTTTTGTGGTTAGACATGTTCTATGTCAGTGATGACAGATAGCAAGAACAGTCAGTTGAATTTGTAAAATTTTGGTTACGTTGTTGGGGGTTTTGCACTGTTTAAAATAAAATATTACTTAAGGAAATCTGCTCAATTAATTTAAATAAACCTGATCCTAACAACATTCCCATATACACTAGTCGTCGCGGTATAACTGAACTCGCGATCGTGGCGTGCTTCCTTTATAAAACCAGCGTCGAATTCTCCAGTAAAAATCATCACTCCTACAGGTGCCGAGTCTTCTCGAGAACCATTTTTTATCTCAAAGCGTTTGTTGTCGTATTGAAATGAAACAGGGTCGGCTTTGGGTAAATTTCGTAACAATATTAATAATAAAACATATATCCAAAATTTGCATAACATTTTTTTAAAGTACCTGTTAAATGACTGGTGGATACAGGTGACAAATGTCAACTCAATGTTTTTGAACATATGAATTAAATGATTTGGGTAAAATTTATGAGAGTAAAAGGTATTGAAATTTGAGTTGAAATTTGTTTAGATTTTTGTATATGATTTAAAAGGAAAACTGTTGGAAATTAATAAAATAATTAAAAGCGGAAATACAAAAGATATACAAGAAGGAAGTGGAAGTTGAAGAACAAAATATCCAAATCATTTCAGAGCATGTGGTAGTAGAAGGACAACCAGAAGAATTAAGATTTGAGGAAAATATAAGTACTGGATTGGATGGTAATATACAATTGATGGAGATGATGAAGAGGATGATGCAAGAAATAGGAAATGTAAATTCTAATATGTCAGATATAAATCAAGATTTAAAACAAGATAATCAAGACTTAAGTTCAAAAATGGAAAATATGAAACAGGAGTTGAGTTTAAAAATGGATACAAGTTTAAAACAAGAGATAAGTAGTATGAAAGAAGAAATTGAAAGGAATCTAAAAGATTTTAAAAGAGAAATGTATGAAAATAGCAAAACAGTGGAAAATAAATGTCAACAAGCGATCAAAGAAGTAAAAGGTGGTATGGAACAACTGGGAGAGAATTGTAGAGTAGCTTTGGAGGAAGAAAGAACAAAGAGATAGGCACAAATAAAAAAGGCAGAGGAGCAAGTTAGTAAGAAAATAAAAGGAGTAGAAGAGAGAGTAGGTACAAATGAAGTAAAAATACAATATATTGGGGAAAAATGGGATGAAACTATGATGAAATATGAAGAAACAATGGACAATAGATTGGAAAAACTGAAAATGAGTTTAAGAAAAAATATGAAGAGCAAGACAAACAAGTTATAGGGACAAACCAAGAAGAAAGAGCAAGATTTGGGAAAAAAGTCAAAATTCAAAATGATCAGGAAAAAACAGGAACACAAATGAAAAATGAAGAGGTTATGCCAGAACATAAAATAAAATGAAAATGGATAAACAGTCGGGAAAAATAGGATTTTTGGTAATGATTATGAGTAAAATAAATTATCAGACAGGGTACATGAAACCAAGCATAAATAAGAAGTATGAGCAAGAATATATGAAGATGAGCATGTATATGGAAAAATGTGGAAAGTTTTGTGGGGAAACTCATCAGAACACAGTTTATTACTGGGGAATAAACCCAAAAGTAAACTGGAAAACCAGGAAAAAAATATAAAATGCAAATATAGATCAGGAAGGATGGATGGAAGACCAACATTAGCACAGGAACATGGAAATGAAAATTAATGAAATATCAAGATAAAAAAAAATTAAGCAAATTGAAGATAAGTAAAGGTTCATCGTAAGGAAGTATCATCATAATCAGACCGTATATCGTAAAAACAAAAGATGGAGTTAACATTTTGAATTAGTGGACATAAAGTAAACAGAAGATCAAAGGAATATACAACATTGATAGTATTTTCAAATATTATATATAAAATAAAGTAATTAATATCCATATTGTACAAAATATAAATAGAAAACAACAATAATTAATTAAAAAGAAGTGTAGTGAAGAAATTTAGAAATATATGTTCAGAGTAAAATAATTAAGATAAATAAGAATGTAGATGATGGATAAGTAAGATGGTAGATGGTGAATGATTTGTGTGGAGACAGTAGGTAAAAGGAAACAGGATGATAACAACTATTTCAAAATATGATGAATTATAAATGAATATATGATATAAATGCGGTTAAAATAAAAGAATTATAAGAAGGTATGAAATAATGATGAAATAAAAAGGTACTAAGGTACAGATAAAGAGTATAAATAAATAAATAATGTGGTAAAAATGCGGTAATATATGAAGAAATATAAATTATCCTGTAGGGAAGAATTATAAAATAGTAAGATAAAATATGGAGATGGAATGGAAGCAAATAAGTTAAAGAAAAGGGAAAATGAGAGTGTTGAGTAAAACTACAGCGAAAAGAAGAAACTTATGAACTAAAAGCATAAATCAATTAAATTAATGTAAATATAACAACTTAAATTTAAAATTAAACAATTACAATATGGAAAAATATTATAATAATATCAATGAATACAAATCAGAATATATTTTTTAAATTAATAACATGTTTGTAGAAATCTTATAATCTTCAATGATGAGATAATAGGGAAGAACCAAATGAAGTTTTGATATCACTAGAGGGAAGAAATAAAAATTGTATTAATGATTTGATTTAAAATAAAAGAATTGGTTAAAAATAATAATAATAATAATAAAATGGGAACGATACATGATGATTGGAAACTTACTAAGAATGTTGATTCCACAAATGAAAATTTTGGACAGCATATCTTGGATAAGTTTGTAAATAATATACTAGTAGTTGTAGATTTGTTGATCGTTCATCAGTTGATGTGTTTATATAATTTATTGATTTTTCTTGTTAATTTGTTAATCATTCATGTTTAATTTGTTCACAGTATTGTTTGTTATATGATATTCTTGATAGCTACAAAATTAAATAAAATAATAAAAAAATAAATATAAAAGGTTAAAAAAATATATGGATATTAAGAAAGTATTGGAAAATTTCAGCAAAATAAATTCTTAAGTTAAAACTAAAAGAATTTATTCTGTAAAATTTTGGGGAAATTTGTAATGGATTTAAACAGACAAGAGATAATACAAAAGTTTAGTAATTTGAATAAGTAAATGATTGGGGAAATGTAAATATCATTCATACATATCTAATAAAGAAAGGAATTGCAGAAATCAAAACAGATAAAGTTAACCTAAAAATATAAACTATGTAAAAAGAATGTTTCAAAAGCAAATTGTTGAAAGGATAAAAAGTGGCATATAAAGTTAGATAATCTATCATGCAGATTGTAATAGAATTTGGATACTTACATAAAAAATCTATGCAGGGAGTCACATTTAGGTCAAACAGCAAAAAGGTTAAATTCACTTATGAAAATCAGAGTATAGTTTGTAAAACAAGTATAGATCACATATTAGGCAATGACAACACTGAATATAACACATTTTAGATCAAAATTAAGTTTTAAATACATAAATTTGTTAAAAACTTAGAGAATTGAAATGTCAGAGTTGTAAAAACCGTTAAAAATTTGAAGGAATGATGGAACAGTAAAGAGATTTATACCGTTAGAAAGAGCTTAGAGCATAGTTTATGAAAATTCAGTAGTTCAAAAGATATTAAGTCTTAATTTCAGTAAAAACCAATTTTTTTAAAGTACCTGTTAAATGACTGGTGACCAACAGGTTACAAGTGTCAAATCAAAATTTTTGAAAACATGAATTAAGTGATTTAGATAAAATTTATGAGAGTAAACGGTATTGAAATTCAAATTAAAATTTGTTTAGATTTTTGCATATGATTTAGAAGGAACACATTTGGAATGTAATAAAATAAATAAAAACGGAAATGGAAATAGCAGGTGGCAAAATATATTACATAAATAGAAAATCTGACATTGAAAGGTCCTCTTTGTTTCCCGATCGTCGACCAGAGCAGTTCAAAATTTCGTTCCTGTAAAATTACGTTTCCATGACAACCAGATAAATGATCTGTGATATCATTGAAATAAGTGTTCCATGTCAGTTCTGACAAGAAATTAAGTTTAAAGTTAAAATTTTTGAAGTTTTTGGATCAACAATTTGAAATTAAAAAAATAAATATTCCATAAAAGGAATTATTTGGAATCCAATGGATGAAGAGATAAAATCAATTTTTGTTGGAAGAATAGAAGTATTGGTACAGCAGTAAACAAATCAATTAAGCAGCAGAATTTAGTTTATAAAAAAAACAGAAATCAGGAAGTAGTATTCCAAAACCAAAAGTAAGGAAAAGGGAATTCAAGCAAGGCAACTGTGATTTTTTGAAACATTATTTAATAAACAGATTATTGAAATCTAAAATCAATCAGTGATAGAAATAAAGGTTTTTAAAATTTAGTATAATGAATATTTGTGTTTAGAGGATTGAAATATTTTTGTAACAAATTGATAGAAATTTAATAATATTTAAGTACCCAGGAAATTTATTTTGTTGTAAAGGCAATATTATATCAGAATTGTATTGTGGACAATCATTATAAATAAATTGTAATTTGATTTAAAATTTGAAAATTATTTATTAGTCATTTAAAAATCTTAAAAAGAAAAATAAAGTGAAAAATATAATTTCAAAATTTTAAAAAAGTGGTAGTGAAAAGAAGAAGAAAGAGAGACTTATAAGATAAGTATAGAATTCATTTATTTATTTAATATCTGTAACTAGAACCCAAGCGAAAAAGACCCTGAGAAACTATAAATTAAATTCAATTACATTATTTTTGACTTTATATCAGTCAGTAATAATAATATATATATATATATATATATATATATATATATATATGTTATATCACACTTTCAAAATTTCTCTTTTCAGTAATAATATATATATATATATATATATATATATATATATATAAAATATTGTGCAACTATAAATAAAATCTTTTTAAAAATAGAAATTTTGAAAGTGTGATATAACATATATATATATATATATATATATATATATATATTAATTTTATTTATAGTTGCACAATACTTTTAATAAAAATAATAACTTGAAAATAACAATGAAAATAATAAAACTTTATATAACAATTAAAAAGACAAAATGAGTGTTAAACTAAACTAGACAAATCTTTAAGTAATAATGAATGATGTTACAATGAAAAAGTATAATTTATAAACTAAGAACGCTGACTAAGGTGTCGCAGCGCTTGCAGTTCTCACGGATGTTCGTCTGCGGGTAACTGGAGACGACACGTGTTATGCTGACTCAGCTTGGCAACTGGTGCTAGGTTGTTTCATATAAGTCGATGGAATAACTTATATAACATAACAACTCCCATCCATATAAAAAAGTTGATGCTACAGCATCGACTTTTAAGGGAGGTTCTGCAATTCAATATCCTCGACAGGACTAAGGAGGCTATGGAGTTTTACCCTGGGCTTGATGGTTGATGGACCTGGTGGTGGTGCTGGATCGGCAGAAGGGGTGATTGTTGGAGGCTTCTGGAATTTCTTCCTGATGATGCTGATGGAAAGGAGGGCAACCACAATTGCGGTTGTTGCCATTGTGATGATCGTAAACCAGGAGTTGTGTTTTTCCAAGAATGGTTGGTCCAGGAGCTTTTCTAATTCCCTGGAGTATTGTGTAAGCTTATGGTTAGCGATATTCAGGTCTCTGACATATAATTCCTGTCGTCTCATGGGTTTCAACTTTGGAAGTTGACTGATGGTTGGCAGGTTGTCGCAACAGTTGTAGGGGATGTTGACTGGGTGACTCTTAAGTGTGATGTTGTCAACGTTGTTGGTGATCCTTCTGGCATGGACCCTGGTGTTATCGATGAAGGCATTGCAACTGGGTTGGATGGTCAATAGAGAATTTGTCGATATGGATTGGGTAACGACATCTTCTCCCTTGCACTTGATGTTGATGGGCAACTGTCCGGAAATCGAGATTAACCAAAGGTTCAGATCAATCTCTTGAATATTATACTCTTCGGCATATAATATTAAAGGCTTGCAAGTTGAAGGAAGGGCTGCTGGCTGTCTAAGAAGCTGTGCTTCGCAGAGGGCTTCTTTGTCTATGGTGTGTGGAATAACTTTGGAACAGATCTTATGTTCTTTAGATAATGGCTTACAGTCACTCAGGTCTTCGAAAGATGCGTACAATAGCGAATCGTCATCTCTCGCGATATATTTTAATTTTGTTGGAAGAATATGGTGAAATCCTGTTCGATAATCCAAAACTGGGATAGGATACAAGCGGTACAGTGTATAAGTTTCAGGATTGACTAAGGGGATTTTTAGTACAAAAACAATTTTAGTATTGATCTGAAAAGCTTCCAATTCTATTAGATAGATGTATCTAGCAACATTTGAACTATAGGTTGGAAGTGGTAAGTTATTTTCATGAAGTGACTGTGATATTTTCTGAAGGGAGTCGACCAAATCTACTGGGTTTATAATTGAGCTATGTAAGATTTTTAGACGGGCGAAAGAGACTGCAGTTAATACATCGTTGAGAGTATCTTCAATGTATACGTAACTTTCCATTAAGCTTTCACACAAATCCAAGACATTGGCCTGAAGTTCATAAAAAGCAAGATTGTCTGTAATGAACTCAATTGACTTCCTAATTGCTTCGATATTTTCCGAAAATATTTTCTCTTCGGACTGAAATTTTTGTAGTGTGGTGTTAAGGCTCTTAATGACCGAAGTTGTTACAGATAATTGTCGTTTCATTAAGTTTTCAATTTGATGTTGGTCTTTAGTAATTTTATTGATAGAGTCACTAAAGTATTCTCCGTCTGTTGCATCTAAGTTACCGGAAATAGATTTCCAAATTGATCCCTGTCCGTTAATGAGTCCGCGTTTCTTTCTGTTGGTAGTGTAAGTCTCAGTGTCAGCGAAAATTTCTGTATATTTGATGTTAACAGATTTTGATATTTGTTTCAGGTGGCTTACGTGAGCCTGTACTTTGGATTTGAAGATTTTAATGTTAGTTTTGTTGTGGTTGATAGTATCTAGAAGTCTGTTCAGTATATTGTCGTTGTTTAAAGTAGCGTCTCGAAATGGGCTTAGATCTTTGTAAACACGGAGTGTCCATTTGTCATTAGAAATTTTAAGGGTTCCTTCTTCATGAAAGAAAACTCCTATAGTATTGTTAACAGGCGTAATTGAGTACTGTGGAAGGTTTACGACTGAAAACAGTCCACAGAATCTGTAAAAAGGGATTTATTCAAAATAGGGTTTTAGTCTGTCAAAGTTAACTTTAGTTATTTGGTTTGTTTGTAAGTTTATGACGGTGGCAGAGTTTTTTCGTATTGCAGTAATTTCGAAGGGGCCGTTGAATTTGTTTTCAGCTTTGTTTTTGATATGGGACTCTTTTACGTAGACTTTGTCGCCTACTTTGTAATCGGGTTGTTTAGTAGAAACGTGTTGGTCAAATCGCACTTTAGATTTTTCTTTCTGTCTTTCGGTTTTAGCACGGGCGAGTCTGTAGAAATAGTCCATTCTGTTATTTAGGTCTCTTACGTATTTCGAAATCATTTTTTCCTGGTTGTAAAGGGTTTCTGGAGGCCTACTTGAAGTGTGCCCAAATATGAGTTCATAGGGCGTGAAACCGGTGGTTTTATTTTTCGTGTTATTATAACAGATGATGGCATAAGGGAGCACGTTAAATGGATGTTCGTTTGGATGTTCCGCTGTATTTGCCCTTATCATTTCTGCTGAAGCCGCGTGAAATCTTTCAATAGAACCGTTTGACTCGGGATGTTGAACGCTGGAGAATGTCAGTTTTATGTCGTATAGTTGGCATAAATCCCACATTAAGGTGTTATTAAATTCACGTCCATAGTCACAATGGATGCGAAGTGGAGTTCCGTAATGTTGAAAGAAAATCAGAAGGGTGTTTACGACAGTTGAAGCTGTTTTGTCGTTTATGGGGTAGGCTTGCGCAAATTTCGTGAGTTCGTCCCTAATAGTCAGTGCATGATTTCTAGATGGATACTCGAAGATGTCAATGTTAATACGTTCAAAAGGAGTCTTGGGTGTTTCCGTAATAACAAAAGGTGCACTTAGGTTTTTCCTACAGAACAGTTTTAATTAAGCCGGTCCAATTGTACTTTTCCCTAATACGTCTGATGGTTTCGTTAATGCCACGATGGAGGTTGTTTTTACCAGAGTGGTATTGTTGTATTATTATAGGAATTGCGTCTTGGGTAGGAGTTGTAACAATGTTTTGGCAGATTTTGAGTTTGATTTCTTTGTCGGAGAGAAATGAAAGATAGAATTTCAAGAATGGGAAGTTCTATGTTTCGGAGTCGTTGAATTGATCTTGTTTGTTATAAATAATTTTGAAAAGATGCGAGACGACAGTTTCAGGGTCATAGGGCAAAGGTACAACTAAGTACTTTCTATGCCTGACTGTTTTACTGGCCATGATGTTAAGAGTATCATTACTGAAATAATTTTGTCGTGTAAGTCGTTAGTTTTGGTTTGCCAAAAGAATGTAACTATGCGTTTGTGGGACTTGTCTAAAAGTTGTTTCAGACGTTGTAGGTCGTGAATAAGGGAAGAGAGATCACGAGAATCTCCAAAGTGTAGGGTCAAGAGTTGCTTGATTTCAAGGTACGATCCGGGGTTCCTTGAATTTATCAACTGCGCCGCTTTCCCTTTGAGTTTATTTTTGATATGGATCACTAACAAATATTTTTGATTCGCCGTGGACATATTATATGCGCAATTACACGCATCGATAAAGGTTCCCAAGGAAATTTGTTCGCCTTCAAATTCGGGTATAACGGAAAATATTTCCGTTAACCGGTATCTTTCTGTTTCAGTGGTACCTGAATTTGGTGAAGCATGTGCCATGTTTATCGATATAAATGAATTGGAATATAAAGTTTATAGAATAAAATGTTGAAAGGTGTAGAAAATTAATGAACTGTAGAATACGTTAGTGGGAATTAACGATTGTTTGAACAATAGAACAGTTTGGTATAAAATGTAAAGCAATTAAAATCAATAGTTCAAATAAATCAGTTAATCAAATGGATAAATAAATCAATAAAATGTGTAAATCAAATATATCAATGTGAATAAAAAGAAATCAGCAAATATATCAAATAAATCAAATAATGAAATAAATCAATATTTCATTCAAATCAAATATATCAAAATAAAAATCAAATTGATAAATATGAAAAATCAAATAATAAAATAAATCAATATTAATCAAATCAAATAGATTATATCAAATATTAAAAATCAATGTTGAATGAAATAAATCAAATAATATTTACTTAAAACGAATGACGATTCACCATTACTTACATCAACAGGAACATTGAAAGCGCCGTTTTCTACGTTTAATTGCATTGAGGACTTCTTCCAGGTTCGTTGTTCCGTTGAGGGATAGGAATCCGCCGCTACCAGTTAGAGTACTCGTGTTCTAGTAACGTTAGACGGATCCTACTGACTGCGCCAATTTGTTATATCACACTTTCAAAATTTCTCTTTTTAAAAAATATTTTATTTATAGTTGCACAATACTTTTAATAAAAATAATAACTTGAAAAAAAAACAATGGAAATAATAAAATTTTATATAACAATTAAAAATACAAAATGAGTGTTAAACTAAACTAGACAAATCTGTAAGTAATAATGAATGATGTTACAATGAAAAAGTATAATTTATAAACTAAGAACGCTGACTAAGGTGTCGCAGCGCTTGCAGTTCTCACGTATGTTCGTCTGCGGGTAACTGGAGACGACACGTGTTATGCTGACTCAGCTTGGGAACTGTTGCTAAGTTGTTTCATATAAGACGATGGAATAACTTATATATATATATATATATATATATATATATATTCATGCAATATATATATATTCATATATATATATATATATATATTCATGCAACCAATAGTGGAAACAGCAAAATCTTACATCAAAAACTCACATCACTTCATAGAAATAATTAAAGACATAAACTTAGAAGAAAACGACTTAATAGCAAGCCTCGACGTCATATCTCTCTACCCCAGTATACCACTCGACGAAGCACTGGACAGTATAGCTATGAACGAAAACCTACCTCACCACATAATAGAATTAGCCGACCACTGCCTCAAAAATACGTATTTCACCTTCGACGGCCATTTTTATAGACAAATACAGGGTGCTCCTATGGGATCGGCTCTATCACCAGTTGTTGCCAACTTGTTTATGGTATATCTGGAAGAAAAGGCCATAGCTAACGCAGCATTAAAACCAAAACTGTGGGTTCGCTACGTTGATGACATCTTCATTATATGGCCTCACGGGAAATTAGAACTCAATAATTTTCTTTCCTATATGAATTCCATTCATAACAAGATACAATTTACCCTAGAAACAGAACACAACCAACAACTTCCTTTCCTAGATGTCCTCCTAACAAGAAACAACCTAAGTTTCCAGCACACCGTCTTCAGAAAAGCAACACACACCAATAGATATTTACACGGCAATTCACACCATCATCCAGCACAGATCCAAGGAGTAGCAAACACCCTTATAGCACGATCGGTACATCTCACAGACCAGCAAACTAGAAAAGAAGAACTAGCTCTCATGAAAACTATTCTCAGAAAAAATGGCTACAATAACCACACCATCAGAAAAGCAATAAACAAACAACAGGATGAGAAAAAGAAACAAAATGATGACCAAGACTACGTAGCCCATGTAAGTTTACCATACATTAGAGGTACAACGGACAGAATAGGGAGGTTTCTGAGTAAGCACAAAATTCGAACAACATACAAACCCCAAACAAGAATCGGAAAATTGCTAGGGAACCCAAAGGATAAAATGCCTTTAGAGAACCATGGAGTTTACAGCATTTCATGTGGAGACTGTTCCAAGTTATACGTCGGCCACACAAACAGGCGAATATCCGCCCGTCGAGACGAACACAAACTATACATAAAGAATAAACAGACCACCTCTACTTTATTCAGACACGAACAAGAAACAGGGCATAAAATAGAGTTTAATACTTGTAAAGAAATCGTCAATGTCGAAAACTACAAAATCAGAACAATACGAGAAGCGATTGAAATTGAAACCCGAGATACCATAAACAAGAGAGACGAAGCTTTAAAATTATCACCATTTTGGAAAGCAGTAATCCCATATCAAAATAACAATACAACAAAACCAGCAATAAACCCAAATAATCCGATTACCCAAATTACCGACAAAAGCCATAAACACCGTAATTGCACTTTAATTGACCATCAGTTAACCCAACCTAATAAACAAGATAAAGTACCTGAGAGATTAAGTACTAATGAGGGCTCACAGGGCAGGTATAAATTGAGATCAAGAACCAGAAATTCTTCAGTTACTTAGTATCTTTTGAGAAAGCCAAATATGATTTTGGCGAAACGTCAAGTGATTTTTCAAACGAATACAGACGAACGGATGTACACCGGAATAAATCATCAACCATATATATATGTATATATATATATATATATATATATATATAGTGGTTTCGGTTGAAGGGATATTGACTACTGTCTTGTTATTGTTTTGTACTCTTTATATACAAGCCTAGCTTTCGAAACAGTTTGTTTCTTCTTCAGGGCAGCAAAATTCTTGAGTTAAGACTGAAGGTCCATTGGTATTAAGTTACAATAAAATAATCAATAAAATACAGAAATAATTCAGCACCATAACGTTGTGAGTTTATCTGTCAACTGACATTTTTCTGTCTGTCTGAGTTCATTGATGTATATGTTGTGCCATAGATTGTTTTCCAGTAGTCTTCTTACTCATCCAGCTGTCCATCGTAATATGGGTTTAAGGAATCTGAGAGCAAATAGGTTTATATACTGCTCAAGTTGTTCGTGTCTGCTTTTTTACTCATTGGATAGAATTGTTTGTTGATGTGTTTCATCTCGAGTATCAACCTCTTGTTATACTGCTTACTTTTATCAAGTATCTTAACATCATCAAAATTTATTGCATGTTTGAAGTGTTTTGCATGTGTGGTTAATGCACATCTTTGATTATTTTTGTTGATGTCACTTTTATGGATGGCTAAGCGACTTTTAAGCCACTGTGAAGTCTCGCCTACGTAAGTACAATCACAGTTGTGACATCTTATTTGATATACCACATCCGATTGCAACAACAGTGGTGTCCGATCTTTTAATTTTGTGAATAAGTGAGCAATGGTTTTTGTACTATATGTTGCGATTATGATGTTTTTTTGTTTGAAACAATTTCTTATTTTATTTGTGAGGTCCTTTATGTATGGCAAGCTTCCCTAAGTTTTATTTTCATTATTGTTGGGTAAGGTGGTATTGAGTGTATATTGTCTAAGTTCTAACATCATGTTGTCTTTGTTTGTTGCAGAAGATTCATTTATTAATTTTTTCACCATGCATTTTGGATAGGAATTTTCTGTCAGAAATTTAGACAGTTTGTCTAAGTACTTTTTTGTAAATTCTAGGTGGCACATTTTTTGTATTCTAGCTTTCATCTGTTTTATGATGTTCATCTTCATTGACATTCAGAGAGATTCATTCATTACCTCTCAGATTATCCAATATCAATGAAGATGAACATCGTAAATCAATCAATCATGATGTTACCAATTTTATTTTTGTAATATATTTCTATAAAGAAATCTTACTTTAATATTCTAATTTAATTCCTGTCCACAAATATGTACATTTTGAAACTGAATTAAATTATAAAGATACAAGACACGCCCCAACGGAGTTAGACGCCTTAGAACAATTTGGGAAAATGTAAAGGTGTACATGGCTTGTAGCGCGGCTCATGAAACCTCTCAAGATGATTTGTACCCTTTCTTGAGAAAATAAAGGATTATTTTTTATGGATCCCAGCTACGTAAGCACCTTTGAAATTACCTCCATAATTCTGTTTTGACGCGTACCGAACGTCCGCATTTCAATAAATTGTCGACTTGTTTATTGATACAATACCGGTACAAAGCTTTTGATCTGGACCGACATTGGTTGGTTACCACGCGTCGAGCCAACCTGTGGAAACCCCAAAAAAATCAACCTTCCTATCCGCATAAATTACGAATATTTGTCCCCTAAATTGGTAAGCCATTTAAGACGGTATGGGAGAAAAACAAAGGATATTTGCAGTAATACACGAAACGCATCTACATTTCAAGAAAGGGTCCAAAATCATCTTGGGAGGTTTCACAAGCCGCGATACGAGCCGTCTATACGCAGCCTAAAGGTGCCGATACATACGTCCCTCGTCCGCCAGATATGACCACCCACGTTGGGTTCGTACCCTTCTTTAAAATGCGTTTTTTATGAATGGATATATTCATTCTACTCCCTGACCTACCCAAACATTTTGCGAAGATGAAAGATATTTCGACCAATTTGTACCCTTTTTTGCTTGCCTTCGGTGTTAATTTTATTCATGCAGGTGTTTTTCGATCCGTCAGTCCTATCCGCCAAAGGTCGGTAACTACAAATGCGTGGCTCGATGCAAGGGATCGATGGTTTCGGGTCGTTTCCTAGTAGGAAATTTCAATAACTGCCAGGCCAAAATATTCGGAGTGCCATAAAAAGTTATAAAATGTAAATCTGCAAATGCCGAAAGAAAGAAAGCTTACGACATAGTTCAGTTACTGGAGGTTTTTAAGTGATATAACACTTAACAACTGTTAAAATTTGTATATTGAAATGCCCTTAAATTTGCTCTTGTCACTGGTAGATTGAATCCTAATCGTCTTTTCGGACGACGGACCTATAGAGATCTGTTTGAGTGTGTTAAAGATGGTGCTCGCGATACATTTTTTATGTAAGTGGAAGGTTGTAAAGTATCCCCGAATTATACCTGGCATCCTACGGACGAGGGACGCGTGTACCGGCTCCATAAGACACCCTGCAGAAAAGAATGGATAAAGTGGCCCTCCTCTTCTTCATTTACCACAAAGCGATAGTGCATGCGGTTGTTTGCAGGATTGCAGGAGTGCTAACATGAAAGAATTACACAGTAGTCATTTTAATTTGCAGATGATTTTTTGTCCTCCATAGATTTCGATTTAATAGGTACGTTTATTCTGTTTTTACACCTGAATAAGGAGGAGGCTATATAGATTACTAATCACTACAATTTTGAAAAAAACAAACATAATTCCATGTTTTTTTCGGTGGTATCGATGTCTGTGAAAAGGGATATATGCAATGTTAGGTTTGGGAGTAGTCGCCTATAAGGCTGTCTATCCGTTGCCGTACTTTAATGTATATTAAATGATTCAGATTATTCAGATTGTAAATGCTAGAAAATGCAGAATACACTGGCTGCAGCTACAGTTTTTTAATGACCAGAAGTACTTGTACCAGGTTTCTATAAAATGAAGGTATTTTTCTCTTATCAGTTAATGTATTTTCTGCAAATTATGTCGATATAACAGATGTGCTTGAAGAATTTCATGTACTATTGTTACCTATTTATTAAACCCATACATCAGATCAATATCGGCATACTCAATAAATGTGAATGCGATATTTAGAATGAGATTAAAAAAGTTCACCAGGAAATCTAAAAATCAGAAAATAACTATCACAATTACTTGCTTAGGAAAAATTTATTTTTCTGATTATTTTTCAATTCGATAGAAAACGCCATTGCCCTACTCTAAAGAAAATTCATCTTAAACAAACTTTCAACGTAAAAAAAATGCTGACTCCGCTATTATATTCAATTTTACTGATAAAACTGTATCGTCGACATAAGCGGCATCAACCCGATTTTCTTTGAGCCATGAAAAGCGTACAACTGTGAAATGAAAACATGGTAGGGAATGAAATCAACCCTCATAAAAACACTGACCTCGTCCAAGCAATTGAGAACGAAATGCCGCGGATACTGTAACAAAAAATCGATAATATCTATCATGAAATAGAAAATTGTAATTGGAATTTTTGCTTATGAAAAAATGTATGTGGGAGAAGAGCTTTCGAGAACTTCACCCACAACATTACTATGCGACGGACGATAACACTCTGATGCAAATTAACATTTCTTTCTGTACTATGATTGGCTAAATTCTTGTTTGTTGGCTTTAAATGTAAGGTTGAGCTGAAAGTAATTTTAGATTTCAATTTAATTCATTTATATTCCAAAACATTAATATAACAATAAATTTAGGTTTTGCAAATTAGTCTTGAAACATAAGAAATTCAGTTATATTAATATATATTTTTTTAATTACACACGACGAGAATGTGTTATTTTCCATAATGATTTTTCTAGGTTTTCCCATATTCACATTAATGTGATCGCTGGAAAAATACCTTTACATATAACTTGGGGAATGTCGAATTCCATAGCGACGCTTGGCCACCGAGGTACTTTTCATTATTCAGGTCTATTCTAAAACCGATACGTGATTTAATATGTATTTGAGTAAGATATATAACAGCAGGTATTTTGAAGAGTAATCTAGAGATTTTTTGACATTTTAAAGGTATATATAGCCCGAGTAGTTTTTAAGTCAAGTGATTTGAATCACTGTAATTCAACAAATTTTATAATTTTAATTAAAATCAAGTTACAGGTCATGCATTCATTTTGAGTTATATTTAAATTAAGAAGTAAATTACACATTAGAATTAATCTGAACAGAATGGTGAAACTAATTTTATTTTTTTTTTAAATTATAGCTATTACTAAGAATGTCATGCAGAGAAACAAAGACAGGATGTAACAAGAGACGAGAACTATATTTCGTAAGAAGTTTTCGTTTTTATCTTTTAGTCTGAAATCATACCTCTCTATACACCTTCTTTTCCTAACTGTGGTGTTATTACTCAAAAAATAACATTGAAGTTAACGAAAATGCGAATTTAATACGAATATGAGTAATAATTGGTTAGGATATCAAATTTTTTTATCAGCTCAAAAAGAAAACAATACAGTTAGTAATTGCAAGTTTTTACCATGAGTGTCGCAGCGCAAAGTACAGTATTGATTCCTATAGCTGATTATTTCGTCATTTCACTACTTGCGTCAAAGTTAACAAATTCGTGTAAAATATAAGATAGAAATAGACTAAAACTTAAAAAAATTGGCATTGCTTCATGGCTATTATTATCTTTTTCTGAAGGCTAGTTGTAGCATATTTTGTCAATCTTTAAGTAGTAATTTCGTGTATTTTCCAAAAAGTGCTTAAACATTAACTTTGTTGTTGTGTAAAGTCATCGCATTTTGTTGAAAGAGCATGATAGCCATATTCGTTCTCTTATTGACTTGCAGTTAATATGTATTTAAAAGCTTTCTGTTACAAATTACGCCTATGGTCACGCTTGGAACACCAAATCGAAATACTATCCTTCCAGGAATTGAGTATTCTCCCAGATTTCAATTAAATTTAAGAACTTGTGTAAACAGAGTCTAAATTAAATTGTAGATTAAACCCACTGAATGAAGGTTGGTGACTTTTTACTCCTAGTATTTAAATCCAGGTAAAATTGTGGTTTAGTTTTGACTTCGATATAACTGCAACTTTTTGAAAAAATGCAATATTCGAATCAAAGTAAGTCATCTTAGGGGAAGGAAGTGAAAACTCTCATGCACATACTTGAAGGGTAACGAAAATCATTAAAAAGAAGAACAATAATTTATAAGGTGACTTGAAATATACATATTATAATATAAATTGCAGACAATTGCAAATAAATATTTACAAATCGGATTAGCTTTTCACTTATAAACCGCCACAAAACATATTGTTGTTGTTCCTTTGTCCTCCAGTTCAATTTATATAACATTCAAGTCATGTTTTTATTATATTGTTGTTATATTTTTGTAAAAGATCCAAATCAAAATTACATATAAAAATCTAAATACTTTAAACAATACTTCAATGCTTCCTGTTATTTGAAGACTCTCTCGACTTCAACAGTTGTGAGTTAGGTGTTTGGGTTGTATGACACTGGACATATTTCAGCTGCTTTCCACTACTTAAGTAACTAGGTGTAGCTCATTATTTAAATCTCAGGTTGAACTATTTTGAAGAGGCGTCGTTCGAAAATGAAACTTTGTAATATTAAATAGACTGTAGTATTAGATTAAGTAGTTATCGAGAGACACTAATTTGGTGAACTACATTTTACAAACTAGTATTTATTCTTTTAAAAACGTTCAATTCATAGAAATAATAAAATTGTAATAACAGTTGCAAATTAAATGCTCGTGTTTTTTAATTGCAATACTTTATTAACTCAAACTGAAAATTTGTCATATCAAATTAAATTTATTTACAATGTTTATAATAATGAAACATAGTTATGTATTAATTGTTTCTTTTGTAGTCGGGTAAGAAACAATTACCCAATATTCTGGCCGCACATGAAGTTTGAGACGGATTAATAAGGTGATTGGATAAGAACCATTAGTTCAATTCAGGGGAAATGAATTCGATATTTTCGAAATTAAAATTAAGTTTTGAAGATTTATGGGGTTAGACCAATTTCGAGTATAGGTAGAAATAGAGAAGGTACATAATGGGTAACTAATAGGAAGGCATTGAGGTACAGTAGCTACAAAAGGATCTCTCTTGGAACTACCTACATTTTCAACTTGAAGCTCCAGCCAATGAATAAAAGTGAAATAGAGACATATTACTAGAGATGTCACTAAAAGCCCCGCATTACTACTACTCAAAAGCAGTTAGCTGCCTAAGATTTTAGCAATGGCGATAGAGACACTCAGATCCAAAATAATCTCCTACTTGATAGCATATAAATACGCAGCGACGCCCTCCCCATGCATTGAAAAATTTAATGAATTATTTCATAAATTCACACTAGGTGCAACATAATGAGGCCATATTAACATTTAAATACTTGACCATAGAAAATTATCCTTTAGAAGGAAGTCACGGAGTCTGAATAACAGACATTTGAATCATTGTAAGGTAGGAAATATATATTTTAACTGCTATAATACAAACTTATAAATTTGGGATGTCGTACAGCAGAATAACAGCGTTTGTGGTACAAGATTCGACGATAGTCTTGACTATCTTTCTAGCAATGAATGTGCTTTAGAAAATAGAAGGTTCGAGGAGGATATAGTTAAGCTATATATCATGCACTAATACAGTCACAATTGCAGATTACGCGAGTTGAACGCCTAAGTTCACTTTTAGCATTTTTCATTTTACTCCAGTTAAGTGTTCATCTGTCAATTTGGATAAAATTGCAGCACACAATTAAAGTGAAATACTCAATTATATATTATAAAAATTACATGTAGCCAAATATTAAATCCAACTAGGGCAATTTTGATAACATTTCTATACAAATTTAAAATTTCTATAAACAAGTAAATCCCTCCAGATACTTTTTCTTGGGTACGTTGATCAATTAGTATGTACAATCCTCATATGAAAAATTAGTTATATAAATTTGGAGATTTGAATTTAATATGCAGTTATTGAGTCTTTCATATTATGTCATTTGGCAGCGTTTTGCAGGTTATACAACGTGATATCACAAAGACAGTACATATTGTTTTATATTTCGTTTGCTGGAATGCCCAAAATGAGTTTAAAGCATTTTATTACTGTAGCCCATTTCTTACGATTTACCAAGGCTAACAAATAATATACCACCACCATAAGTAAGGTAGTATTTTACTAATTATTTCTAACATCATCCTTATTGTTTCAGGTAAGTCACAAATTCATTATCAGAGGAAACGAACACACGTAAGTAAGAATGAAATTTTATAACACGTTGCAGCTTGGATTAAATAACCAATTAATAATTATCGTTTAGAGATTAAAATGCCATATTTGCAAAGTTAATCTCTCAAACATTATTGTATATATTACGGTTAAAACTAGTTTTTAGATATAAGCGTTTTTCCGAGTTAGAACTAGTTTTTAGTTAATGCCTTTTTTAAAACTAGAAATACCCAGTTAAAACTAAAATTTACCACTGATATATTTGATTTTCAGTGAAACTAATTGTCACATCTAGCTGTAGTTAATACCAGCAGTAGAAAAAATAATTTGGGATTGAAAACAAGATATAATTTTAAAATTATTTATTGAAAAGATCTAAGACACTGAGAACCAAATATTAATAATCGATTACTAAAGGAACATTTTAGAGAAAAGCAACATAAATTAGTTGCCAAGATGACAATATTAATTAAAAGTATTTCAATAAAATAATTTAAAAAATCAACAGAACACAATCATAAAATTTTACAAAGAAACATTATTAAAGAACATTGATTAACACACAATAAAATCTAATCAGTCAAACTTAAATATAAAAATTAAGAGAATCTCCTTGTTATTATTACAGAGATAACCACTTTTCTTGCAGAAACATCTTTTTGGGATAAATTCTTTCTTGCATAAGCAGCGCATAAATCCTTGGGCTGTTCCTATGGCTGTTTCCTTAGCAACAGATCTCAAAGGTAAATTTGTATTCGGTACATCTTCTCCACGAAAAATTTTTCTTTGCACTGGTCAAATTCTATCCTGAAAAGCACATTTATATAAAACCTAATAGTGATATAACGATAACAAAGGGATATAATTAAACAAAACAACACGTAGGTTGATACCTGCAATATAATTTGTCAAGCGTTCCATATTTCGTTCCTATCTTGTGAAAACCCTGATCATCCTTTTGAACAACTACTTCGACTATATTATGTAGATATGCTTTTGCTCGGTCATCATCAGGGATTACTAACATAACAAATTTTGTCAAACGGTCCTGAAATACCATTATCTATATATAAATAGGCAAAGACAAAATGATTAGGTACCATCTTCTCCTATGTTTCTCAACCAATTTTCTTCATTTTTGTTTTGTTTAGTAGCTACTGACGACCTTCAGTGCAGAATGCTAATCTTAATTTATAATATTGGTTCATTCATTAAATAAAATATAATAAAAATTCATTATTTACGTCAACAATGTCAATGCCAAACAACTGAATGTACCGCCGCCGCCAAACTCAAAACATTGAGTAATTAGATATAGAGAGACCAATGCAGTTATATACTTAAAGCATGTACTTCTGGAAGTGACATGCAAGCGTTGTTATTGTTTAGTGGTAAAGTAATCGTTCTATATTATAATTATACAGGGCGATTCCAGATATGTTAGAAATCATTTTTTTCGTGGGTGGCACATAAGCAGTTGCACATATAGGGTGTTTAAAATATAGAGTAGAGTGGAATTATAACTAATAAAATAATTATATAGGGAAGCCCATTAGCGGTTGAATTTACAGGGTTCTTGGAATAGAAGGTGCAGTAGAATTACAGTTATACAGGGAGGTGCAAAAAATATTATACTTACATGCATATACAGGGTGGCGGAAATGGAAATGGAACATTTCGTAACCCATAAGCAGTTGTATATATAGGGATGATGAAATATAGTGTGAGAGGAATTATAGATATACAGGATGATGATAAATAACGTTAGAAAAGGAAATGGTTTATAGATTAGCCCACGAAGAGAGTAGAATTATAGTTACAGAAGATAATTAAAAATTTCATAAACAAAAAGAGTAATATGGTGGGTCATAGGCAGTGGCATATACAAAATGGTTACTGGGTGGTTCAAACATTTTAAAAAATATTATGCGTGGTCCATGAGCAGTTGTATATACAGGGTGGTGGAAATTTATAATGAGATGGAATTATTATAATGAGCATTTTAATAAATGTTAGAGAATTGAGTGCAATTATAGCTACATAAGGAGGTTAGAAAAAATAAATATGTAGGGTATCCCCTTAGCGGTTGAATTGTTGTCATATTAAATTAAGAATTACGAATTTGAACACAAATAAAGTCCTATGAATTATATCTGAAAAAAACTTGAATTTCGTTACTTATTTGTAGAAGCGAGATGTAAGAACCACATCTAGGATTTTCGAGGAAACTATCACACAGAGGTTCCGAATCTGGATCCGTTCCGTGTATTGCTGTTTCCCTAAAGTTCTAGGATAGAATGTCACGATAAAATTTTCAGGTTACTTAACCTGCTAGAGATTGGTCGAAATTCGACCTCTGGGCGACAGCTAGTATACTTAAATCCCTGATTTTCTTGTGTTGGCATGTCGATAAGATCGACTCGGGAACGACTGTTCATTTCAGAATGTATTATAAATCAAGTCGTTTTTTCTTCATACTCTTTTTACGCTGACAAGTTTCGCACATAGGGAGAAAAATTTTTCATTCTATCCCGACCACCATGTCCGACTAACCAATAATTTTCGTATTCCACAAATATTAATTACCTTAATCGCTTCAGTCTCATGTACTGCTTTTGAGATTAATTTTGTGCTTCTTCAATTTCGTCCACTAAATTGTCAAAGGTTACTTTCGTCATAATATAAAAGTGGTTTTCTTTTTTTTTTAATCACGAATCGCTAATAATTTGTTTAAAAACTCCTTTTTCCATCGCGTTCCCTCATTTAAGTTTTCCATGGCATATTAGTTAATTCTAGTACTAACAAAGACATTAAGTAGAAACTAGTTCCAACTAGGAAAAACGCGTTCTATCTAAAAACTAGTTTAAACTGTAACATATACAAATAGACAATTTATTTATGCACCTTTGGTATAATAAGACTTTTTACGGATGTCAAAGTTTGAAAATTTTTGTCTTTAAATCTTCTAGTAAATTCGACATTTTTTACATCAAGTTTGATATACTTGCTGAAATATTTCCTGAAGATATTTCAGAAACTACAGTCTTCAATGTATATCGGGCTCCAAATTTGGAACAAATTTTTTTATTTCAGAAAATATAAGCCACAGTATATTATTTTACAGCTGATAAACGAGCGGTGGGTACAGACGGATAGGGGTGGTGGCAGTAAAATATTTATCCGTAACAGGTTCAAATCTACCGGTTTAGTGAGAGACGAGCCAATACAAGGCAGACTGGAAGAATAATGCTAGGCTGGGGGAGGGGGGAGAGAGGAGAGTTAGAACATGTAAACATTTGACGTAAAAAATGTGATAAGGTGCATTATTTAACCTTTTCGGAATTATCGAAGATAGTTTGAAGAAGCAGGGCGAGAACAATATGCAATATTTACATTACTGAGAGACAGCGAGCTATGTGCCGAACATCTAGCCTACTTTTAGTATGAGGATGACACTGTAAGAAGAGAATGGTCAACCAGATTGACTGGGACAAGAACATGTATTTCTTTCAACATTTCATTTCAACACGCCGAATTGGTCTTACAAACTCATACTAACTGTTAAAATATTTGGGGAAAACAAAGACATTGTAAGTAGATTTTCAAATTCTAAATATTGTACAACAAATGCATCATTATTAACTGATTAGTGACTTTGCTAAAGTAGAATACTTTTCGATAAAACTTTGATATCTCTCAACAATTTTGAATTTTCTGATACTTAATGAAATAACAACATATGAAATGCTGAACTACTTTTTATAACTTATAAGGATGTTTCATTTATAAAACTGAAAATTAAAAAAATACGTCTACAATATACTGCAGAACTTATAACCTAAATTACCAACCTAAGAACATAGTAAAAAAACAGCACTTTATAGATATTAATCGAAATTCCTGAAAGTGCTAACCGTCTACAACTTCATTTCATTCAGTGAGACTGACAGGCAAAACTCAAACGATCGCTATCTAGCACGACGAGAAGCCGTGAACAGGGGAAGAGTTGCGCTTGTTTGGTTGTGCTCGAAAGCAATAAAATAAATGCAGCAGAAACGTGATGACGGGGTATTTCGTTTCTGGTGGATTTATAGTCTTATTATAGAAGATTCAGGAATGAAACCGGATCGACACCAAGGTTAACAAACAGTTGGAATTTGGCAGAAAACTTTATTGACTCTTAGGAAAGTAATGACTTCGTTTTAAATGAAAATCAGGTACATTATATTCTTTATTGAATATGAATTATGAAACGAAGTTGATGTAGAAATATGTTTAGCAATTTTTACTAACTATTGTAGATTAAATCACTATCCACTTTCAGAATAGTAAGCCTTGTTTTAGATATCATTGGTAGGTGGTTATGTGAAAAAAAATATGATACTCGTTGAAATTCTTTGACATTAAATCAATAACAAATAATTTAATATCAAACTTGGAGGACAATTATATATCGAGAATCCAAACTTTCCATGGTTTGAATCTTACCGCATTGTCAGAGGAATTACAATCAGATTAAAATTCTTACTCGACATTCCAGATCGTTCATCTGCAACGTAGCGTATCCTCTTTGACTGTTTAAGATTTACTCATGGGCATAGAGATGTTTATTTCTTCCTTCATATCAGACTTTTGACATCCCCTCCTGCGTATTGGAATACTCTCCTATTTTCCACACTTCTCCATCTCTGTCTATCTGATGCAAGCTTGGACTCACGGTGTCACTCATAATATATCTTTTCTTACAACGTGTCTTGCCCAAGTCTATTTCAAATCAGCAGCTCGCGTTATCAAACCCTCGTTTGCTTTCTGATATCTTCGTTGTCTGTCTTCCAGCATGGGTCTTTTTATTGCATTTTGAGTTGTCCAGAAATCGCTAGAACCTTTGACACTTAGAGATATTGTCTCAAGTCCATAGGTAAAAATCAAGAGAATACAAGTGACTGGACTAAAATTTTGGGATGTTTACGCTTACAAGTCTTTTGTATTCTTCTTTCGCTTTGGGTTGCCTGGTTTCTATTCCTAGTTTTATTATGTGATCTAAGTAGATATACGAGTATTTTCTGGATTGAAATTTTGGGATGTTTACGCTTACAAGTCATTTGTATTATTCTTTCGCTTTGGGTTGCCTGGTTTCTATTCCTAGTTTTATTGTGTGATCTAAGTAGATATACGAGTATTTTTGAAACCTGTATACTTTTTGGTTTCCTATCTTGATATATGTGTCTTCTGGTGCAAGAATATTAGTTTTTTTTTTTTAAATAATGTTGTATGCTTACTTTTTCTGAAGCTGTTTTCAATTCTGAATTTCAACCGCAAAAATTAGATGTTTTGCGGTTGTTTTGGTCCCTGTTGAAAACACATTCCATTGACTGTTCGTATCTCGCTCTCCCACCCCTATCTGAATAGGATTGCTCGGGTTAGTTTTTTTTATCGAATTTCTGCTTGTAGCGAAACAATCCTATTTTTAATTCGTTTGTTGCTATAATCTTTTGCAAAAAGCCGCTTGCTCCGGAGGTTGATAACTATCAACTTTAGTAATCAGTATGAGATTACTTTTTTGATTAATTTATATGGATGTCGAAGAAGAGTTATCGGCAGCAACAATTTATCTCACTTTTTATTTAAGAGAAGGGCACTAGATTGGTGTGTTCTTGAAATAAGTTTTCTAAGGCGTCTCCGAACAATCCAGGTGGAACAGATTTCACAAATGAACAGTTATAATTGAAATCTCGTTTGGCGTTTATGTTGCTTTTTCAGCATTTGCAATACATATGAGGAAGAATTAGACAGATGTTAACAATTTAGTTACCTCATTATTTTCTGTCAACTGCTAAACATATGCCTCCACATGAAGTTTACAATTTACTCAATTTTAGACCTTTGTCATCCAATTTGTTGTTATTCTCTTAATGTTGTTTACTGGGATTCGTTTACTTGATGTGTGATATTAACATTTGTTCACCACTAAAGCGTGTTTTTGTTCGAAATATTTATCGTTTTTGCGATTAACAACCACAATTTATTTAAAAATATTCAATAATATTAGGGAGTACTATAACAAGGCACATATTCCTCAATCGTTTGAAAGAAATGTTATGTCAAAATTAATGATCAAGACAAAAAAGTACATTACTGTTGAATGAAATTGGTCTTTATTTTTATGGTAACATATATATGGGCCAAATTATTACTTTTTTCCAAACAGTCCGCAGTGAGTCCTCAAATCTTTTTGAAAAAAAATATCTTGATGTACCCTATAAAAATAGAGCTCCCTTTAAACATTTATTTTCCGAACAATGTAGGCTTTCACGGCCGGTGTCAATGAATGCACTATATGTTTCCGGGTTATTTTGCCGTCGTCTATTGGAATGTCTGCGGAACGTTTCCTCTGCAACTGTGGCAGAAATCTTCAGCGGTGCGGGCTTAGTTGAGACACCTCATTGTGTGCTCGAAGCGGATAGAACTGTCGACTGGCATAAATCTATTATTTATGCTAAGCTGTGGAAGCATAGTCTGCCCTGAATTAGGTGGGCGGAGACTACGAGCTTAGAGGATTTAAATATACCACCAAGACACAACCCTGATCTCCAGCGCACAGTAGTTAATCTGTTACAACACCAACTAACATCTCATGAACCTTGTGTGTTAGCCAAGGGCACAAACTGTGCAGTCATGTCAAAAGTTGTTCCAGTAGAGGACATTATCGGCAACATTGAGTCAGGCATTCGTGGGGCTTCCGTCGGATGCTGCAGAAGAAATTCATAGAGAGTTATCGAGAATTTGCAAAAAGCCAAAACATTCTTCTTCATTCTGTCAGCAGACAAAGGAAATGCTACCACTGTAATGAACACTGAGCATTATAACAAGAAAATTCGTGATCTACTTGACCCAATCACATACCGGAAATTAACGGAGGATCCAACATCAAAAATTCTTAGGAAAACCAGGAGAATTGATTAAGGTGTCCACAATACCCAATGAAGATAAAAGAACTATCAAAAGATCAGAGGCCGTACCACCAAGACTATATGGTTTACCAAAAGTACATAAGCCTAACGTCCACCCCCGACCTATTGTGAGTGCTATTAACTCTCCCACGTACCACATTGGCAGATATCTGACAGAGCTCTTAAAACCTCACGTTGGAATGTCAAATTCACTTATTAGGGACTCCAGTCATTTCATTGAGAAACTAAAAACACACATGAACAAACCAGGAGACATGTTAATCAGTTTTGACGTAGTATCTCTGTACACCATGGTCGCGGTGAAGGAAACAATTCAACAGCTGCAAAACATCCCCCTAGAGATATTAACAATCTGTTTAGACATGTACAGACCACAACCTATTTCAAGTGGAACCAAGAAATTTACGAGCATATTGATGACGTCGCCATGGGAAATCCTCTTAGTCCGGTATCATCGCCAACTTTAACATGGAGCACTTCGACCACAGGGTGAGGTTACCTGTGGCTCTCTATTTTGGGTTGGCCTCTCATAGGCAATGGCTAAAGCTAGATTTCCGTTAAAAAAACGCCATTTGACACATAGTGTAAAATTCCGTATATTTTGAAAATAATTCGCCCTTTAGGAGCTAACGTAAGGGGCTTCTGACTCATTTAAATATTAATGTTCGCTAACGTTTTATTTTGCTAAGTATTGATCAGTAAAATAGAGTACATTTAAGATGTTGTAGAGGTTTGGAGGAGTTTCAGCACCTACGTTATGGTATTAAACAAAAAATGGAAGTAGGTTCCAAAAATTGCGATAGTACAAAAAACTGTGATGTTCACAACCCATCTGAAACAAATAGTGTATAAACACAAAAAGAAAATGCAACTTTTCTTTCCCAGATATTTTTTGGATAATCTAGTTCATGTTTTGGTAAAATATAAATTTTCTTATAACGTAATAGATTGCTGGGTTTCTTATTGTAGGAGTTATTAAGTACATTTCACCTTTTTATTTGAAAGCCAAAAATATAGTCGGAATAGGACAATCAAAATAAATGGTTTGTTAAATGCTTGCCAACGTTTCGCTTTATTATATTTAAAGCTTCATCAGGGCTTGCATTTGTTATTGTTTACCGGGTTTAAAAATGATAAACCATCACTGGAATTTACAAAAACATATAAACGACGTATAGAGAAAATCTTGCGTTTCTTAGGTGAATGAATTATTTCAAATGTAATAGTTTGTTTCCTTATTTAAAAGAACTCTTATCAAGCATACCACGTTTTCTAGTTTAATTTCTTTATTTGAAATTATAAACAAGAAGTATTCATATTTTTTTCTATTGAACTGTAGTAAAGCAACCCTTACGATAATAGTTTTATGAAAGTGTTAAATTTCAAATTTGGGTCAATCGCTATGGTTACAGGTAAACATAGTATGTTAATCCAGGTCTTGACAAGGATTGTAGTGTGGTCGTGTCCTAAACCTTATCCCAAATGTTTTGTGATTTTCGATATCAACTTTCATTTTTCCGCTTGGCAGAAACGAGAAAACGTGGGGATATTGTTACGTTTCCTTACAGGGTCACGTACTTATATCAACCCTTTAACCACCTAGACATGCGTTTGTCGGATTTTAACTCTTGGCTGGACCATAGAATTCATTTGTCTATCAAAGAAGAAACATGGCAAAGGCGAGAATGTCGTAGCAAAATATCTTTTTTTCAGAAATTGAAACTCGAGGATTTTCTATTATTAGCCACACGGATCCCTCGCAAATTTCCCTTCATTGTATTCAACAACAACCCCCGAATAAGAACTGAGAACAAAGTGGACCAAAATCTGTCATTTGCTGACAGTCTATAAGCATAACGACACTAAAACAATATTAATTCTTTCCAAGACCTGGAAAACATACCATCTTTACCTGTAACCATAGCAATTGCACAGAATTATAAATCTGATAGTTTAAGGTTTGCTCTGCTACAGTTCAATAGAAAATATATGAAAATTTTATTTTTAATTTTCCTCAGAACTGAATTACGTGTTTATACACAGAGAATTAACAATATGTTTGTGTTAGATAGAATATCACAGTTTTTGGTACTTCCAGTTTTCGTTTAGTACCGTAGTGCAAAACTCCTCCAAACCTCTACAATATCTTAAACTGAAGATTTTTTATTCTATTTTGCCGATCTCTACTTAGCAAAAAAGTATTTTAATAAATGGGTCAGCATAAGCACTCTGTTAGCCCCTAATGACGAATTATTTTCAAAATATATACGCGAAGTTTGAAGGCCTCGTTATTGTATACCAAGTCTAGCTAATGTGGGTATACAAAGAATCTGAAAAAAAGAGAAAAAAAAATCGAAAATGTCCAAAAACGCATGCGAAAATTGGCAAAATCGCAATTTTTGAAATTTTGCTTAAATTTAAAGCGTCGTATCTCCAGAGATTTTTAATCGATTTGGATTTGCATAAACAAAACTAAAAGACTGTTTTCACAGTTAACAGAAAAAAATATTGACAATTAAATCATATTTTTTTATCTCAACCTATCCACTATAAAATCTTGGAAAAATGGGATAAATATAAAAAACAGGCTTCAAGTTTTAACGATATACAATCTCAGGTTATCAATATTTGTTCTTTGTATAAAATTATTTCATTTACTCATGAAAAAACCGTTCATTCTGTTTTTGATACATTAAAAAATACTAAATAGTCTCTTCTTGGCAGGCGTATGAATATGAGCCAAAACTAGCAAAGAAATACAACAGGTATTTCTTTGACGTTGTAAAAGTTCCATAAAAATATTTTAGAGGCTCAATCTTTGAGGAAGATCTATTTTATAGAGTACATTAACATTTTTTTTAGCAGACAGTTTGGGAAAAAGAAATATTTTGACCCACATATATGTATATAATAGAATAGTCCATTCCCTCGCAACGCCTCGCAACCAAGTAAGACGTTGCCGATTGGCGAAACGTACTCCTGAATGAATACTTCTTTATATATGTATATATATATATATATATATATATATATATATATATATATGGGAATTATTTCGCATGCTGTCAACTAGACCACATAACTTTAATTATATTAACATGAAATAATTAGTTTAGTTCGTGTTCAGGAATAATTTCAATTTGGTTATCTCGCAGATGAAATACAATAATTGTATTCATGTTTAATCTACCTAACCTCAGTAATCTATTCGAAATCATATTTGTATTTCTAGGTAACTCCATTATGTAAACGATTTCTTTCACAACTGACTGTAATATCCAAACTAACTCTACCCGGAACAGCCACTAGAATCTCTGAATACACAGCAAGTGGGTAACCTTACTCATTTTCATTCCAACGGCGAACAATATTAAACGCTCCGTGAACAATTAAAAAGATACCCCGCTGGGTTATCTTCAAATTTAAGATAACACTGAACTTATGAACTCTTTGTTGGAAGGGTTGCTTCGGGAAGTAGCAGAATTTACAGTATGGTTTTTACGTTGAGTTCCAGTAGCGGTTTAAACTCGTAGGAATAATCTAAATGGATTTTCGTTAGTTAAATGAGGTGAGTACTATCATAAGGCCTCAGACTCTAAAGCAAACGCTGGAATTCAGTGATTTGAATAACAAATAAAAACAAATATATATGTAAGGATTTTCGGGTTAGGTATTAATTCAAATTTATATTATTCATTTGTAATGTATAGAACCAACAGTAGTTTAATCCAGCGTTAATGAAAAATTTAGTAATATTAGAAACAATACAGGCTATACAAGAAACACAGAGGAATTCATTTTTTATTATTGATTAGACCAAAACCAAACTTCTTAAATAACAAAATATTAAACTAAATGGCCACAAGAGTCACGCAATTTATTCAATAGAAAAAAAAAACATAAATTAAATCACTAAGCAGGACGATCTTGCGTTTGAAAATTCATTGAGCTTGAAATAAGTTTGTTGAAGAGAATTTAGAATCTTTTTGGTACAGCAAATCTTTTTAAATTAGTCGTTAATATTTATAAGGTGTTTGATGTTTATTAGAAATTTATTGATTTATTTGATTTGTTATATGTTTGAATTTTGAAATTGATTTAAAAAGAGGTTGATAATTTCCAAGTTTATTTTTAAAAGGTGTGATAATATATTTAATAAAAAAATTGACAAATTGTCAATTGGCGCATGAATAACATTTAAATAAAATAAAAAAAGTTTCAAGAGTTGAAGCAGTGTGGTTGAAGATAAAGAATATTGTGTGGAGTTTTACGGAGTAGACCAGTTTAAGATAAATAAATAAAAGTTCAAATAATAACCACGAAGTAAAAATTCCATATCAATATTAATTGGCAGGTACAACGTGGTGCGACGAGGTACAACGTGGTGCAAATGAGGTACAACGTGGTGTGACGAGGTACGACGTGGTAAGGCAAAGGTGCAGGACGTGGTGCAGTAAAACGTTGCCAAATAAAAGATACATTTTATTGGTGAACCCAACATTTTGAACAGGTTTGAAATTTGCATAAAAACTAATTTAGAAAGATCATTGCTAAAAGGTATTTCCCAAAAATAATAATTGTGAAAAAGATTTGTTACAAAAATTTCATTGAACATTTAATATTGGTATAATATTTGGTAAAATTTTTGATTGAGATTATTGATTTGATTTCATCTGATTTATTTAATTTTGAAATAATATTGCTGCGAATTTGGGCGAATTTTGAGCAACATAGTATATAAATCAAAAAATTATTAGAATCAATTTTAAAATAAATACATAATAAAAAATAATAAAACAATAAAATGGCGATAACTAGGAAGACAAACAAGAAAAATATGAATAAAGAAGATTAATAAGAACAGCAAATGGCACCTGAAGAAATTATGGTGGATTTGGACCATGGAGATGAGGAAGTAGTTGATCACCAGGAAGTGGAGAATGTAGAAGAAGATGGTGGAAGAGTTATGGAGACGGTGGCGCAAGTACACTCATCGAAAAGGAGAACAGCAGAAACAGCAGTGGACCTCAGCATGATTTTGACAGCCATTTTGGAATCCAACAATAGTATACGAAATTTGAGTGAAACTGCTGCTGATTTAAGGAAAGAGCTAGTGAACAAGATAGAAGCATCTAATGGAAATATAAGAAATTCAAACGTAGAATTAAAAAAGGATTTAATGGAAGTTAATGACAACATAATGGGAAAAATAGAAGAGGCAATACAAGAATTCAATTAAAAAATAGAATGAAAGATACAAAATTTAGAAAAAACTGTAAGACAAGAAATGCAGGAGATTCAAGAAGAGATGCACCAAGGACACGAAAAGGCTAGTAATGAATTAGTCGACCGAAGAGAATGTCAATGCCAGGTAGAAAATATTAATGGGAAATTAAATCAATGTCAAGAAAGGTCCAGGACAATAAAAAACAAATACAAAATTTAGAAAACAAGATGTAACAAAAGGGAGAGATTTTCAGCAACAGTGGCAAAAATAATTAAGCCGAGTAGAACAAGAAAGGATAGCTGTGATGTTGGAAAGATTTATGGTAATGGACATTAGTCTAAAATTCAATGGAAGATTTGGAAAGATCCATCCATATATTTTTATAAAAACCATGAAAACACAACTGCAAGGCATAAGAAATATTGAGGAAATAAAAATCAGAATGAGACAAGGAATTGTTGAAAGTGCAGCGTTATATTTTGCGTCGGTAGAAGGAGTAACATCATTTGAGGATATAGAAGAGAGATTTTAAAATTATTATTGAAGTGTAATGAATCAATCAGAATTTCGGGAAAAATTATATTTTGGAAAGTTTGATGAAAAACGGGGAAGTATGAGTGATTATGCATTGAGATTAGTAACATCGGCGAAACATATGAATCCTCCAATGCGAGAGGAGACTAATGCAAATAACATTTTAAATAAAAAATACTTTTCAACGAATAATGTATGTGTTTATCAACATTTAAAATATGTAATTAAAGTTGAGGAACCAGAAGAGGAAAATAATGAAAGTTATGAACTAATTTATATTTATGGTAAAGTTAAAAATCGAAATCCCAGAATTCCAGTAAATAATGAAGTAACAATTTTAAATGAAGATATAAATAATATAAATGTAATCAAGAATGGAAATAATATCAAAATTTCAATAGATACAGGATCTGAAGGAAGTTTTATAGATGAAGAGATGTTAAGAAAATTGAAAATTGAAGAAAATAATATAATGAAGATAAAACGAATTAATATAGTAGCGGCAAACAACAAAAGGATCTTTGAAGTAAATAAAATGGCCAATGTAAAAGTTAGATTTGGTAAAGAAGAAGTATCGTTTGAATTTTTAATAGTGAAGAATCTTTCATACCAGGCAATAATAGGCATAGACATGCTAAGAAAACTCGATGCGGATATTAATATTAAAGAAAAAATAGTTGTTTGGCAGGACAGAGTGATAAGAGTTGGTGTAGAATCACATGCTGAAAGTCATCATGATATAAATAGTATTGATATGAAAATGATAATTTAAGACTATATAGTCAAATTGCGGTTAATGAATTATTAAAGTGTATAAGCGAATTAAAAAATGAAGTAATCAATTTAATAGAAAAATATAAAAATAAAATCGAGTTGCAAAAGAGTATGTACATAAAATTCAGGTGAAAGATATAAAGAATTTTAAGGTAAAAACCTACCCAATACCATTTTGGCACCTTGACCAAGTAAATGCAGAAATTGATAACCCGGAATAATCGGAAAATCGAATTCTAGTTATATTAATCCTATGGTAGTGGTAAAGAAAAAGAATGGAGAGATAAGACTGTTTCTTGATGCAAGGAACATAAACAAGTACAGTATCCCACAGTATGAAGCCTCATTGACCATCCACTCAATTTTCAGTAGTAGTTTTGGCTAATTCCTTTAGATGAAAATTTAAGAGAGTATACTGGTTTCCAAATATATGGAATGGTATATCGATTTAAAGTAGTACCATTTGGTATTCAATCGGCTTGCGCAGCGTTAGTTAAAGCATTACACAATATTTCAGACAAATTTGAATTTGTATTGCATTATGTGGACAAAACATTTGGAACACATAGAAAAAGTATTACAGGAATTAGAGAGTGCAGGTTTAAAAATAAACATAGAAAAATGCCAATTTTTTCAAGAAAAAGTTATTTATTTGGGTTTCAAAATTACAAGACAAGGAATTGAGATGGATGAAGATAGAATAAAATCAATACAGGAGTATCCTAGACCGAAGAATTTAAAACAATTAAGAGGATTATTAGGAGTCATAGGATATTAAAAAAGATTAATTTCTGATTTGTCCCAGAAAGAATTAATATTAATGCAATTGTTGAAGAAAAATATAAAATGGATTTGGACTGAAGAACATGAAGAAGAGTTTAAAAATTTAATGTTTTGTTTTATAAAAGGTTTAAAAATATTCCACCCAAAGTATGATGAAAAGTTTATTTTACAAACAGATGCATCGAAGAGCAGAATAGCTGGACTGTTAATTCAGAGATATCAGGGAAATGAATATCCAATATATTTTTTATCAAGGGTAACGAAGAAACACGAAAGAAATTATTCACTATCGGAGTTAGAATTGCATAGCATAATATTTTGTGTCACAAAATTAAGATTTATACTATTAGGAAACAAATTTGAAATTGAAACAGATAACTCAGCTTTGACGTATATATTGAACAACAAGTATGGAAACAGCAGGAATCACAGATGGTCGTTGTTAATGCAAGAGTATGATTTCAATATCAAACATATATCGGGGAAGAAAAACATTGTTGCAGATGCTCTAAGTAGAGTAAATGGTAATAGAGAAGAGGAATGTATTAAAATGGGAGTAAACATACTCATAGACCAGGAAGGAGAATTATCAGAGAAGGAAGTGAGAAGAGATCAATTTTAAAATGATGAAGAAATGGTTAGACAAAAGTTAGAAAAAAATGAAGATGGTATTTATTGTAAAAGTATAGATTGAGTGGAACTGTATGCAGTATCAAGCATGTTGGCTATGAAGCTGTTAATAAAGTTGCATGTTGCATGTTTTGTATGGAGATATTGGAGTAAGGAAGCTATGGAAGATGTTTAGGGAAATTTATTATGCTAGAAATGATTTGAAGTTGTGCAAGAATGTAACCAGAACCAGTGATATGTGTCAAAAAGTTAAAGCTAAAAATTTTCAGAATGCAAATATACCAAGATCAGTTAGAGCAAAAGAAATTTTACAAGTAGTGGCAATAGATTATGTGAGTAATTTGATAGAAACACAACATGGATATAAACATATTTTAGTAGTAGTAGATGTATTTTCAAAATTTATAAAATTATTCCCTAGTAAAAGAACTAATATAACTAATATAAAGAAAGCATTAAAGCAATATTTTGAAGAAGTAGGAAGACCACAATCAATTATTTTAGACAACGCAACTTATTTTCAAAATTCACGATTTCAAAATTTCTTAGAAAGTAACCAGATACAACCAAAATATATTGCAATAAGACATCCAAATGCAAACCCAGCAGAGAGATGCATTCGGGAAGTCATAAAATATCTACGGATATTTTGTGTACAATAACACACAAAATGGAAGGAGAAACTAAATCAAGCTGAATAGGTCATAAATAACACACACATCAACGTTAGTGAAGAAACTCCAGAAGTTGTTATGAATGGAAGACATCCTGAAAGACCGTGGATTTTTGTTGAGCCATTGGACCATCAAAACATTCTGGAAAAGTTTAACAAAAACATGGAAAGAACAGCTAAAAGATATGTCAAGAAGATGAATAACAAAAAGAAAACCAAATTCAAAAAGGGAGATCTGGTAGTAGTGAGAAATCTTTGAAAAACAAACTGGAGGCAACAACAATGTGCAAAGTTAATGTAACCTTACCAAGGACCATATGATTGGTACTGAAGATGGAATGAACAGCTACAGATTAAAAGAAATAGATACAGGAAGAAGTAAAGGAGTTTACAATATTAGTCGCATTTATAGATAAAAGGTTTAGAGAAGAAAAGAGTGATGTAAAAAGAAGTAAATAAATGAAAAGTTAAAATTAATATCAATAATGATCACAGACAAGTTTGACATAAAATAATTTATTATAATAGTTCTACATAGTTAAAATAATACAAATCATATTAAATAATTTTGTCAAGTCTGGTTGCAAAATCAGCATTCAGGAATCTGAAAATAAAAAATTAAAATAATAAAAAGGCTCTGTATATGAAAGTGAAATGGACATTAGCACAATACACAGAACCTACAAAAAATATATATAATTCACTAGTTTTATGTCAGGTTGGCATTTTTGAAAATTAGGTTAATAGTTTCTTCGAGGTGTCCTTTCCTTTGTACGCAAGACAAGATATATATAATATAGATGTCGGTCTTACATCCATAGAGCTATTATACGTAGAGTGAATTAGGTATGGGCGTTACTGTAAGTGGCAGTGTAATAACAATAGAACCAATAGTAACAGTAGGCGTCACCACTGACACTGACCAATCAGGAACGACACGCTTATTCTCTCACTCTTTCTATTGATGTTACATGAATTTCGCTACTTCACGTGCTCTACAGTATTAACCTCTTTGCTTACATCTCGCTCCTTCAAAAATAGGTTAATGGTTGCCAAGGAGATATGTTTATTTCAGAAAATCATTTTTAGCAATATTTGAAATTATGAAATGCAGATATTAACTTAAAATGTTTTTGGGAAATTCAAATGGAAAGAAACATATCAAATTAAAAAGGGAATCAAATCAACAATAAGTTCTGATTAATAAATGAATATTATATAAAATAATAAATGATGAATTGAAAAGAGTTTTGTAAAATGATTCGAAGACATGTAAAAAGTAACAATAAAAACATCAAATGCAATTTAAAGATCAAAAGAAATGATTGAAATATAAAACTAGACTGTAAACTGGTCATATGTAGATGATTTACACAACAAAATTCAAACAATAAATGCATTTTTTGAAAATTAGCTATTGTGACAGTTTAAACAAAATTTATTAAAAAGAGAGTAGGAAATCAAAAGATGATATAAAAATATTTAATTGAGTTATTATGTTACAGTAACATCATTTAATGAAATGAAAGTATAAAACACTAGCCGTTACCCGCGGTTTCACCCACGTATGGAATGTTCAAGCTTCGCAAAAAGAAATAACTTATGAAACATATGGATTATCCTAAATAAAAAATTTTCTAACTCTTTTAAACTACCCTACTTAACTATAAATCTACCAATCCCGAATATATTTCAACCAAACTGCAAGTAATTATGGGCGACCCTATATTACTATTTTAATCGACATTTTTTAATCACCTTGAATAACTGTAACCCTACTTCTCCTTATATTGCAACCATCCTGTATATGCTGCTGTTTGTCACCCAATATAATTTTTTGAACACCTGACTATAACTCTTCTCTACCCTATATTTCAGCTATGCAACTGCTTATGGTCTACGCTGTATAACAATTATTTCTGATATTTTGTGAACCACCTTTTAAAGTACAATTTCTCTTTATCCTATATTTTAATCACCCTTTATATGCAGCTTGTTCTAACATTGTGTTAAACACATTCTAATACTATAATCTTCCTCCATATTTCAGATATTCCATATAGTAGAATACAATTGTTCATGGTCTACCATATATAACAATAATTTTTTAACTTTTTTAGATTCACCCTTATGGAAATACCGGTGGAACCCTTGGTGTGTCACAAATTTAAAAACACATTTTTGCACCCTAACACCAAACTTCTATTTAAACACTCACCCAAACTGCAACTGCTTATTGGCCACCCTATATAACAATTTTATTCAACATTTTTTTAACCGCTTTGTATAACTAAGTCTACTTCCATCTACATTAAAACCATCGTGTATACACTGCTGCCAATTTGTCAAACATTACAACTTATTTTTGAACCACCCTGTATAATCATAATTTTACTCTACAAAATATTTCAACCACCCTGTTGTGGGCCACCAAATATAACATTTTTTAAACACTTAACTATAACTCACTCCACTCACTATCTTACATATGCAACTGCTTATGGACTACGCCATATAACTATTTTTGAACCACAATTGAAAGTATAATTTGTCTCCATCCTGTATTTAAACCACCCCCTATATGCAGCTTTTTCTAACATTGTTTTAATCACACCGTATGTATTATATATAATTTTAATTCGATCCATGTTTTAGATATTACATATTACATATAGAGCTCATGTTAAAAAAAAAATTATCCAACCGGTTTAACTATAATTCTACTCCACCTTGTATATGCAACTACTTATTGGCCACCCAGTATAACATTTTGTGTATCACCCTGTATAACTATAAATCCATCAATGCCCAATATATTTCTCCAAAACCGCAACTGCTTATTGGGCACCGTATATAACAATTTTTTTCAGGATGTTTCTGAGTCACCTTGTATGTATTACAACTACGCTGTATACGCTACTGCTTATTGGTTAATCAATATATTTTTTTTTAATAATTAACCATAACATTTCTCCACCCTATAATTCAACTATCCTATCTTCTCAACTTATTATGAACTACGCTATTTTACAATTTTTCTTCATATTTTTTCAACGACATTTTAAAATATAATTTCTCTCCACACTTCATTCTAACCCTGTTTGACCACACTGTATAACTATAACTGTACTGGGCCCCATGTGTCAGGTACTCCATATATGTAACTGCTATATAACAAAACTTTTCTACCATTTTTTAACCACCCTGTATAATTATAACTCTACACCACGTTATATTTCAACAACCTTTTATATGCAACTACTTATTTGGCACCCTTGTATCCTTAGAATCCTACCCCACCCTATACTTCAACCATCTGGTAAATAGAACAGCTTGTAGACCATTACATTATTTATTTTTTAAACCCACCTGTATAGCTGTAATTATACTCCGCGACATATTTCATCCATCCTACATATGCAACAGCTTGTGGATATAAAACAAGTTTTTAACCACAACATAAACTTTAATTCCACTCCATATTTTATTTCAAACACCCTGTAGTAACAGCTCCTTCAAACTAACAGCTTATTATGAACAAAATTCAAATATCCTAACTGCTTACATAACATATTTTTTTCTAAGAGTTTTTATCCAAACTGTATAAATATTCTACCCTTTTTCACCCTCTTGGTATAAGGCACTGTTTATGGCCCAATCAAAATAACTTTTTTGGGCCACCCCGTATAACTAATTCCACTCTCCCTTATTTCAACGACATTGTATATATGCAGCTGCTTATAGGACACCAAATATAACTTTTTTTAGATCTTTGAAATCTATATATAAACAGGCAAAGACAAAACGATTAGGTACCATTTTCTCCTCTGCCTCTCAACCGATTTTCTGCATTTTTGTTTTGTTTAGTAGCTACTGACGACCTTCAGTGCAGAATGCTAATATTAATTTACAATATTAGTTCATTCATTAAATAAAATATAATAAAAATTCATTATTTACGTCTATACTGTCAACAACAAACAACTGACAGTGCCGCCGCCGCCAGACGGTCAAAACTCAAAACATTGAATAATTACATATGGAGCGATAGTTAGATATATATTTAGAGCATGTACTTCTGGAAGTGGCATACAAGCGTTGTTATCCTTTAGTGGTAAAATAGTCAATGTAGTAGATCAGTATTGATTTTTCGGACGCGTTGCAGTAACTTTCATATTAAATATTCTGTTTTTTATGTGAATTTAATTATTTGAATAATATATTATTATTACAACCTTCCCGAAGGTGTTGTGTAAAAATTTTTCAGACAGTGGACAATAGAGAATGTATTAAATATTTAAGTTCCCCTAGGGTGTGGGTCCTCTCTTATCTTTAATATTCCTGAACTTGATTGAAACCACAAATGACGAAAACTTTTAGGTTGCAAAGAACAATCTTCCAATTATTATATCGAATATTTTGCCAGGAGCGGTTCCCGCCAAAAATTTGGGGGTCTTTCATTTGTCAAAAATATTTCGAATACCGATATTTGATTACATTTTTATATTCTTTTTATTTCAATAGATTTGTCAACATGAGTGAACAATTTTGGTCATTACATCTACTTCTCCGATTTCTCCCCAACTCTGTTTCTTATAAAAATATACTTTTTACAATTTCATGAAATTGGGTCGAATTTCGACCACTGGGCGACCACTAGTCCATTTAATTCTACTCCGCTCTAAGTTTCCTATAATATAGAACACCCTGTAAAATTAAGCTCGTTATATCAATTGATTTGTAATAAATCGAAACATGTTGCATTGGCACATTCTGAATTTTGAATAAAAGCTAAGCTCATGCCAGTATCTAATATTTTGTGCATGCGGTGGAACCAATTGAGTAATTGTATTACCCAGCATGGTAGAAGTTTTTTCGCTATATCTACCGTTTCTGTCAATTTAGGGAGATAAAATGTGTACCAGATTTTAAGTCAAACTATAGGCTTTGCAACAAAATAAGATTCAGCAAAATCAGTTCAGTAGTTCTTACGTGATGCCCGAACAAACAAACAAACAAACAAACAAACAGACAAACTTACAGTTTTATAATAGTATAGATACCTTTATTTCGAGACATCAAATTTCAATCTGACAGCAGACAAATTTCATAGTCAAAATTTCATTGTAATTTCATATTTTGAGTAGATATTGGCCAATAATTAGAAACTTTAGACACTTATTAAATTATTTCGGATTAATTGAAGATTGAAAAAGGACTATTTCTAACAAAAATAACCAAGTTAAATTCAAATGTCGTAACACAACTTTGGAGCGAAATATTGACAGATTCAATGATCGGATTAGACTGAAATACAGTGGTAGTAATGTTTTGTGCCAACAATGAAAAATTATTAGTAAATTTAAATGACAGGTCAACAATGAAGCCAGCAGGTACTTGATGACATGGAACAAATAGTTAAAAGTGCAAATTTAAAGAAAAGTAGAGGGTATTTTGAAAAGTTATTTAGATACGAAATTAAATATTAAGGAGTAGATTATTGTTGGATAAATTGATTTTCAAATATGCGGATTTAAAAAGTTTAAAATGTTCAGTCCTATGTCAAACAAAAAACTATAAATGGCAGGAACTGACTGCAGGTGGAAAGAGTTGAAATTTAGAAGTGTAACAGAAAACCTCGTTCAAGAGTATAAAGTGACAGTTGTTGTTAAAGAATATTTAGTGAAGAAAGTTAAATAACATAGTCATAATACAGTACAAGTTGAATGGGAAAGTGCTAAAATCAAGTAACAGAAATTAATAGCAAACAAAACAAAGTATCCAGTTTGGCAAGTGAAAACAAAAAGTAAACATGTCATGGTAGCAGAATTATTTGGTAGCAGACACGAAAGCAGTTTAAATTGGTAATCAAAAATATTTGGCAGTAAAATCAGAATCATTCTAAAATATAAAGCAGAGTTATTTGGAAACAGTTCAGAAAAACAAATAAAATATTCATGGCAGCAAAAATATCATAACAGTAGGCAGCACAGTATAAATCAATGAAGGTGAGAGAGTGACCGGATCAGAAAGAGTTCCACAGTTTAAAAAGGTGAAAGCACTTTCAAAGTCTTAAAGTGAAAAAGGTATTTACTTTTGGATTTATTTAAACATTTATATATATTTTTGATTTTCATTTAACCATTAGATTTATAAAGAACATTTGGCAAATAATCATTTTAGCATCGATATAAAGTTTGAAAACATTGCGTTTGAAAATTCATTGAGCTTGAAATAAGTTTGTTGAAGAGAATTTAGAAGCATTTCGGTATAGCAAATCTTTTTAGATTAGTCATTGATATTTATAAGGTGTTTGATATTTATTAGAAATTTATTGATTGATTTGATTTGTTATATACTTGAATTTTGAAATTGATTTTCAAAGAGGTTGATAATTTCCGAGTTTATTTTTAAAAGGTTTGATAATATATTTAATAAAGAAATTGAGTTGTTTTATTATTGACAAAGGGTCAATTGGCGCATGAATAACATTTAAGTAAAATAAAAAAAGTTTCAAGAATAAATAAAAGTCAAATAATAACCACGAAGTAAAAATTCCATAACAGTATATTACATTAGTGATTTTTTACATTTTTCTGATTTGTTCATCACGGATTGATGATTTGAAGACGCGAGATGTAAGACCGACATCTAGGAATGACACCTCGAAGAGAGTGCGGATTGATGATCTTCTTCTTGGTCTGAAACTTCGTAGAAAGCTTGTGTATTGTTCTAATTCTGTGGCTGAAGTTGGGTAAATTATTCTTCGAAGTGATATTCTGCATTTTATTTCAACAGTTAATACGGTGCACAATATTAGGTACCATAGAGATTGTCTGTAAAGGTCAATTTATGGTATCGTCAATTTCTTTTGAATAATGATTTCATTTATGTTCCGCGATTTTAAGTTCATCAAGATTATGTTTTTGAAATTTTAGAGGTTGGTTTTATAACACAACTAGCGGATGGAATATTTAATGTTTCGATGGTCCTGGAATTTTTTGATATATAGCTCCTGTTTGCCTGAATTATTATGAAACCAATATAGCTTATGTAACGAGTTTGCAGGCAAAATTAAATTGGTTTTGATATTAAATGTTTTGGTTGTTGTTGCTTTTCTTTGGATGCTGATTGGTAGAAGTGTGTTCGTGAAGATTAACCATTGATATGAAATGTGCTGTACTTCGTAGACTTTTACGTGAACTTCCATGGTTTAGCAGTTTTCACTTAATCTGGTGGATTTAATTACCTTTACTTTTACTATTATATTGAAGCATATTTTGGTTTCGTTGTCCCTGTTATTAAATTTTGTTAAGTGTTAGCTAAACGTTATTATCTCAGATTAACAGCTATATACTTATGTGTATTTAAGATGAAATGAATTTGGGATTAAAAACATGTTAAAGTTTGTATTCTTCCGATTCTATTGAACGAATTGGTACAAAAACTATTTTTTATTCCACTGCTTCAAATTCAATGATATCGAAGTATTTCGAATATTTGCTAGACTAAGCAAAAAAAGTAGAATATAGGTAGGATGAGTTGTGGAAATATTAAAACCTCAGATTGAACTACAAAAGGATGAGTGCTTTTGAGTTTTGCAAATGTGACTGAATCAATCATTTTCAGTTTCTTCAAACTTACGACTGATGGTCATTATTATTTTATTTAACCTTGTAATGTGGAAAATGCTACCAGTCTTGGAATATGTTGTTCTGGTAGAAGTTTTAAATGACGTAATACTAAAATATAGATTTTGAAAGAATTTCATAAAATATTTCTTCCTGTACAAGTGAATTTCCCTTTTTTGTTCGGAATTTTTAAATATGATTTATGATCATACTGTATTCCGAGGGTGTTTTTTTAAGTTAAAACAGTATAATGGCTTGCATGACCTAGAGTGATTAGTATAGCAAAAATGATAATGAGTTTCTTCTGCAAAGGAAAAAAATATTTGAAGTCTGAACTTGTCTGATCTGAATTGATAGTGAAGTATAGGTGTGTTTCTAAATCTTTTATTTTTGTTGATTAGTTTCTGTAATGTTTATTACTTTACAAGGACCATTTGAATTATTATTTAATTTATCCTTTATTAATGACACTTTTATAAAAACACCATCATTAACTTCAAGGTTTTTTTTTAGTTTTGGTTTTTCATCGTGACATTCTTTAGAATAGATTTTTTTCAAAATTTGTTCTGTCTCATGCTTCTTTATAAAAATATGCAGTTTTAGTAAATAATTTCTCTGGTAGTCTAGAATTTTGTGTTAAGCCGGTATAGCCATTTGGTAATGCCCAGCTGGTTTGAATGCGAGTTTAACTTTCACTTGACTTAATTATAATAAGCTCATAATTGGATGAGCCCAAAACCCAAAAAGCCAAAATAAGCAACGAATAAACTTAAATATAGGACACAAACTTTCATTTTTAAATAGTAACCCCTTTTTACCTAACACACTGAAACTTCATAACACGAAATGGCCTCAATGTGAAACCTCAAAAACCCCAATACTTCAAAACCAGGACCGACATTGATGAGGGTGAGTGTGGCGCTCACTTCGAGCATCATACATCAGCAGCGAGATACACACTTCGAACAAAGCACATTTAACGTCTTGCGTACAAAAGAATGACACCTCGAAAAGAGTATTCAATATCTCTGACAGGTGAAGTTAACTTGAAAATTTCATCCTGACATTCTAACCTAGGAATTACTGTTAACAGAAATTATATGGTACGGCTTCAGAGTCGAAACCTCTATGTGGTAATTTCCCCGAAAATCCTAGAAGTCGGTCTTTACATCTCGCGTCTTCAAATTTAACGAAATGTATCAGATACATAAAGAAGTGTTCGATAGGACATTCAATTGTGGGAAGCGCAACTGATGAAGGTTCCGTAACCAGAAACAATATATATTATATATATTGTCTTGCGTACAAAAGAATGACACCTCGAAGAGAGTATTCAATATCTCTGACAGGTGAAGTTAACCCGAAAATTTCATCGTGACATTCTAATCTAGGACTTACTGGTAACAGCAATTATATGGAACTCCTCCAGATTCGGAACCTCTATGTGCTAGTTTCCCCGAAAATCCTAGATGTCGGTCTTTACATCTCGCGTCTTCAAAGAAGGTACTGACCGAAACTCATAAACTTAAACGAGCACAGCAGATAAGCGAGCAAAGCCAGCTTGCTTTCAGACTCAAGCGTCCAAATCTACATACTCTGGTCGAAGCGAGATCCATGTTTATTAGAAAGAGGATAAAGAAGCAAATGTAGAGTAGTATTAAACCTAACTTTGCAAACCCTAACACTCTCTTGTTTCAACTAGGGTATGAGGATGTGGAAGCTTGGGTTCATGAGTCCCGCTAAAGGCCTGTGTGATGGAAACGTGGATCTTGCTGCATCCGAGGAACGCTGTGCCCAGGTTATGTGGTTTGGGATTTTGGAGTTAGGGATCCTACTGCGTTCTGTGGTTTGGGTGCTTTAATTTCGGCCAGTGGCTTCTGTGTTCGAAGTGTTTATCTCGCTGATCATATGTGACCCTCGAATCGAAGTGATCTTAACCGTGACCCTTATTAATGCGGGCTCTGGATCTGGGGTTTTAGATTTATTCAGCTTCTAGATTTTGACTTTTCAGATTGACCCCTTGTCTTGTTTTCAAGTTATGGGGTTTCGTGGTTTTAGATGAAAAGGATTTACTATTAAAAAATGATGGTTTGTACCTTATGTGCCAGTACATTCGTTGCTTATTTTAAATTCTTGGGCTTAGGGGCTCATCCAATTTTGAGGTTATGTGTTTTTACGGGTGCGAGTTATCATTTTACGGCTTGTTGAGCTCGTTAGAGATCAAAGGAATGTTCAGTTATAAGTTTCTAACAGGACGTTAGAAAAAAATTCCGACATGATGAGTCCAAATGCGTTGAAGATTCGGTTTTAGCGCTTGAGAAAGGTTTGGCCGAGGAGATCTTCCGTCAGTTTTTTTGTAGACCTATGTTATATTCAATTGCTAAATGCAAGTGAACGAAACAATTTGGTGAACAGTAAAGTCTATTTAACACAACTATTTTTATTAAAAAACTTGAGGTAAATATGTGTACACCCCGTTTATTCATTGGCATTCTATTTTACTGTATAATAGAGTTACTTATTAGTCTATGAATTTGCTGTATTTGTATCAAGTCTATGTCCATTACACAGCTATTGGAGAACAGAAAAAATCACAGTGCACGTCTCATGTTATTGCTTAAACATATTTCAATCCAACGGCAACAACGACTCACATTTCATTTCACACAAAATTAAACATTTTCCGTACAAAAAGTTTAACCGTATCAACTAATCCGAGTTTGTAACTCTATTTATCGTCGGTTGAGATTGGAGCGATGTGCCGTGTGCTTATTTTCATGTTTGCGTCACAAAGACGCATACAGTTGCTTTATTAATTCATCCGGCTTTCGAAATTTGCATCGATTACTCGAGTTAATATCGTTTGGCTGTACGATAACCGTAGCGTGTGAATTACTCAAAGCGGAACAAGACATGCTCGTTTCTAATCGTAATTCATAGTTGGTGCTCAATGACAGTCAGAAACGTCGCGCCGCCTTTCAATGCAACCGTGAAATCGACCACCAGATTGAAATCTCTGCGTGGTATAAAGAATTAATTGTGATTTCTTTTTGTAATTTTTACTCTAGTTGTAGTGCGATTGATATGCGAAGTATTTATTATTTTTTATATATTTATGTTAATATCTTGTAAACAATTAATTTTAAAAATATGAAAAATATGTATTTGTATTCCTCATAATGAGCCTCTTCATTTGATATATTGCATGACACGTTAAAAAAATATTTTTTATTTTCCGTTTATGTCTATAATTTGGCCCCCCAATATTAATATTAATGATTTCTTCGTATATTTCCTGTAAAAAAAATAGGACTTATAGTTTGGGGAATTAAGGGGGAATGGGTATTTTTTTAAATATATTTTAAAATATTTATTTAAAAAAAAATTAAAAAAATATATTTGTATTAGTCATAATGAGCCCTATGATTTGATATGTTACATGATACGTTAGAAACAAGTTTAATTTTTTATTTTCCATTTAATTCTATAATTTGCCCCCCAAAATGAATATTAGGTGTTTCTCCTTATTTTTCCAGTAAAGTTCAGGTGAGGCGCTATACCTATATATTTTTTTAAAATTTTACAGCTTATGATTTCGGAGATAAGGGAGGGGGGAATGGGTAAATTTTTTTATATTTTTGTTAATATATTTTAATTAATTTAATTTAAAAATATGAAAAAAAAATATTTGTTTTCGTCATAATGAGCCCTTTCATCTGATATATAACATGATGCGCTAAAAACAATTTTAATTTTATATTTTCCATTTAATTAAATTAAAAGTAGAGATTTCTCCTTATCTTTCCAGTAAACTTCAGGTCAGACTCTATACCTCTATTTTTTTTCAAAACTTTACGTTTTATAGTTTCGGAGATAAGGTGGGAATGGGTAAATTTTGGTATATTTTCGTTAATATCTTCTAAATTCATTTTTTTAAATATGAAAAAAATTGTTTGTCTTCCTCAGAATGAGACCTTTCATTTGATGTATTACATGATGGGTTTTAAAAATTTTTAATTTTTAAATTTTCATTTAATTCTATTATTTGCCCCCCAAAATTTATATTAACGGTTTCTCCTTATTTTTCCTGTAAAGTTCGGGTAACGTTCTATATTTCCTATTTTTTTCAAAATTTTATTTTCAGTAGTTTCGGAGATCAGGGGGGGAACGGTCGATTTTTTTAGTTTTTGCCCCCAGAAGTACCCCTAAAATCAAAATTTCTTCTTTTGCGATATGTACTCCTGATCGGGTCACCTATACCTTCATACCAAATTTCAACCTCTTGCGTCCAGTAGTTTAGGAGAAAATTGCTGTGATGTGACCGAGGCAGAAATCCTGAGTGATATTATAAGGGTATTCGTATATTGTATATACGGAATCCTAAAAAGTAGCTGCCAGTGCTCTAAGTGATAATATGGAATTGAATATTATGATTAAGTTTCAAAAAAACCCACATATTTCTGGTAGAAAAACAGCCCCACTGTAGAACGTTAGCCACACCTCAATTTTTCGAGTATTAAAGGAAATTAAAATGCATCCTTATAAAATGATGCAGAGTTAGGTTAGGTTAGGTTAGGTCATTAAAGACGATTTCGGTAGGAGAAGGTATTTCTGTGAACAAATGATGGTAAGGTTAGATAACAATGTGATCCAATTAGAAAATGTTTTGTTTTCTGATGAGAGCACATTTACACTTCACGGTCATGTTAATCGTCAAAAATGCCGCTATTGGTCTAATGAGAATCCGCACTGGATCCCTTTTTCATTGATGGCAACTTGAATGGAGATAAATATTTAGAACTGCTCCAAAAAAATGTCGTGTCAACTTTGACAAACTTATATCCTGATCCATTAAACCCACAAATTCCTCCAATACAATATGGTTTCAGCAAGATGAAGCTCCGCCCCAGTACGAAATCAATGACAGGCAGTACCTGAACCAAATTTTTCCAAATCAGTGGATAGGGAGACTTGGATATATTGAATGGGCACCACGATATCCTGATTTGACTCCATGGACTACTTTTTATGGGGATACGTCAAAAGTACTCTATACAAAACTAAAACCCTCAACTTAGATGACCTAAAAAGACTAATCATGCCTTGCCTATTAGATCAGTTACGCTTGAGATATTGAGTAACGTTAGAAGACCAGAGTAGCATGATGCCAAGGCGTTTGCGGCGAGCAAAGACATTAATGTTTTTTTCGTTTTTTTTATATATTATTAAGAAGTACCCAATATTACTTATTCGTTTTTTAGTGTCATGTGCGAATTTGTGAAATAAAATAATTTTCCTCTTTATATTAATTTCTGGAATAAATCTGAAAACACTTAATATTTCCGAAACAGTTGAAGATAGGTGTAGGACATTGTACACGAATTACGCCTAGGATTTTCTGGTGAATCCAAAAAATAAATAATATACAGGGGCTTGCATTTAAAATGAAGAATGTTGGTATTGGCCACTTTCAAATGACACACCCATATAATTTTTTGTTGAAAAAATGCGCATTTAAAAATACACATCGACGTGTCCAAGCGTTTTTCGCAACACGCCCTCCTAGATTCATTATCGAATTTACTCCATTTGGCTGTTCCACACAGTCCGGTCACACTAGTACAGCATTCAGTCTTCCTCAATTTTATTTTTGTATTTTTTGCTTTACTAGATCTCCGGCGAAATAGTTTTTGGTATGTGTTTTATAATAGTCCTTGTTTGTGTCCCTCAAATCAAGATGGGTATTATACATTGATTGAATATGTTATTACGTGTATATTGAGAAACAATTGTGTTCCGAAAGTTTTAGTTATTTTTCGGAATTCAGCCTATATATATATATATATATATATATATATATATATATATATTATATATTTCATATTTTGTAACTGTATGTTGTTTATTCTCATCTTGGTATTTTCTCGTTACAGGTTTTTGTTTTTTGCAATTACATTTTTAATTCAAGTTTTCCGGAGGTGATTTCTAATTATGTTATCATTTGATCGGGCTCGTTATCGGTATAACAACGTCATCAGCAAATCCCAGCTGAATTAAGCGTTCTCCATTTATGTTTATTCCTCTTGCTAACTAATTATGTTGGTTTAGTTGCGTAAAGAATTTGGGGATATAGCACATCCTTAACGTGTACATCTGTTGATTGGAATCGTTTTCGATTACTTAAGTAGTCGTGTTGTGGCTGTTGCCTTATTATAAATAAATATTGTTGAATAAATTTTTGTAACGTTAGTTTATATGTGCATTTTCCAATTTGATCAAGATTTCTCAATGTTTCCAGTCAATGGCTTCTTTATAGTGGATAATAGGTTTGTATCATGGTATCATTTGCTTTTTAAACAGTACTATATAGATTGAATTATTCCAGTTGCCGGTAATTATCCTCCATCCAAGCATAGCTTTATTAATGTTGGAATTACTTTGAATTTTGCTACTTTTACCATTTCTACAAGGACATCATCTTCTACGAAAGTTTTGTAAAGCTTCAATACAAGGACTAGAAAACGTCACATAGGTCTTTGTAAAGCACTTATCTTACTTTCTAATTTGATTTTTATCTCTTTTTTTTTCGTAAAAAGCTACATTTTGAAATTTTCTGTCATTTCTAAGGCATTTCATACCTTTGCTGTTTTGTTATAGAGTGTTTCAAGATCTTTTCTAGTCACTTTTCTTGGTTCATGTTTTACTTGCATGTATTCTTCTGTTGGATATTTGCATCGTATATACAGTGTGCGAGTATTCTCTATTTAATTATTTCTATAGGTAATTTACTCTTCTTTGTGAATGCTGCCCTAGCTACTGTCATTGATGCCTCAATAAGAATTCTCCTTGGTATTACCTTATCGTTACTGATATCTTGTAATATGCTTTTACGTTTTGACTTAATTGGTAGTAAACTTCCGTTCAAAATTGATATATATATATATATATATATATATATATATATATATACTTCAATATATCTTGACCTTAGATATATGTCTTTGTGTCCTTCTGTTGAGCAACAAATATATTTCTATTTAAACATAACATAAACACTCCGGTGTCTTTTTATTGTCTCATTGAGGACTGACACCACCCACTGGAGAAAAAAAGCTGTATATTCTTAATCTATCTTCATTCTCAACGACATTAAAACCTGAAATGAATATAAATTTGACATTATAAGCTAGTTCTAACTCTCAGTTTCAAATTTATATTTTATTCCCAAAATGGAGTATATGCCAGATAATATACCCGCTTTTTAATTAAGGATTGGTATGTTCCAACTATTATGAAAACTGAGTTTACCAAACCAGTTCATTTCCTATAAATGTTTAAGACCAAGTCCAATACCAAAGAAGGAGAATAAATAGGATATGAGTAGTTATAGGTATAATTTTGTTCTCAAATTTCGCAAAGATGCTAGATAATATTATCTACACTCAAATATACACTCACATTAAAACAGCTATATGCTTCTACCAGCATGGTTTCGTCAACCAACGGTCAATTGCTGCGTTTAGTAGTTATTTTCCAACATCTGGCTGACGAAATCAGATTTCTTCAAACCCTTAGAATAGACCTTGAAATGTTACTTAAGAAAGTATATAATTTTGGCTACACGATGGATGGAACTCAACACATAAGATCATATCTTTCGAATAGAATCCAGTCTGAATGTTTCGATGGCTATAAGTCTGATAAATTCACTGCGCCTTTGTTTCCCAGATGATTTGAAAATATACACATCAATGAGCTGCATACCCGACTGAATTGAGCTGCAGAGCCAGCTTGGTTGCATTGAAAAATGGTTCAAAATTAAATTAACTATATCTTGACCTCAATATTCAGAACTGCAACATTGTCCGATATTCAATGAGACTCTACCATCGATCTCAAGTACCGATTAGGTAATTCTAATGTAGAAACTTACAAGAGAGTCATTGATTTTGGAGTCGTGTTTAACAAAACTTTTTCTTTCAACCATCACATCAATACTATGATTATTTCCCTCGGTGGATGGTCGGTCCTCGTTGGTCGGTCATACGAACGCATTCACCCTTGTAGCATGGGATGGTAGACGACGGCCGTTTGAGGTGTCGGACTGGGGTCCCTTCCTGGAGGGAATGAACAGTCTAGGATCCGAGGCATACCTACCATAGTCCACACCGGCAACCTCAAACCGTGTTTAACACAGTCGGTAAAGCAGGTCCGCTAGCAGACCGGGACCATCGTCTGCACATTATAGAAATGGTCTACGGTTTGATTCGGCCGAGAGGCAATATGTAACAATGGCTAATACTGTCGTGTGTACACTCGAGCTTCGAGGATAAACTCGTCGGACGACCGAGCCAAACAGAGCCGCGCCAGGTTCTGAGGGCGTCGTTTGAGGTGTCGGATCAGTTGCTTCAAACAAAGTTAAAGCTGGCACTAGTATCCGAGTCGCTTGCGGCATGATGAGTCCTTGGGGAACTGCTGCGGTTGTAACTATGACTCTCTCAAGGTAAAATCCAAACCTTTGGATTTTTCTTTCAATATACAGCTATTTAATTCAATTGTAGTGTTATTAAAAAAAACATACAAATAATCAAGAATATACCACAATAACATTTAGAAGACAATCAATACTATGGTCTGGATAGCCACGAAATGTTATTCTTGATATGGATTCTTACTCAGGAATTCAACGATAACGTGTAGTAAACATATGCATGCTATTATATTACCCACATTTGGGTATCTGGTGTACCATTCATATGAAATTAGCAAGTCGTTTTTCTCAATATTGGAGAAAATAATCTTAATAGACGAAATGATCAAAACTAAATACAACCCAAACAAGCAACACAAAGAAAGGCGTTTGTTTAAATTTATTAAATCCAAATTTCAACAAAATAACCAAAAACCTACAAACAAAATGTAGAAAATGAAAAAAGTCTTGAGAAAGTACCAGAATGACTGTTTCTGTTTTTCGAGTGTTTAAATCAAATGGTATACCTATAATTTTACTTCGCCCCATATGTCAAATATAAGTAACTACTTATGTTCAACACTATATAATATTTTTTTAAGCACCCAGTATAACTATAATTCCACTCCACCTTTTATTACAATCACCCTGCTTCTAACATTTTTAAATCCTTCGCCTTACAACTCAAATAGCCTTAGTGTAGACGCTTATTTAACATTTTTTTCCCACTCTGTATAACTATAGCTTTACTTTACTCTCATTTCAACCACCTAGTATATGCAACTACATATGTGCCACCCAACACAGTATTTTTTGAATCAGTTTGTATAACTTTAATTCTACTCTATTCCTCCTTATATCACATGTACTTGTAAGATTTTTTGAAACCACATGTATAAGTGTTATTTTCCTTCGCCCTATATTTCAACTGCGCACATTGCTTGCTGCTTGAAATATCATACACGCATACATACACATCTACCACCGAATACCGTATAGAAAACATCGTTCACATAACAACTTTTCTTTTCGATACATTTCACTCGACTTTAAGCCCCGTAAAATGAAAACCGTTACAAATACCCTATACGATATACTTTCGTGGCATATCTTGACATTTAAGCTAGATATTAATGATGAAAATTTTACATTTAAATTGATTTTTACCGTTTTTTGCACATATTTTTCCGATTTTCAGAAAACGTATATTTTACATTATAGAAAATTGCAGAATTGCAGAATACGTTTTAAATTATTTAAATTGATTGAGCCGTTTTAGGAAAAAATGCGTAGATTCATTGAGATTCACTAATATGGTTAGTCCCATAATTACTGGTTTTTCGGATTCTCTAGAAAACCGTAAATCGCACGTTATAAAAAATTAGATGGTACCTTACTGTAACATTCGTTGATGCAGTGCCATTAAAATCATCAAAATCGTCCAAGTCCGTTTTTTGGATAATCACTGAGCATACTTAAATTGATAACCTCTTCCTTTTTGGATGTCGGATTAAAAAGTATTAGACAAATTCTAATGCTGACAAGTACAATGTAAAACAAATGTAAACTATTTTTTATATAAACATTTAATTGTATGTATTGGTATGAAATTTGAACATTTTCAAAAAAAAACATTTGTGGGAACTGCGAAATTAACAGTAAAAAATTTGAAGACCCGAGATGTAAAGACCGACATCTAGGATTTTCGGTCTTCAAATTTAACGAAATGTATAAAATACATAAAGAAGGGTTCGAGAGGACATTCAATTGTGACAAGCGCAACTGATGAAGGTTCCCTAACCAGAAACAATATATATTATATATATTGTCTTGCGTACAAAAGAATGGCACCTCGAAGAGAGTAGTAAAAAATATTAAAACTTTGAAGACTTTCGTTTTTGTCTAAAATTTGTTGTTAAATATGTCGTGTTTATGATGAGTGGCCAAGGGGAGGGTGAATATGTGGCCTTATTATATACTTTCATTCTTATTAATTTTTACTTCTTAGTTCAACAGTATCAATAAAAGCTTGTTTTAGTAAGACTTTTATATTTATTTATTTAAACGATAAGATAAATATATTTGTTGAATGGTACGATAATATTTGTTGTAGTTCAGACAGAATCTTTTTAGGAACACGTTGATTTCTAAAAAGTCTTGTAGAAAGTTATAATAATTTTACTTTGCAGTAAAGTTCAATATCCTTATATATCCATATTCATAATGAGGACGAAAAAATTAATTTAATTGTACACATACGCATATTATGTCATATTAGCTTGTCTGAATATGACCTGATGAAGACTCCCCCAGAATAATTCTATTAAACACTTAAGCATATGCCTAAACAATAAATTCCCTAAGCACGTGAAGTTTAGTTATGCCATTAACACTACCCGCAAATTTGTTGCTTTAATTTGTAGTATTTGCAAATCTGACAGCCTTCCACGATCCATTTTACGGCAGATTTATTCCCCATCACCTTTATAACTAAATTACCAAGTTTAGATTATGAAGTTATCCTAAGCGATAGAGACAGTAATCAGCAAATTGAATTTGTTGTTTAATATATTTAACTTAATAATTAAAAAAATATATTATAAACGCTTTATTAATTTGAGGAGTAGTGCTGCATACATAATTATGTATAGTGTTTAGTATATTTCCCAAAGTAGCAAAATAAGTGAGATTGAGTTCCTTACCAACGTATTTTTACTGATTTACTACACTAGCTTAAAATTACAGGCTGGCAAAACTAAGAAGAAAATGCAAAGTAGAGTTTTGAGCTTGGAGCTTCTCAAGAGATTTTAGAGGTCCAGATCTCCAAATGTTCGAATAAATGAACACAATGATTAAAAATTTGGAGAAGTCCAAAATTTGTCAATAGCACAATCTGAAAGGAAAAAAGAGTCTGATTTTTTTTTAATCAAAACGATTGAGTCTCTGCTAGCTCCTTGTAAATCAGTCGTAGATGGTGGCCGATAATGAAGGAGGCAGTTAGTGATGTTCATGTCTTGTGAATAACCTAATATCGGAATGAGTTTTCATATGTATTCCCTTATGATTTTAATGGGATCACAGAATCAACATAATTCTGATCGTATATTTGGCACTCTCTATTAAGAAAGTCGCACTTAAGAGTGCATAAGATAACCCCATTCAAATTCGTCAAATTAAATACACTTAATTGCGTCACTAATGCCACATAATATTGGCATGCGTTTTATTTTTAACTTTTTGTTTCTTTTTCTATAGCTCCTTATTGTCAATGACAACAGGATTGATCCTAAAGCCCGAAACTGTTGGAGATATACAGAATTTTTAAGTATTTGTGGTTTTATTCCTAACAAGTGCATAAACATTAAACAGAAATGGCGCAGATATCGTTCAGGAAACAAAACTATATAAGGTAGAACAAAACGGTAAATACATTTTTGCTGTCCATTTAAAATTCCACAAAAATATCTTTACAAAGTTACAAATTCTCAAATTCTTAGTTTTTAAAGTTTTATCAAGTGGGTTTTTCTGATGAATGACCATCAATAGATCTAATTACAGTTGTAATCAAATTTGATTCCGGGAAAACCTATCATACTGCCAAGGCGCCGCGCCAGTAGTCAATGCAATTCAAATATTGGAAAGGTATAATAGCAAAATTTTAAATAATCATCCAGTAAATTCATATTAAATAAACAGGGTGTAAATAGTTTGAGTGCATATATTTTAGGTGGAGGTAGTGTACACCAAATTAAACAAATAACTCTTATACCACTATGGTCAGTAGGCCTTAATAACCAAGAAAATCCCTAAAACATATTAAGTAAATTATTTTCAATCCGGTAACGTCGCTCGCGTTCGAAGCAGATTTACTCTTAGCGCGAATAATAAAGGAATGACTACGCCGACAAAAAAAGTAAACACCTGTGTTTTTGTATGGACTGATGATATTGATCTTAGAATTAAATAAAAATGTATGAAATATTTTGTTGAAAATATTTACGTTTTTAATACAAGGTATTGCAATTAGAATTTGTATTTGGCGGTTTCTTTTATGCAATTATACAAAGTTGGGTAAATATGATATTCAACTCAAGAGATCTGTATATGTAGTTTTTTACCAGTTAAATTATTCGAAGAGTCATTATTACTGATTTAATTAATATTATTTATATTAGACAAGTAAATATGTAATCCTACTTACCGAATTTATTATAATGATAGAACTGAGTTGAAACAACGGATTATTAACAGCAAATGTTCAAAATGCCCACCATTACTATCGACACAAGCACGACACCGTTTAATCAAATTTTCACGTATGCGAGAAAAAATTCCTGGAATATTTCGAATTTCGTCAGCAGCGTCAAAAATGCGTTGTCTAAGGTCATTCTCGTCAATAATTGGAGTCGTGTAAACCTTACTTTTCATGTGTCCCCATAAGTAGAAATCTAAAGGATTGAGATCAGGAGATCTTGCTGGCCAACGTATATGTCCGTTTCGACCAATCCAACGACGGGGAAATGTTCTATTTAAGAAGTCGACAACTAGATGACTTGCGTGGGCAGGTGATCCGTCATGTAAGTACCATATATTGGAACGTGTTTGTAGGTTCACTTCATCTAACAAATCTGGTAGCGTGTTGTTCAAAAAATAAAGGTAATTCTCACCTGTCAAACGTGCAGGCAGTATAAATGGCCCAACCAAGTATTCACCAACTATTCCAGCCCACACGTTAACTGAGAATTGGTGTTGAAATACTGACTGGCGTATTTCGTGCGGATTTACCTCAGACCACGAATGCGTATTATGAAAATTTATTATACCATTCCTATTAAAACTTGCTTCATCTGTTGTTAAAATATTGTTCACAAAATTAAGAAATTGTCGATGTATTCTGAGGAACCAACGACAGAAATTGAGTCTTGGTTGAAAATCATCAATTGAAAGCCCTTGAACCCGCTGCATGTGATATGGATAGAGCAATTGTTCCCGTAATGTTCTATGAACAACAGTGTGAGAAATTTGCAGCCCTCTTCCAATACTCCGTGTGCTACGATATGGGTTGATGTCGATAAGGTCTAGTATTTGATCCTCAGCAGCTAAGATACGATTATGTCGCTGTGGTCCGCGATTGTTTATTTGTGGTATTACACTACCTGTTTCCAGAAGCCTCTGCAAAACAGCTACGAATGTCCTAGCATTGGGCAGGCGTCTGTTTGGAAACCTTTCCCTGTATAACATTCTTGCTATTCTGCAATTACGTCTGCTTTCCCCATAAACTAAGAGCATGTCATGTCTTTCCCTAATTGTATAATCGGCCATTATTTATCACAAATAAATACTGTCGCACTATTCTTAATTTTCGACCTTACACACTAATCACAACCGATTTTATTTATTTATATATATGTTATATCACACTTCTCAAATTAAACTTTTTAAAAAAGATTTTTATTAACTTTAACAAAATTATAACTTTTTAAAATACAAAATACAAAATTGAAATAATGACAATAATAACTAACAACAGACTGAGTAATAATGAATGATGTTACAATGAAAAAGTATAATTTATAAACTAAGAACGCTGACTAAGGTGTCGCAGCGCTTGCAGTTCTCACGGATGTTCGTCTGCGGGTAACTGGAGACGACACGTGTTATGCTAACTCAGCTTGAGAACTGTTGTTAGGTTGTTTCATATAAGTCGATGGAATAACTTATATAACAACTCCCATCCATATAAAAAAGTTGATGCTACAGCATCGACTTTTAAGGGAGGTTCTGCAATTCCATATCCTCGACAGGACTAAGGAGGCTATGGAGTTTTACCCTGGGCTTGATGGTTGATGGACCTGGTGGTGGTGCTGGATCGGCAGAAGGGCTGATTGTTGGAGGCTTCTGGAATTTCTTCCTGATGATGCCGATGGAAAGGAGGGCAACCACAATTGCGGTTGTTGCCATTGTGATGATCGTAAACCAGGAGGTGTGTTTCTCCAAGAATGGTTGGTCTAGGAGCTTTTCCAATTCCCTGGAGTATTGCCTAAGCTTATGGTTAGCGATACTCAGGTCTCTGGCATCCAATTCCTGTAGTCTCATGGGTTTCAACTTTGGAAGTTGACTGATGGTTGGCAGGTTGTCGCAACAGTTGTAGGGGATGTTGACTGGGTGACTCTTAAGTGTGATGTTGTCAACGTTGTTGGTGATCCTTCTGGCATGGACCCTGGTGTTACCGATGAAGGCATTGCAACTGGGTTGGATGGTCAGTAGAGAATTTGTCGATATGGATTGGGTAACGACATCTTCTCCCTTGCACTTGATGTTGATGGGCAACTGTCCGGAAATCGAGATTAACCAAAGGTTCAGGTCAATCTCTTGAATATTATACTCTTCGGCATATAATATTAAAGGCTTGCAAGTTGGAGGAAGGGCTGCTGGCTGTCTAAGAAGCTGTGCTTCGCAGAGGGCTTCTTTGTCTATGGTGTGTGGAATAACTTTGGAACAGATCTTATGTTCTTTAGATAATGGCTTACAGTCACTCAAGTCTTCGAAAGATGCGTACAATAGCGAATCGTCATCTCTCGCGATATATTTTACTTTTGTTGGAAGAATATGGTGAAATCCTGTTCGATAATCCAAAACTGGGATAGGATACAAGCGGTATAGTGTATAAGTTTCAGGATTGACTAAGGGGATTTTTAGTACAAAAACAATTTTAGTATTGATTTGAAAAGCTTCCAATTCTATTAGATCGATGTATCTAGCAACATTTGAACTATAGGTTGGAAGTGGTAAGTTATTTTCATGAAGTGACTGTGATATTTTCTGAAGGGAGTCGACCAAATCTACTGGGTTTATAATTGAGCTATGTAAGATTTTTAGACGGGCGAAAGAGACTGCAGTTAATACATCGTTGAGGGTATCTTCAATGTATACGTAACTTTCCATTAAGCTTTCACACAAATCCAAGACGTTGGCTTGAAATTCATAAAAAGCAAGATCGTCTGTAATGAACACAATTGACTTCCTAATTGCTTCGATATTTTCCGAAAATATTCTCTCTTCGGACTGAAATTTTTGTATTGTGGTGTTAAGGTTCTTAATGACTGAAGTTGTTACTGATAATTGTCGTTTCATTAAGTTTTCAATTTGATGTTGGTCTTTAGTAATTTTGTTTATAGAGTCACTAAAGTATTCTCCGTCTGTTGCATCTAAGTTACCGGAAATAGATTTCCAAATCGATCCCAGTCCATTAATTAGTCCGCGTTTCTTTCTGTTGGTACTGTAAGTCTCAGTGTCAGCGAAAATTTCTGTATATTTGATGTTAACAGATTTTGATATTTGTTTCAGGAGGCTTACGTGAGTCTGTACTTTTGATTTGAAGATTTTAATGTTAGTTTTGTTGTCGTTAATAGTTTCTAAAAGTCTGTTCAGTATATTCTCTTTGTTAGAAATAGCGTCTCGAAAGGGGTTTAGATCTTTGTAAACAAGGAGTGTCCATTTCTCATTAGAAATTTTAAGGGTGCCTTCTTCATGGAAGAAAACTCCTATAATATTGTTAACAGGCGTAATGGAGTACTGTTGAAGGTTCACGACTGAAAACAGTCCACAGAATCTGAAAAAAGGGATTTATTCAAAATAGGGTTTTAGTCTGTCAAAGTTAACTTTAGTTATTTGGTTTGTTTGTAAATTTATGACGGTGGCAGAGTTTTTTTCGTATTGCGGTAATTTCGAAGGGCCGTTGAATTTGTTTTCGGCTTTGTTTTTGATTTGGGACTCTTTTACGTAGACTTTGTCGCCTACTTTGTAATCGGGTTGTTTAGTAGAAACGTGTTGGTCAAATCGCACTTTAGATTTTTCTTTCTGTCTTTCGGTTTTAGCACGGGCGAGTCTGTAGTAATAGTCCATTCTGTTATTTAGGTCTCTTACGTATTTCGAAATCAGTTTTTCCTGGTTGTAAAGGGTTTCTGGAGGCCTACTTGAAGTGTGCCCAAATATAAGTTCGTAGGGCGTGAAACCGGTGGTTTTATTTTTCGTGTTATTATAACAGATGATGGCATAAGGGAGGACATTAAATGGATGTTCGTCTGGATGTTCCGCTGTATTTGCCCTTATCATTTCTGCTAAGGTCGCGTGAAATCTTTCAATAGAACCGTTCGACTCGGGATGTTGAACGCTGGAGAATGTCAGTTTTATATCGTATAGTTGGCATAGATCCCGCATTAAAGTGTTGTCAAATTCACGTCCATAGTCACAATGGATGCGAAGTGGAGTTCCGTAATGTTGATAGAAAATCAGAAGGGTGTTTACGACAGTTGAAGCTGTTTTGTCGTTAATGGGGTAGGCTTGCGTAAATTTCGTGAGTTCGTCCCTAATAGTGAGCGCATGATTTCTAGATGGATATTCAAAGATGTCAATGTTAATACGTTCGAAAGGGGTCTTGGGTGTTTCCGTAATAACAAAAGGTGCACTTAAGTTTTTCCTACAGAACTTTACCTTTGGCAAGTTTCACAGGATTTGATAAATTGTTCTACAGTTTTAATTAAGCCGGTCCAATTGTATTTTTCCCTAATACGTCTGATAGTTTCGTTAATGCCACGATGGAGGTTGTTTTTACCAGAGTGATATTGTTGTATTATTATAGGAATTTCGTCTTCGGTAGGAGTTGTAACAATGTTTTGGCAGATTTTCAGTTTGATTTCTTTGTCGGAGAGAATGAAAGATAAAATTTCAAGAATGGGAAGTTCTATGTTATTTTCTATGCAGTATGTTTCGGAGTCGTTGAATTGGTCTTGGTTGGTATAAATAATTTTGAAAAGATGTGAGACGACAGTTTCAGGGTCATAGGGCAAAGGTACAACTAAGTATTTTCTATGCCTGACAGATTTACTGGCCATGATGTTAAGAGTGTCATTACTGAAATTAGGTTCTTCTTCGAAAAAGTCATCAATAATTTTGTCGTGTAAGTCGTTAGTTTTGTTTTGCCAAAAGAATGTAACTATGCGTTTGTGGGACTTGTCTAGAAGTTGAGAATTGGATATTTCAATTTTAGAGTAATCGATTATTGACTCAGTTTTGTAGAGTTGAACAAATCGATTAAACTCAGCGATAATTCTTTCGTCATGTTCGTCGTCATTGTCAGAGTTTTCAGGTTGTTCGGAGTCAGTTTCGTTGTTAGCGAAAATTTTGATTTTGGAAAGGAAATCAGCACATTGCTTGAAATGGTTGATTTTGATGCGAGAAAGAGCATCTGCGTTTTGATTTACCTTGCCGGGCTTGTACTCGATCTTATAATTGTATTCCTCTAGCTTAAGGCGCCATCTGGCTAGACGACTGCCAGGATCTTTGATGGAAAAGAGCCAAGTAAGCGGACGGTGGTCACACAGGAGTGTAAACCTTCTCCCAAAAAGATAAGGTCTGTAGTGCTTAACAGCCCAAACTATGGCCAACAATTCTCGTTCGATGGTGGAATATCGTGTCTCCGCAGCACAGAGGGTGCGAGAAGCGTATGCAACAGGGAGATCTTTTCCCACGGGGCCTTGAGAAAGAACCGCTCCAATAGCGAAAGCACTAGCATCAGTAGTGAGCAGGAAGGGTTCTTCAAAGTTTGGATATATCAGAATTGGGTCAGATACAAGGGCTTGCTTCAGTTCATTGAAGGAAGACTTGCAATCTGCGTCAAAGATGAACTTGACGTCTTTTTGGAGTAGTTTTGTCAGAGGTTTAGAGATCTTCGCAAAATTTGGTATGAAGCGTCTGTAATACCCAGCGAGACCAAGAAAAGATTTAATGTCTTTCGGAGTGTAAGGTTGAGGAAAGTTCTGAATACATTCAACCTTTGAAGGGTTTGGTTTTACACCTTCTTGTGTGATAAGATGGCCAAGATAAGCCACTTCTTTACGAAGAAATTCGCACTTATCAGGTTGAATTTTGAGGTTAGACTTCCGAAGTCGTTTAAAAACTTCTGTCAACCGGGAAATATGTTCATGGATGGTCGGAGAGTAGACGATGATATCATCCATGTAGACGAGACAACGTTCATTCTGTATACCCAGAAGAATATTGTCCATGACCCTCTGAAAAGTAGAAGGTGCATTTTTTAAACCAAATGGCATACGAACGAATTCGTAATGACCATTTTCGACAGAAAAGCCAGTCTTAGGAATATCTTCCTCTTGGATTTCCAACTGGTGGAACCCGGAAGCGAGATCCAGTGTCGAAAAGTATTGACACTTTCCAAGTTGGTCGAGAAGATCGGATATATTTGGCAGAGGATATTTATCGTCTACAGTCAATTCATTTAATTTCCTGTAATCGATAACAACTCGCCACTTTTGTTTACCAGAAGCATCGAGCTTCTTGGGGACGACCCATACAGGGGAGGACCAAGGGGATGAGGAGTGCCTAATGATACCTTGTTCAAGCATTTTTCCAATTTGGGTTTTCACTTCCTCTTTATGTACTTGAGGATATCTATAGGATTTAGTGAAAACGGGCTTTGCGTTGTTCGTATCAATCGAATGTTTAACCTCGTTAGTGAAAGTCAAGACGTCACCTTCAAGATAGAAAATGTCTTGAAATTCCAAACAAAGATCAGTGATTTGTTCGCGTTCTTCGTCATTTAGATGTTCAGTTCTAATTTGTTGTCTAATAGTCGAGTTTCTGTCTATGTATTGGGGTTCATGATAATCGTCTGTATTGAAATTCAGAAGAGAGTGAGTTTTGTCAAGTGGTTTCAGTTTTAAATCAGAAAAAGTTACTGTTTTGGGCATCGCGTTAGCGTTGATAATGGAAGTTAGAAATTCACCTTTTGAGTTAATGTGTACGAGTGCGTTTGGAAGTCGTACTCTGTCAATTTCTTGAGTTGGTAAGATGGCGTCGATGTTAGAAAGATCGCATTTAAGTTTAAAGATCTTTTCTGTGCGTGCCTCAATGGTTATTTTGTTTTGTGTAGGTGTTTGTGAAGTAATATTAGGCTTAACATTGGGTGTGTCGGGTACATCAGTCAAGGGTTGATCGTTATCGGGAACTTTGTGTAAAGGGATGGTTTTAAAATTTGTTATTAGCTGTTTAGATTTTAAGTCAACTATGCATTCATAGTGTTCGAGAAAATCTAATCCTAGTATGCCGTCAAACTCAATGTCCAAATCGTATATAAAAACTTTATGTGGGTTACGTGGAGCAAATGGGATTAAAGTTGATTGTGAGATGTGAATTTTTTCGTGGGTAATACCTTGAATAGTTACCCTTTCAGGAGATCTTTGGGTGAAATTCTTTACGGTATTTTCTTTGAAGATAGAGATACCAGCTCCGGTATCAATAAGTAGTTTGAATTTAGAAGAAGCGTCAAGAATGTAGTAAAGGTTTTTAGAGTTAACTGTAAGAAGTGGGCTTAAAGAAATAGTTGCTCCGGGAAGTTCAAGTCGGGGTTCAGATCGTCCAGATTGAGGTTTTGAATCTGGGTTTCGACTTCGCACAAAGTTGCTGTCGAATCGGGAGGTTGGTCTAGGCTCGGAAGCGCTAGAAAATCCTGGTATTGATGACTATTAAAGGGCTCGATAGGAGTATCTTCGAACGTTTGTTCAACGATGGGATAATTTTGAAGATCATCCTCATAATCGTATGTGTTATCATCCGTATAATAATTGTAGTCTGAATAATTATTGTAATCAACATTTTGGTGTTGATTTAAATGGTGTGTCCTTTCAGGACGGTTATTAGGATTGTTTTGTATTACCGATGGGCGATAATAGTTAGGGTTCATTTGAGACCTAAAAGGGGGTCTCTGAAAGTTTTGTGGACGAAACTGTTGTCCTTGTTGAACAGGGGGTGTGTTTGAGGGGAAATTTGGCCTTGTTGGTTGGTTGGGTCCAACAGGATTTGGCCTATGGTTTTGGTTGAATTGTTGAGAACCATTTTGATTTTTCAATCGACAATTTGCGGCTATGTGGCCTAATCGACAACAATGAAGACACTTGGGAGGTTGTGTCGGCTTTCGTGTTTGAAAGTTAGGTTTGAGAGGAACAGATTTGTTCGTTTTCTGATCCTCGAAATAGGAAAGTTGAAGCTCTCTCCTAATCCGGGAGTGTGCCTCTAGAAGGTCTTTTGGGTTACTGGCACGAATTACCTGACCTAAACGGGGTTCTAATCCCGTAAGAAGGGTATTCATCACCATTGTATCCACTAGAGTGGTCTGGGCGTCCTTTTGTTCTGGACTAAGCCCAGCGGTTTTGTGGATACAGGAGTGCATTTTCGCACTCAAAACTTGGAGTCGATTATAAAATGTTAGTGGGGACTCATTTGAAAGTTGTTTCAGACGTTGTAGGACATGAATCAGGGAAGAGAGATCACGAGAATCTCCAAAGTGTAGGGTCAAGAGTTGTTTAATTGCAAGGTATGATCCGGGGTTCCTTGAATTAACTAACTGCGCCGCTTTCCCTTTTAGTTTGTTTTTGATATGTATCACTAACAAATACTTTTGGTCCGTTGTGGACATATTATATGCGCAATTACACGCATCTATAAAGGTTCCCAAGGAAATTTGGTCGCCTTCAAATTCGGGTATAACGGAAAATATTTCCGTTAACCGATATCTCTCGGTTTCGGTGTTAACCGGAGATGGTGATGCTTGTGCCATTTTTATATGTATCGATATAAAAGAATTGGAGCAAGAGGATAAAGTGTATAAAATAGAATATTAAATGGTATAGAAAATTAATATACTGTAGAATACGTTAATTGGGATAAACGATTGTTTGGACGATAGAACAGTATTGTAACCAATTAAAATAGTAAACACAAATAAATCAGTTATTCAAAAAAAATATCAATGAAATAAGTAAATCAAATATACCAATATCAATAAAAAGAAATCAAATAAATATATCAATAGAATAAAATAAATCAGTTAATGAAATAAATCAATATTTCATTTGAATCAAATATATCAAAATAAAATTGAAATTGATAAATATGTAAAATCAAATAAAAAATCGATTGATCAAATCAAATAAATTATATCAAATATTAAAAATCAATGTTTAATTAAATGAATCAAATAAAATTAACTTAAAACGAATGACGATTCACCATTACTTACATCAACGGGAACATTGAAAGCGCCGTGTTCTACGTTTGATTGCAGTGAGGACTTCTTCCAGGTTCGTTGTTCCGTTGAGGGATAGGAATCCGCCGCTACCAGTTAGAGTACTCGTGTTCTAGTAACGTTAGACGGATCCTACTGACTGCGCCAATTTGTTATATCACACTTCTCAAATTAAACTTTTTAAAAAGATTTTTATTAACTTTAACAAAATTATAACTTTTTAAAATACAAAATACAAAATTGAAATAATGACAATAATAACTAACAACAGACTGAGTAATAATGAATGATGTTACAATGAAAAAGTATATTTTATAAACTAAGAACGCTGACTAAGGTGTCGCAGCGCTTGCAGTTCTCACGGATGTTCGTCTGCGGGTAACTGGAGACGACACGTGTTATGCTGACTCAGCTTGAGAACTGTTGTTAGGTTGTTTCATATAAGTCGATGGAATAACTTATATAACATATATATTAAATGAAAAGCAAACCACGAAGTCTACATCAAATAGATATCGTTCAAATCACTTTACCGTTTATCTATTCTTATTTACAAGAATCGAAATCGCCAAAAACAATCGTAACTCTCAGTCGTCGTTACAGTAAAAAATGTAGTAAATAAGTTGGTCTGTATGCCACAATGCCATATCTATTCGGAGAAACTTACACTAAATTATAAAAGCATATTTCGAGTTTAAATAATCAATTTTCATTTTTAATGTGGCTATTAAAGATGTATAAGCTATTGAGTATTTACATATTTAGATTTACCGACATTTTGAAATCGAAATTATTGTATTATTCACTGTAGGAAGGGCTACATAAAATCTAACTTTATGTGTTCTTTTTGGCAAAACTATAGTTTATTTTAGAAAATGTTTTAAAGCTTTTTGATTTGTTTTTGCCTGAAGTATTGTTCTTCAAAATCTTTGCACTCAAACCGTTTACACCTTGTATAAGATATTGTATGAGTGACTAATTGAAATTTTAGTTGCCAATAATTAATATTTCTATAGAACAAAACGGTAAATACATTTTTGCTGTCTATTTGAAACTCCACAAAAATATCTATACAAAGTTACATATTCTCAAATTCTTAGTTTTTAAAGTTTTATCAAGTGAATTTTTCTGTTGAATGACCATCAATAAATCTAATTACATTTGTAATCAAATTTGATTGATTCTGGGAAAACCAATCATACTGCCAAGATGTCGCGCCAGTAGTCAATGCAATTCAAATATTGGAAAGGTACAATAGCAAAATTTTAAATAATCATCCAGTAAATTCATATTAAATATATAAGATATTGTATGAGTGACTAATTGAAATTTTAATTGCCAATAATTAATATTTCTATAGACTAAATATTTTATAAAAAACACCTGATGAACAGTGCACATTATCTCACCCTTATTAACACGTTCGCGACGACGGGTAATTTTCATATTAATATTTCTGGGACGAAAATTTTCGTTTTACGTTTTTTTGTAGATTTGTTTTATTTTGTTAATAATAAACACTTTTTCAAGTGAATGTGAGTGTTTTTTTTGCCTTTTGACTGTGTTTTTGCATGTTCCACCAGTGGTACACGACGCCCCCCTAGTATATTTCTTCACTGAAGGCGTCGTGTACCACGGGTGGCCACAAGAGAAAATTAGCCAAACAGGTATCTTATTTTAATTATTTTGTTACAGATCTGTGAATCAGTATAATGTTGTCACGAACGACAAGAATTTTGCAATTGCTAAAAAATTCCTCACAAGAATCTGAGACTTCGAAACCGAAACTGCAGCATACTGCTTCAGATCATTTGAGTTCTATTGATAGATTTTCCCCATTCAATGATCCTGGCTCAAGTATTTCCATCAGCAAGTTGCATGATACAATTTTTTTATAACAGCAGTTCTTTATTTTTTTATAATACCATTTTATTTTCTATGCTGCAACCATATTTGTGGACGAGTGCGCAAACGATGATACACTAATATTTCTAAACCTCTCCTACAGCCGTGAGTCAAATATCAAAACCCTACCTCATAGCTGTACAATTCTACACTTTAATAAGTTTATATTGATTAATGGCCACCGGTGGTACACGACGATTACAACAGAAGTGTCTGGTGTACCACCGGTGGCTCACGTCGTCGCGAACGTGTTAACGGCTCCAAATTCGGAACCTCTGTATGCTGATTCTCTCGAAAATCCTAGATGTCGGTCTTACATCTCGCGTCTTCAAATCTAACGAAATGTTTCAAATACATAAAGAAGTGTTCGAGAGGACATTCAATTGTGGGAAGCGCAACTGACGAAGGTTCCCTGACCAGAAACAATGTATATTATATTTAATATATTTTGTCTTGCGTACAAAGGAATGACACTTCGAAGAGAGTATTCAATATCTCTGACAGGTGAAGTAACCTGAAAAAATTTTATCGTGACATTTTGTCCTAGGAGTTAAGGGAGAACAGCAATTACACGGAACGGCTCCAGATTCGGAACCTCTGTGTGCTGATTCTTTCGAAAATCCTAGATGTCGGTCTTACATCTCGCGTCTTCAAAAGTAATTAAGGGACTACATTTCAGTGAATTTCAATAATTCTACACTGTATTCTCTAAAACGGCTCATTCAATTTGAATATTTCAAATTGAATTCTACAAAGAGATGTTCCAGCTTGATTCCGTATAATTATCTATAATGTAAAATATACCGTTTTTCTGAAAACCGTAAAAATATTTGCTAAAAACAGTAAACATCAATGTAAATGTCAATTTTTTTCATCATAAATATCTAGCTTAGATGTCAAGATATGCCATGAGAGTATATCGTACAGGGTGTTTGTACCGGTTTTCATTGCAATCAAGTGAAAGGGCAAAAAATATTCCATTAGTTTATTGAGATGAGCGATCTTTTCTATATGGTATACAGTGGTAAGTGTCAGCGGGCATCAAAATTCAAGCAGCAAGCAATGTGCGCAGTTGAATTATAGGGCGAGGTAAAATTACAGTTAGACACGTGGGTAAAAAAATTATTACAAATAAATGTGATATTCGGTGGAACATAAGCAGTTCCATATATAGGACGGTTGAAACATAAGTTATACAGGGTGGTCCAAAAAATGTCATATTGGGTGTCACATAAGTAGTTGCGTATAAAAGGTGGTTGAAATAAGAGTGCAGTCAAATTATAGTTATACAGAGTGGATAAAAAAACTCAAAAAATGGTAAAATAAGCATATGCAGTAAAGGTATTCGAGTTATAGGGCGTAGGGGTAAAAATTTTTTTGATCAGTTGCATTTGGGTACAGGCTGATTGAAATATAAGGTGGATTGGAATTAAAGTTATACGAGGTGGTTAAAAAAAATGTTATATAGTGTGGAACATAAGTCGTTGCATATTGGGCGAAGTACAATTATAGGTATACAGGGTGACTTGAGAAATAGGTTAGAGAGGATTAACACTTATACAGGGATGTTACAACATCATGTAGAGTTGAATATGGTGATTCAGAAAATGATAGACAAATAATTTATATTGGGTGACCAATACTCAGAAACGTATACAGGGTGGTTGCAATATTGGGTGAATTAGAGTTACACTTATAGAAAGTAGGCCAAATAATAAAACGAATAAAAAAGTTAAAAAATACGTGGATAATAAAAAAAATCAAATTAGAGAGAGGGGGAGAGATAAGAATAGTCTAAAATAAATAATAGAATTGTATTTCTGAAAGCTTGATGAGTAATTTTATCGGCTCTTCTAAGAAGTCCCCTCCTAGCCCTCTGGTACTTTCTTTGTTCAACGTAAAATCGATAATTTTCTAGTATGCTCTTCAATTCATCTTGGTCCAGTTGAGACATTGTAGTAAAATCTAGGTTGCTTGCCCTAGAATGCTCTGGTGTATATCGAGGTGGAGCATCCGCCATTTCTGCCTCAAATTGCTGATAGCTTTCAGGAAGATTGACTTTTTGTCGCGCCTTCCTTCTTTCCGCGATCAAGGTGTCATCATATACGTCTGACATGTCGGAAAATTCCCTTGGAGGCGGTGAGTGGGGTCGTCTGACCAATGTTGGAGTTCCTAAAATTGATGAGGCACCCATGGCTGATATGTTGGCTGGGGCTGATAACCGCCAGCCGCCGGGCTAGCTGGACTACCTGGGTCTGATCGGACGCAGGGGCATCCAGGTCCTGGGCTAAGGTGAGATGCTCCAGCGGGAAAGATTGCAGAAGTAACAGCTAATCCTCTAGCATCTTTCTTGGGTCTCGGAGGTGCTACTGGGGATGGCATTACGATATTTGAAGCCGGACAATGTGGGGCGATTTCAATCACAAAAGTTTCACCGGGATTTACTGTTCCTTTTGGAATAATAACCCGCTGTGTTATAATACTAGAACATTATCGATTTTACGTTGAACTAAGAAAGTATCAGAGAGCTAGGAGGGGTCTTCTTAGAAGACCCGCTAAAATTACTTATCAAGCTTTCAGAAATGTAATAACATGTTCCATCAAAGACCAAAGAAGAAACAGAATTGTACTTTAAATCAGATAAAAAAATATTTCAGAAAATAGTTATTGATTGCACACGGTTTCTATTTTTTTAAGCCACTACTAAAGGGGCGCGTAGTTGCAGCGAGAGTTACCTTTTTTGTGCTGAACGAGACATCCGAATCGTCCACAAATTTTCGAATATTCTTATATAACAATAAGTCACTCTCTTCCTCCATCTCGCAAAAGCAATTGATACTGTTCACCTTATGAAATGTTGAGGATTATTTGGGGGTGAAAATAACACTTATAAACTTCTCTACTAGTCATAACAGTTAAACTAACAGTAATAGATGACGTCACAGGGTCACTAAAGACAGTAACTGGAAATAGGACCGTCCAATTGATCTATCACCAAATTCTTCATCCAGGTAAGGTCTTACTGCACCATAATAATGCACAGATGCACCATCTTGATTAAATGATATTTCCAGAATACCTAATTCGCCTGATTATATTCTAGAATTTCAAGAATTAGCTTTCCAATAGCATTTTGTAACAACTTCAGATACCCCTTACCGGCTAAGTTTGTATTGAGTAAGACAGATTCTATATGGTTCCCCAAATTGCGTGAACAAACATTCGGTTTTTCTTTAAATTGAGTATGTTTTTCACGAAAGATTAGCGGATTTTTGTCACTCCACGACAGTACATTTTGTGTGTCATTTCATCAATATAAAATTGTTTTAGTGTGCTGTTGGTTTTGATTCAGTTTATATACCCTAATTTCCCAGAATTCTAGTCTTCTGTCGGGGTTGTCTTCTGACAGTTTTTAATATTTGTGGCTGAAATTCTATACTAAGTTTTGACTAACTTCATAGATAGATGCAACTTTAGCTGTAGAGAAAGTAGGGTTTACTTAATTTGTCATCACTAACTGTTGGGTGAACAGATTGTTTGGCTTCTTTAACATTACTTTCAAACTTCTGAAGAAGCGCCCTCAAATAAGTCCTCGATATAGAACCATCTCATTATTAGCTTTTTTGTCGGCTTGAGTACATAGCACTATGTGTATGTACATAAACACCTATATGTTTCCTTAAACAATACTAGAACTAAATATTTAATGTATACCTTAAGTTTAAAAAAAGATTACAATTACTAGAAAAGTAAAAATCGTTAACGTTACTGACAGCTAATTAAAGGCGAACTGAATAATCTTCACTAGTTAAAGGTGAAATAAGAATTAAGTACTGATTTAATTTATCCATCAAAACTGGCATACACCCAAACAAAATTAATATAGGTGAGTAGGTATTTCCAATGTCTTCAAATGAGCTATTACTACCCATAAAGCCTTCTTTTAAATTAGTGGCCACAGTGGCGCTATTTTGTCATCTGTTACCACTAGTAGAAAACTTTACAATCGTTCATTTTCACTCTTCAAATTTAATTATTTTATGTTTAACTGTTCAACAGATACGAGCCTGGGAGTGGACGTTTGAGTAGCACTGTATAAGTCACACATATCTTGTTCTCGTAAATCGCCAAGATATATATCTTTTTCTGAGAACCGAGAAATCGTGAGTTGTGTGACCGTTACGATTTGAAATCCATTAAACATCCTGCAATTAAACAAAATATGAGTACAAAATAGTTTTTCCTCTGGTCATTATATAATTTATTTGCGTCCTTGATCTCTCTGCAAAATATACTTAAGAACCAAATCTTCAAGAAGTGCATGAGAATTTTTTTTATTGTTAGGTTAGAAGTACATAGAAGGTATGTAATGTTAGCCTAACATTTACAGAATTTTTGAAGTTCTTTTAAAATATAACTTATAAATAATTTGATGTTCATATGTTGCCCCAGTTATTTTTATGAAAAGACTATACCTATAAGTATTTTGGATAACTTAAATAGTTTGATAACTGGTTAATAAGAAAATATAACATTAGGAAATTATTAAAGTTTATAAAATAATCGTAATCCAATACAACGTTCAAAACTATAGCTAATAGCCCTGTCGGGGTAACAATATAACATTAGACATAAAAATTCCTGCAGCAAATAAAAGCTTCGTAGTAAAGCTGTACATTTCATCAAATTTCTGTTTTTCGTCCTGGTGCTCTTTAATTGTTCGGAGGTTGACGATATATATTTTCTCATTCGTAAAGTTGGACTGACCCAGTACCTCATTCGGCTTTGCTGCATTCTGCGCCTCATCGTGTTAAGATTTTCGAGAAAGTAGGAATTACAATCTATTCGATGTTCTCAAACCAAATGCTAACTGCATGATACTGGTAACAAAGTATAAAGCTGCACTGAATCGGATATAATTGGGTTGTAGTGGAAAAGCTTACTCTCGGACGAACTGGTCGACAGTTTAGTCGTACGAGTATCATTTCAGTCAAAGACGAGTCTCAACGTGATCGAAACCACAAATGTGCAGGGTCGGCACGCCTCGGTAAATTATTATTACTATAGAATCGCCTGTGGTCGAAATTCGACCAATTGTGTCAATATGTAACGAAATTCAACTTGTTTTTCATATATATATATATATATAATAGAAAATTATTTGTATGCTTACTCTTAATTCTTACCTTAACTATATAAGGTAGGGGAAAGAGTCAGTAAGGGTAAATTAAAGACAAAAATTTAGTTAACATGAAATTCCTTAAATTTAAATAATAAAGCTATTAACCGGTAGACTAATATAACAAACAAACCTAAATGACGATATCATTTGAGTAGATATTGCAAAATAATTAGTTTTATTTTTTTAGTAATACCTATTCAATTTCTATTTGTTCATTTACTAACTAGTACGTGGGTGACTGATCTTCTCTCGCAAATTCAAAGATTCATAAAAAATGTTGGTACATATATCCATATAATATTTGCCCTTTAAACTATTTTTTCTCAAGATGAAATGTTTATATCAGTTTAATTTTAATTTTCTAACATTTATTAACATATTTAATTCAATTATTCCACTTTATAATATATTTCTACCACCCTGGCTTCCGTATATAATTCCTGTATAATTATAATAATTACACTCCACCCTATATTTTAAACAGTCTATATACGCAACGGCTTATGGGCCACTCAATAAAACACCTGGTTTCTAACTAATCTGGAATCTCCCTGTATAATTATAATTTATATATGTATATGTAACGAATCAATAAAATACGAGAACACATAACTTTTTATTCATCCAAAAATCTTGAAGGGTTCAGCTTCAAAAATGTAATGCAATAAAATATTAAATAGTGAATAAATTCTTATGAGATCCTGCACATAAATTTTTACTGAAAGTATTTTACAAGAGCAGATTCATTCCCAAGTAGGTCACCAAATCACCCTGTATTGAACGCAACGAATTGCAAAGAAGCTGTCATAATTGTCACAATCTCCTTCTTTCTTGAGCAATCGATTTATAGACGCCAAAACGCCGAAAAGGAATTTCGACAATAGATAAATAGGAAGTATACAAATAAACAAACATTATATGTATTATAATATTAGATAACTAAGTAAAAATATATTTGCAGCATATCAAATCTAGTTAAAAGAATCATTAAACAATTTTTAACTGACTGCTAATATTTTAGATGACATGTTAAAATTAATTTAAAAGATTACCTTATATCAAATAAAACAGCAATTTATTACTAATACTTATTCAATTTTCATTTGCACAAGGCACAAAATAAAAAAAATACTCAATTCCTGAGTATCTGAAATCAAATGTATAAATTAGGTTTACAATCTCTAAATAGTTAGCGTACTTATGTAAAAGTTTTCATGGGAATTATATCAAAAATATAAAGAAATAGAGTATAGCTGCTGTTAATTTATGTTAAATAATAAGTGTATTGGAATTGAAATTTTGAAATTTATACATTGATAATTTTCACACTGAATTTAAAAGACAGCTTAACCTAAGTGCTAACAATGTTATGAAATGTCAAAATGAAATTAAATTTGCTACAAAGACATTGGCCGTGAACATTCGATTTATTGCCATGATGTCAGGTCAAACTATTTATCTTAAATCTTACTATTGGTATTTATCATGAGCTATGTAATCTTAGTGAAATTATATGAAACCATTAGATTTTAAAATAGAAACAATATAAATTAACAGTATAACTTTAAAATAATAAAATATTATAGAAAAAACATTGGTTAGTTAACACACAAAACAAATTTCTAAATTTAGTAGACAACGTAGTAGAGTAACGCATAAATTATCATTAATATAAATTTTTGAGGACGATATCTCAATAGCATGATAATTGAGAATAATTTTAGGAACCAATCAAAATTTTTTAGTTCTTTGTTTAATTTAGTTTGTTTTTCTCATTCGAGTCGTTCCATCTCACGATTTTCTCTCCAAGCAATTTGGCGGCACTTTTTGACATTGTCGGTGTGGACATAAATTATAATTTTTTTATTTTATTTAATTAATGAATCAATATTATAAAAAATTTTAAAATGCTACACTGTAGGTTGTCACTAGCTACTAAACAAAACAAAAATAACGGACATCGGTTGAGGAATAGAGGAGAAAATAGCTCGAAACCGTTTTGTCTTTACGTATTAATAATAGTACATGATGCTCGCCGCTGTGAGTAAAACATTTTGTGAAAATAAGGGTAAAGAGAAATTCTATTGCAAATATAATTTCATTTAAAAAATTGCTAAGTTAGCATCAAAGATGTAGCTTTTGCTCCTACACTTTTGTTAACTAGTATGTTTTGCAAGTTTTGTTTACCATCGCTGAATACTCTAAAAGAAATCAGAATCGGTATACTACTCTGAAAAACAAGTACGATGAACCAAATCATAGCTTTCACGGTACCAAACTGAACAACGGTAATAAAGCTAGAATCTAAGCAGTCATATAGAAAAACGGAAGAAACATCAGTGATAATATTTAAATGAGGAAGTCTGGAGGCCATCAAAGGTACAGGAAGTTGAGAAACCTCTAAACATTTCTTAGGCTCAATTTGAAATTGTACAATTGTAAAATGTTGACAAAAAGACTCTAGAACTTAATGCGTACAAAAAGTACTTTACCCAAAAATGCAGATTTGTGATTTCAAATTGATATTAGGAAACAAGGATTGATTATGTGAAAAAAAGATGTATCCCGGGCCAAAACAAAGTTTCTTTCGGGATATAGTATGGCAGGCTCTGTTTCGTTTTTGTTTCTCTTTCGGTACTCTTTTTGACGCTGCGCATATTATTTCAGTATTTTCTCTTTGTAGTGCATATCAAAACTAAATAGTAAACACACGCATATGATTGCACGAACGTAAACAGTTAATAATATCATTAAGTTATAGAATTTACTTTTCTAACTTGGTGTTATAAATTTATTTATTCATTTATCTATTTAACTGGCAAACGCCCTTATACAGTCTTAAGAAACTTTTGTCTGACCTGTTATCTATACTATTATACAATTGTAGTTGTGTGTTTGGTTGTTTGTTCGGGCATCACGTAAGAACTAGTCAACTGATTTTTCTGATTCTGTTTTTGTTGCAAAGCCTATATTTTGATCCGGTATATATTTTATCTCCCTACATTGACAGAAATGGTAGATATAGCTATAAAACTACTACCATGTTCTGTAAAACACAATTATCAATTGGTTCCAGCGCAAGCACCAAAATATTAGTATTATAGTTATGAAAGGAGTTGAAAAAAATTTTGGGAGCAGCTGTTTATACAGGGTGGTTGACATATAAGTTGGAGAGGAATTATAGTGTATAGGGGGTGGTTATAAAATTGTTTTAATCCGCAAGTAGTTCACGAGTTCCTAAGTAGCATATATAGGATGGTTGAAATATGTAGCAGAATATAATTACGGTTATACAGGTGGGTTTAAAAATTTTATAAATGAATGTAATTATATACAAGCTGTCCCATAATACTAGATAGATGAAATATAGGGTGGACAGCAATTCTAAGTGTTCAGAGTGATGCAAAAATGTTATATTGGATGCCCCATAAATAGTTGCATATACAAGTTTGTGGAAATATAGGGTGGAGTGAAATACTATTTATACAGTGTGGGTAAAGAAACGTTAGAGAAATTTGTTATATAGGCTAGAGCATGCGCAGTTGCATATATGAAATCCCTGAAATATGGGGCGAAGTCAAGTTTTAGTTACACAGTGTGATTCAAACATGGTTAGAAAAAGTTACAAATGAAGGGTGGTGGTGATTATTTGGAAAAGACATAACGACCATGTTATTTCACTTTTGAAATAGAAATATCACTTATCCATTACACTTCCAAATCAACAACGAAAATGGATTGGCTCATGGTAATAAAAATGATAGAACTTATAAATAAATTGCATGGCACATATCCGTATGTCGATTTTCCAAAGTAGTTATATAAACTAGAATAAATCGAAATAATAATGGCATCGTATATTTTTCTAATTGAGCATATATCTAATTATATCTGTAATTCTTAGATAATTGGAGACTTGACAAACTCGAAATTTGGAAATAGCAAAAGGGTATTCTTAAAATACAACAACCAGAAAAATGCTCTGTTTTCATTAGAGTCAACACGATAAACCAAGAAGAAGAAGAACTGTCATCTACAGCTCATGTGTATTATTAAATAAATACTGCTGGGGAAGTTTCAATTGGGACATGGGACACGATAATAGGAAATAAATCTTATTTTATTCTGGAGAGGCAATAACATTGCTAGCTTGTATTAATGAGGAAAATTCCAATTTGCCTATTCGTATCCACAACATTTCCGGAAAACCTGATAATGAAATAAGAGAAATAAATGAGAACGGAGGTTCTCGCTCCCAGAGTCATAGCTGATTCTCCTTTTTCCGGATTTGGACCGTGTCATTTTTTCATATTAATTTATTTATATACCTAAACTGGCATATAAACAAAGTTTTCCCACGTTTCGCCCACACTTATAAGGGTCTTTTTCAAGGATGAGACCCAAAACAATTAAATATAAATACAATTTGTGCGTCATTGTGACAAGTTGAATAAAAAGTGAAGTTTCGAAGTGTGTTCCTGAGGAACAGATGAAATGAATGGAGTCGCGGCAAGGTGAGTAACATTTGTTTTGTTTTTGTCTCATTCTTGAAAAAGCCCCTTATAAGTGTGGGCAAAATGTCGGAAAACTTTCTTTATATGCCAATTTACGTATATAAATAAATTAATTCGAAAAATTGACGCGGTACAAATCTGGAAAATCAGCTAAGAGAAATAAATTCTATCGAAATGATTTTTAAGGTTCTTGTATCTTCAAAGTTATTTTAAAGTGTTTCGTATATTGAAGATCTAAAGTGTTATTATGGACTATAGCCAACGTTGGCATGACTATGTCAACAACAATTGCTACCATATTTTTAACCGCCTCTTTTTTTGTATGTATGTTACCAGATTTCTTCTCATGTTGTGGACCGTTTTGAATGAACATGGTCTTGTTTAATAGAGTATATAACGGGATTGGTGAAACTTGAAATTTGGGAAAAGAATTCTATTGGTAAAGTGATGAAATTTGTGAATGAACATATGGAAATCGACCAATATCCCTAACATATTGATCGATATTTTAGAAACCCCTTATGGATGTGTATAATTTTTAACGTTTAATCTATTAAGGAAGATCCCTAGGTCTTCTCATATACTTGACGTGAAACTTACAGTTTTGAAGAAAATCTCCGAAAATTCCAACATCCTTATCAGAAATTTCATAGAAGTGACGTAACGGACATTTCCTCATAAATTTTTTAATTCCAACGTAATTGTGCGGGAATGAAAGGCACTGCAAGTTTTGATAATTTTCTATGTACAATTCAAGCATACAGGTAGTAAAGCCTAGTCTTTTCGGCTACTTAAATCAATAAGTACCATGCTCGTTTTATTTGTATACGAGGCAGAAAACTATTTAAATTAAATTTTTTCCATTTTGCGAAGACGCTGTTTTTGGGGTCTCAGTCTCCCGGCCTAATAGAAAATTCAGTGACAACACTTGTTAAACTGCTGTTTGGTGCGTTTATACACAGGGTGTTTAGTTATAGCAAACAAAATCACATAGTAAAATGATAGGGGAGTTGCATATATATGATGATTGAAATATAGGAAATACAATGTTATTAAAAAAATATTTATTTCATAGTCCATAAGAAGTTGCATATAGTATGGAGAGGAATTAATGTTATACAGGGTGATAATACAAAATGTTAAAAATGAAATTATTTAAAGTTATATGCGATGGTTGACATATAGGACAGATTTGACTCCCTAAATATGGGATGGATTCTACTCCATCCTATAATTTACAGAATGCAGCTAACACATTTATGGTTATCCATAGGCAGTCGTATGTACAGGATGGTTGGTACATAGGGTGGAGTGAAATTATCAATAGTTATACAGCGTTGTCAAAAAAAGTTAAAATAAGGTTACATGGTGTGGTCCATAAGGCATAAACATATTTTGGGTTATTAAGTCAACGCGTACTAGTACTACATTTTGTTAGTAAACATTTACCTGGCAATTTATATGAAAATGTATCATTGTGTAATGTTGGGGTTTTCGATGTTACCTCGTCCTGTCTACTAAGGGTATAAAGACAAAATAAAAAATAAAGAATAAAAACTACCCGAGTTCCAAAAAACTAAAATAAAAAATAAATAAAACATTTAAAAAAATATATAACCGACTTCCACCTATAACTAAAAACCTGAAAATAATTATAACAAAATACAACTCTAGCAAATAAATAACACATTTAATGTTGTTAGATACCTACCCAGAAAGTAAAAAATGTAAACATTAAAAGGTACTGATTTTGTACAAATTAATTACGTACCAATCTAGTATATTTTTGAAGTCCGTGACAAGCAACAATCATTTGACGAAGTAGCAAATAGGTAAGCATAGCAGGATTTTAGATTTACTTGGCACCGATTTAAAAAATATACTAGATTGGTAGGTAATTAATTTGTACAGAATGAGTATCTTTTAATTTTTTACTTTCTGGGTAGGTAACTAACAACATTAAATGTGTTATTTATTTGCTAGAGTTTTTTTGTTTTATTTATTTTCAGCTTTTTAGTTATAGGTGGAAATCGGTTATATATTTTTTTAAATGTTTTATTATATTAGCTGATACCATAGGACAAAACTATATATGATTTTAACATACTATATATTTAGGAATAAACTACTTGGATTACTTTTGTTCAACAGACTTTCCTAGTTTTAACTTACTTATTAGCAATTATACTTTGAGAGTTGCATCCAACATCATTTTAGATTAATGTGATGCAGCATCTTTGATAAAAATAATCCAAGGTAACAATATTTATTATTTTAAAAGTGTGCGTAATAAGTATTATATAGTGAGGTCCTAAAGTAATCTTCATTTTCTACGTAATTATGAATGTAAATAACAAATTAAAAAACAGGTTAATTTTTAATTACTAGGTTTGAACCCCATAATTTAAATAATATAATTTACCTGTCCCTTTAACAACCTTGGGGTAAGAACTACCCCTAAATAAATTAAATAAAAATGAGTAACGTCTTATATCGCATTTAAAAGCGTTTATTTATTATGATTTTTGATTTTTGGATGTTGGTAATGAGAAACATCTATTTTCATTTGTTAAATTTGTTAAATAATTAATGACGATATAGACAAACATAGAGTTTACCGTATCTACAATATAGTATAACTCATGTGCTCAAACGGGGCACTCTTCATTTCTTGACTAAAACTAGACGGTGTTAATATTTTTCGACAACGTTGTACAGCGTGACTGTGCTAATTTGATTAATTTCTTGCCTAATTTCGTATTTTAAATGACCGATTACTCGCAAACGGCTCAAGGAATTTCGACCGATTATACTGGACCCTGTTCCGGGGGATCGCGAAGAGGTCCCTTATTTTATCATTAACATAGTTGGTACCGTTTCTTAGAGAATGGGGAAAACTATTTTATAACTATTCTCTTATACTCTATGACTTGGTGGAATCGCCAGTATTTTTTTTTGTTCGGCACAAATGATAAATTGGAGAGAAATTGGATTAGTTCTGGGATGTCCCAAAGTAGACCCATATTTTTTTCAATAACATAGCTTGTATCGTTTCTTAGATTACAAAAGGGGAAAAACTTTACTTATATTTATCTTATACTCTATGCCTTGGTGGAGTCGCCGGTATTAAAAATATGGAAAAATATGGAAACAAAATTATTCGGAACATGGGCAAAGAAATTGGATTAGTTCTGGGACATCTTGAAGTGGTCCCATACGATTTTCAATAACATAGCTTGTACCGTTTCTTATACAGTAAACTTTGGTGGAGTCGTTCTTATTAAAAATATAGACAAATTTTCTGTTCGAAACAAGGGGTATAACTAACTAAAAAGGAATTGTAATAGTTCCGCGGGATCCCGAAGTGGTCCCATATTGTTTTTCAATAACATAGCTTGTACCGTTTTTTTAGAAAATCGGGAAAAACTTTTAAAGACATTTTTATACAGTAAGCTTTTGATGTAGTTGCTGGTATTAATTGCTCAGAAATTGGGGTAAATTGTAAATACCATGAATTAATCAAAATAAATGTCAGTTAATTTCTATAAATGAAACCATTTCTGTTTATTAATAATTTTAAGAGAAAAAGTTTTTCTTCCCAAACAGATTTAAATGCTCTAAAACGTAAACAGTATTCAATGTCACTTTTTTAACTGTAGACAAGGTTTGTCATCAAAGAGGACTATTGAATACAAGTTAAAGTATCTTCATTTTTGTTAAGATCTAAAATTGTGATCAAATAGAAGTAATTAGAATTAAAAACTGCATCTACTTATGCCATTTCACTAAAAATTGTATAATAAGTATTTCTGTAACTTTTCCAACTATATACCAGGAATGAAAATATATATCAATTTTGTTTAAAAGTGAAGTACCTTTATTTTCAATACGCTTTTGTTATGTTCATGTGTACGTATGTATCTCCTTATGTAACGGAAATTTCAACATAATTTTCATCAACTTAAAGAAGACCAATTAAATTGAAAATTGGCACACGTGTCAAGGGCCGATGACAATTTCAATTCTTTAATTTGAATTGTCCCGTTCCTTGTCTTTTTGCCACCGTTCTTGGCTGAAATTCGTCTATTAACTACTGCCATCTAGTTGTCGGTAGTAGAACTTGCTGTAATGAAATGGAAAGGTTATGAGAACATAAAGTTAAGTTTTTAATTAGAAATCCTATAGTTATGGGACTAAAAACTTAGAAAATATTTATAGTTTAAAAAAAATGAAAAAAAGAAGCTTTAGTAGCAAAACCGAACTAAAAAGCATAACTTTCCTCTTATAAATAGTTGCCAATAGAATAATTGTAGAATTTAATATTTCAAGCACCCCAAGCTTTTTACTCTGAATTGAATTATTCTGTTAATAACTTAAATTTTATTATATTTTTATTTTAAGGTAAGTAATCATCATGATTGATTGTTCGACTTTCTACTGCTGTAATATAAACTGTTCATAATTAAAAACTATTTTTGCTTTTTAGTTCGGTTTGCTACTAAAGCGTAGTTTTTTAGTTTTTTTAAACTATTATTATTTTATAATATCTGAAATTGTAATCAAGCCAAGATTATTAGAATTGAAAACTGCATCCAATTGTGCTGTATTATTAAAAATTGTAATAAATTGAAAGTTGTTTGGAAATAAATCCAAATAAATGTTAGTTAATCATCTTCAAGGTGGAGGTTCTCAATTGGTTTTTATATAGTATGTATTCATAAGTTGAGTTAAAATGGAAAACGTTCTTATGAATATTATAGAGGGAAAAAAATAATCTTCATAAAAATATTTGCATAGTCGGAAACATACACTGTAATCATTACATGTACTTTTTCAACTGTATACAAAGTTTGTCAGCAAATATGAATTTTGCTTAAAAGTAAAATGCCTTTAGTTTTCATAATATAAAAATCTTATCAAACAGGTGTAACAAGAATTATAAAATCCATCTAATTATGCCCCATAACTGAAAATTGTATAATAGATTTACATGTGACTTTTCCAAATTGTGTACTAGGTTTGATAATGAATTGAAATTTGGTTTAAGTTAAGTACCTTCATTTTTAATTTAAAACTACGTCCTATTATGTTATATCAATCAAAACTGTGTAAGGATTATGATAAGATTCCGCGGAGTTGAAACTATTAAATGAATGGCACTATAATTAACAGACGTAAAGAATGATAATACTGATCTGATCTGATCTGATCTTCTACAATATAGTGGATCCACCTAAGTTACAATGATATACAAAATTTTTCTTAATACATATACATATATCTACAAAACAAGTTATTCTATCCAACAGTAAACGAGGTTGGTCAAGCTAATAAATGAAAGTAAATAAAATAGGTCATGTTGGGCAACATCGAAAAAGTCAATTAGAATTGGAAACTGCATCCAATTAAGTCATTGCATCACTAAAAATTGTAAAATAAATACATTAATAAAAACAAAAACCGACTTCAAAAGAAAATTAACAAAAAATCATTAAACAATTTTTGATACAACAATTAAATACTTTTACTGAAGTCGGTGCCAATTTGAACAGTGATGGTGCGAAGTAGAACTATCAATGTACTTTCTTTAGCTTGGCACCGACTTCATAACAAGTATTTAATTGTTATAGCAAAAATTATACCATGCTTTCTAGTTACTTTTCTTTCGAAGTCGGTTTTTGTTTTTTTAATGTATTTATTGAAACAAGAGTTACTTGTTTATATAAAATAAAATAATTTTTATTGAGTTTGTAGGTCGTCAAACAATCAAAAAGTCATATAGTTCTTAACAAATAATTGAAAACCTTTTTAATCGCGGTATAATACACCTTTACTTTTAAAACTTTTAGGGGTAGTTTTTAACCTTAGTGTTGCTAGTTTTGTATATAAAAAACCTGATTTAGGATTTTTCGTTTACATTTATAATTACGTTAAAAATGAATTTATCCGTTACTTTAGGACCTTGACAAAATAAAGTGTATGCATATGCAGGTAGCCTATTATGATTTTTATTAAGAAATTCAAAACTGAAAATAGCTTGTAGCTTTATCTACGAGTTCGCTAAAGCTGAAAACATTTGTGTAGCTTCAAACATTTGAAGATTGAGGATGAATGTAGGAATTTCGAATTAACAAACAAAACATAATAGTAAAAACTTTTCTACAATTTGCATTTGGAACGCATGTAATTTATGTTCTCTCAAATTGTTTTCAGTTTTTTTAGTCATCGGCTAAAAGTTTCTCTCAATATTCAATATACGTGAACCAAAATGCAGTATGTTCATCAATTATTCCGAAACAGCTAATGCCAAGACCTGAAAGTTCAAACAGTACAAACATTGCCACTTTTAAATATGAGCAGAACTACGTTTACACGAAAGTGTGAAAAATAATATAAGTGTTTTAATACAAAATTATATTAGGCACATTTATAAGGTGAAAACGTGTCTACGTTTAGAGCATTCTACTTTGTACAAAATAATTTCTGCTTAAGCGATTTTAAAGACATTTTTGCCATACCATGCCAATCACCAATTAAAATTATACACTATTTTTTTCAGTTACATATTCGAAAATAACTTTGGCACTTTCTCGTATCTCGTCTCTACCTTTGTAGTTTAAACTTTTTGACGTAAACTTACTTTCCTTCAAGGTATTGTATCTAAAAGATCTTGATTTATTTGTAGTATTTAAATCATATCTTCAAATGTTTAGGTTTGTTCAACGATTTACTTACTGCTATGTTCATATATTTTAGTGTTACAGTTATTAGTGAAATAGTCAATGGATTTACCCAATTACCCATTTTTTACATATTTTTCATAATTTCTTGATATTAATTTTTTTATATATAGTTTTCACCATATACAGTTTGGGTATCAGCTATAATACTCCTTTAATTTTGTTTCATTTTCTTATTATATTTTTTTGTTTCTGGGGATTTCATCTCCACAATATATAACGCTGTTTTTTAACACAAACAATTTAATCTAGTACCATTTTAGAGGTTTAAAAATTAGTTTAAAAATATGAAAAATATACGTGTACTCCTCATAATAAGCACTTTCACATTAAATATTACATGATGCATTTGAATTTTGTTTTTGTATTTCATTTATTTCTGCTATTTGGTCCCCAAACTTAACATCAAGGTTTTCTCCTTATTTTTCCTGTAAAGTTATAGTAAGGCTCTCTATTTCCATTTTTTCAAAATTTTATGTCATTTTTTTTTCTGAGATAAAGGGGAGATAATTCAATATTGTTTGTATTTATATTAACATCTTTGAAACAAATTCTTTTAAAAATTTAAAAAATATGAAAAATATATATCTGTATTTTTTTTAAATTTTAAGGGTATATTTTTGTATAATGTTGTTAATACGTTTTAAACTAATATGTTAATAAAAATGTCAAAAAAACATATTGGTTTTCCTCAGAATGAGCGCTTTTTTGGTTTTTGTAAATTTTTTGCCCTAGAAGTACCACAAAATTTATACACCTTATATATTTATTCCTAATCTAGTCACTAAATTACACACTGATAACAAATTTCAACCTATTCCGTCCCGTAATTGCGGAGAAAACTGTTGTGATGTGAAAAACGGAGAATTCAGGAGTGATTTTATAAGCGTTTCCGTAAATTTGATATACGGAATTCTAAAAATCATGATACAATTAATAATAAATTTTTTTTCATTGGCTAGTTGAGTATTGTAATTCATAAGCTGGATTTGGAACATATTATTTTAGCCACATAAAATTTTAATATGTTTGAAACCTTTAAATTGAGAAATATTGCCTTAAAAAATTAATTAATTCTTTTCCTTGCTCCATTGAATTTTTTATATTAGTTGCAGCTATTTGTTTGTTATTGTCGAATATGGCATACGAATATTTTGACTAATTTTGACTCTGTAACAGATCAGTGTGTACTATGCTGCCAAATTTAAATTTTTGTTTATTTTTATTGCATTTTTATCAACATTTTAATTACCTGGCTTGTTACTCAACCATGACAAAATTGTTATATGTAACACCATAAACAAAAATTAATATTTCAGGAATTGAAGCTTAAATTTTCAGAATAATAGAAAAATTCTTCTTCCTACAATTTTGTAAAATATATCTAGGTGGATGTTATTGATTTTCAGATAAGGTTGCCTGTTCAACTGATAGACTAATATTATCATCGATATAGAAATCTTGTGCGGAACCCTGGCCTCAAGAGAACAAAAAAAGTTTGTTCAGTATAGTTTCCTTGAATTAAAGTGTTTTCTATATTTTCTTCACTAATAATCTCTTCTCAGTATACTGACACAATTGTGTCTCCTCCAACTTATGACTTAAACACATATATCAATTCCTGTTGTTCACATTGTAGAGGGCTCTAGCGTATCCAGATTTTTTATCTTTATTGACTTTTGTGATAACCATCTTAGCTGTATTAAAAAGTGGAATATCAAATTTACTTAGTAACTTGAATGGAATTTATCACTTTATCAAATTACTTCCTGGCGGACAATGAAAATTCGACTTTTCGCTTTGGCGAATCTTGAAGTCTATGCCCTTAAAGGACTTCCATCGTCTTGATATCGTTGATCTCACAAGGATTCAATTTAACCGGTCATGCGTCGCCGGTCATGGTCATTGGGTCTTATCCCGACCACTCAGCACCGTCGTACCTGGAGGTTGGTTGTCGGTGATGCTTAGCAGCAGTTACCCAGGAAGTTCAAGGATACTTGGAGGAACGAGTTACATTGTCTACCAGATTCAGACTAACATGAATATATAAACATTACCAACTATGTAGTCAACATTAAAAACAAACTTTTATTTGTATATTGGTTAATGTAATTTATATTGGAATATTTAACATCGCCTAAAGTATTAAGAAACAGCTTCTCTCTGCATCAAATAATTCATTGTTTACTAATAATCTAAACGAAATGCATCAATTTATAGTTCTTATTAATTTATATTTTTGTTTTTTTGCAGTTGAAGGCTAGACTATATATTTTAGTCCTATAAAAATATTAAGATTTGAGATATTATTTATATATAGGTAACATACAGGGTGTTACGAAAAAACATTCGCATCGCTCGTCTAGAGACATATTAAATTATCGCGAGATGGATGGCGACACCCTGGAGTTTCAGGAAAAACTAGCTCACAGAGACTCTAAATCGGGAGTCATAAGTCGTACTGTGTATGACGTCGTTTTCCTGCTATTCCTAGAATGGAAAAAAAATCGTAGGTTAACTAAAATATATCAATAAAATTATGATACTTACTTTTCGAGTTTGCTCAGTCAATTGAACGCAAGAGTTTCTAGTAGAGAACTTTCATCAATTCAGTGGATTGAACAATTTTGAATACCTATTATCGACACTTATTATCAAAATAATATTAAAAACGTAGGTCCGAAAATATATACTTTATAACATTTATGGTGTTAATTATTGTTATTAGATTAGGTAGTTTTTGGAAAAATTGGCAAAACTTATTTTTAAGAACATTTTTCAATTCCTTTAATGACATAAATTTCTAAAAAGGTAACAGCTAAAGGAAATGTTTAAAACGACTCCCAATAGCCTCATTGTGTGCATATACCCTATGACGTATATTCGGTTATATACATAGGGAGTTTCTTTAATTCATCGTAAAAAGTCGAGTACTCTTTCTGTTATCCACATACAATCCAACGTCAATTGAGGAAACCTCTAATATATAGTGTGTCCACGGATGGACTTAACTATACCTGTAAAAATTTTGGTTATTAATTTTTCGCCAAAAAATCATTCTTCTATTAAAAGTAGTACTTATTTCCTTTGCTTGAATCGAATTATGTTATAGAATAAAAAAATAATATAAGATTTTTGGAAGGGACTTACTAAGGTATCGGTCATTAAAACTGTTTAATTTATGTCTTAGTTTGACTACTATAGTACCACAATAATCACAATATAGTTCTGTCAACTGCTGCGTTTAAGATGCTTACATTAGAGCATTGTATTTACTTGGTCCCATATTATAGAATTGTAGAGGTGTCTTATAAACATATCGTACATATATTTCCAGATATACATAAGAATTGTACTGTTTGAGCCAATTCGACATCATCCTCGACTGCTTAAGAGAGCAAGAACGGGTAAGTAGTCTGTTTAAAGTCATGCACACAAAATTTTGACCGTAATTTCACTGCTTTTAAAGCAACCTTTACACATAAACTTCAAGAAAGGGGTGATTTTTTCAGACTAGAACTTTCTTTACTAATGTGGAACGCATACTTGAAAACCGTAATTTTTACCATGGTATTATGTTCAGTGGCAAATCTGCGTTCGCAACTAATGGAAAAATTTCTGCTGAAAATTGACGCTTTCGGGCAAAGGTAACTTTATACAAACAGAAATCAACGTATGGTGTGCGTTCAATAAATTAATTGGTCATCTTTTCCTGGAAGAAGAATTAATGCAAATTATTATTTGGAAATTCTTTTAGAATGCTTTATATCCCAATTGCGTTCAGAAAAATTGGAATTTAGAAGAACAATGGTATTCCTGCAAAATGGCTGCCCACCGAAAATTGTCATACACTGACCGGCACGGTCTTCAGACCTCAATGCAATGGACTATTTCTTCGGGGAATGATGATATTGATATTAGATACTATACAGAATCACTGGCGCCATTAATACAGTGACACAATGCTTGTTACGAATTTCGGAAAAGTATAGAAAAATATGTGGTCTTTGGAGGGTTTGATGTTAATAAATTTAACTGTTTATATATATATATATATATATATATATATATATATATATATATATATACAGATATATATCCACATATTTAGAACTATATCATTCAACGTATGACAGCCGTTTCGAACCAGGAGTTCTCGTCAAATACGCTTCCATGGATGACAAGTTCTAAAGTGAAATGCTTGAATGTAATACACAACAGTAAGACAACAGTCAGTGTATTGAACCTAATAAATGTCGGTGACATCTACCGTCTAGTGAGTAATTTAGGTTCAATACACTGACTGCTAACTGTTTTAATTTATTTTATTGTATATATTCAGTTTAAAAATAAATATTCAGTATTTTCTTTCAAAATAATTTTTTACTATCAAAGTAAGAAATATTTCAGTGAATACCCCATGAATAGTTGGTAGTAGTAAAAAATGTCCATATACAAAATTAAAGCCGGGTAAGTTTACTACTAGATTGTGTTCTACAGATTTTTTGTATGTTTATACGTTTAGAAAGTATTCTCCGTCAAAAATACCGTATATCGAACTTTTACGTTAACCATAAATTCCATCCAAAAATTTTATTTGGCTTTTCCAATTCTATTACTGACTTCATTCATTTTGACTTGACTTGATAAATTTTTTTTTTTTTCGAACAGCGTTTTTGTATTTTTGGGGTATCCAGTAATACAAAGACGAAAACTATTTGGATACATTCTTTAATAAGTATAGCTAGGTCCATCCGTGGAAACGCTGATTATTATTACGTATTACCATGGGCTCCTGAGAAAGAATTAATTCAACTCAATACCATTATTTATTTAGTTTAATCTTACAAAATTCAATAATGCACAATTAAACCATTAAACTAAATGTTTTCTGAATATTATTTGTGGCATCTTCTAGTTTATTTTAGATTTTCTTGGGAAATGCTATATTTTAAAACTTTTCAAAATCTGCGGATTAAACTAAATGCTCTACTGACTTCACTTCAGGTTTAAACCAACGGTCTATAGATTTTAATGCTTATATACCTTGTTCATTTTATCGAAGGACTCTAAAAAATTGTCTACTTTTTGCGTTGCTTGTGGGTAAATGGTACGTGTGCATAATAAAACACATTATGTGGGATAAACTGTTTATAAGGATATTACATCAGTTACCGACTGCTTGGATCACCACTACTCTGTGCCAAATGCCATATCGGGCTTTTGAGGTATTCGGAGGTGTTTTTAACAAGTTTATAGAAACTTATGTGGAACCTGACGATAGAAAAATTAAACTTTGTTCTGATTTTAATATAATCTGAAACGTCTGAATAGAATGCTGCCCCGAATAATCCAAGATTAGCACACTGTAAATTTTACAAGTAATTCCCATTATCCTATAATAACCGAAAAAATACGAAATGTACAACGTATACTGAGATAAGTTTGGTGTCACAAGTTGTCTCCAAAAATGTAACTAACGTAGAGTGATAGAAGCAGTGCAGGAACTAATATTCCCCGACAGCAAAATCGCTTTAAGATTTTGTAAGGAAAAACAAAAATGGATCACAGAACCACAGCATATTTAACATCACGTTTACAAAAATAGCGAGCAGATTCTCTATTTTACATCATTTTGTTAATGAATAAAAATGAAACTGGAAAATGTTTGCATACGCTTCAAACTCTAAATGCATTATACTTTACCTTTGTATCAGTGAATATAGTGGAGAAATTAGAAAATTTATCGTGCGATTGGACCGCATTGAAGGGTTCCGTACCTTTCAGATTCGCTGTAAGTTTTCTAATTTGGCCCCCAAAAATCTAATAAACTTTCAGGGAAGCCTTTTATAACCTATTGCTAATTTTGAGGCTCTATAGATTGGAAATAAAGGGCACAATAGGTAGTTTTAAATTATAAATTATTAAATCTGATTCAAATTATTTACAACGCCTGAATAAAACAAATGATTTAAAAATATGATATATTTGTAATTCACATAATGAGTCTTTATTTGATATATTACATGACGCGTATAATTTGTCAAAATTACCATGGAGGTTTTCTAATGTGAGCCCCAGTAGGTGGTTTGGTTTGGAAATACGAGAAATGAGATTTTTTTATATCTTTATGTTAATATCTTGTAAACAATTAATTTTAAAAATATATATTTGTATTTCTCATAACGAGCCCCTTCATTTGCATGACACGTTAAAAAAATATTTTTTATTTTCCGTTTATTTCTATAATTTCCCCCCATTATTAATATTAAAGATTTCTTCATTTTTCCTGTAAATAAAAAAAATAGGTCTTATAGTTTGGGGAATAAAGGGGGGAATGGGTAATATTTTTTAATTATATTTGTATTAGTCTTAATGAGCCGTGATTTGATCGATAGGTTAGAAATAGAATAATTGGCCCCCCAAAATGAATATTAGGGGTTCCTCCTTATTTTTCCAGTGTTCAGGTGAGGCGCTATACCTATTTTTTTTCCAAATTTTACAGCTTATGGTTTCGGAGATAAGGGGGGGAATGGGTAAATTTTTTTATATTTTTGTTAATAACTTTTAATTAATTTATTTTAAAAATATGAAAAAAATATATTTGTTTTCGTCATAATGAGCCCTTTTATTTGAATATAACATGATTGAGAAATAATTTTAATTTTATATTTTCATTTAAATAATTTGCCCCCCAAAATAAATATTAGGGGTTTCTCCTTAATTTTCCAAAAGTTCATTCTCTCAATTTTTTTTTCAAAATTATCCAGTTTATGGTTTCGGAGATAAGGGGGGGGGAATGGGTAAATTTTTTTATATTTTTGAACTTTTAATTTATTTATTTTAAAAATATGAAAAAATATGTTTCTTTTCGTCGTAATGAGCTTTCATCTGATTATTGGGTTATTGTATTTTGCATTTAATTCTGTAATTTGCCCCCCAAAATAAAAAGTAGATGTTTCTCCTTACCAGTAAAAGGTCAGAATCTATAAAGTATTTTTTTTCAAAACTTTACGTTTTGTAATTTCGGAGATAAGGTGGGGGAATTGGTAAATTTTGGTATATTTTCTTTATATCTTTTTAATTAATTTTATTTAATTATGAAAAAAATATATTTGTGTTCCTCAGAATGAGACCTTTTATTTGATATATTACATGATGAGTTTTTTTTATTTTTAAATTTTTATTTAATTAATTAGATAAAGTTCGGGCAAAGTTTTATATTTACTATTTTTTTCAAAATTTTAGGTTCAGTAGTTAGATCAGGGGGGGAACAGTCAATTTTTTTAGTTTTTCCCCCTAGAAGTACCCCTTAAATCAAAATTTCTTCTTTTGGGATATGTGCTCCTGATCAAGTCACCAAACTATACCTTCATACCAAATTTCAACCTCTTCCGTCCAGTAGTTTAGGAGAAAATTGCTGTGATGTGACAGTAGTATGAATACTGTATATACGGAACCCTGATCCCAGAAACCGTTTGCTACATTAAAATTACCCTGAAAATTATTTACAACGCTATTATGCAAATATTTCGTACAGAATGCATACAGAAACATATAGTGATAGGTCTGTTATCCAGCTTCAGAAATGTATGAATTTAATTTTTTTAATTACCCGATTATTTCGGCGAGAAATGCTCCGATACGTCTTTACAGAATATCATTATGTGTTTATTTGAATTATTTACAAAACTCGGGTATAAATAAGAACGAAAAAATACCTTGCATAACAAAATTGATATACATGTATTTACCGAAAAAAAGGCTTCTTATGACAAAGGTGAATAATTAATAGACAGTCTATAAACCTATTTTGAAGCTACACAATATATGACATACGATATATTTAATTCGAAAATTACCGAAAAGAAACCAATTACCATTTTTAACTCGAATAATTTTCAACCTCTATATACAACAAATGCCTAATGTCTTATATATTCGGATATAACTGAAACAGATGGATATATCTAAACCAAATATTATTGGGCATCCCATATTCAATGTAAATTAGGGCTAAATACTTAAGACGAATATAACTGAAACAGATTTTACCTAAAATGAAGATATTATTAGGGTTCGCATCTAAAACATGAAGAAATACTATTTATAAGGTACATTTATTTTGAATAAGTACAACCCAGTTTTATTCATAAATAAATAATTTAGTGGCATCTTTCATATCCAGTCATACATATTTAACGAACACTAGATCAATCAAAATTGTAAAATGTCAAATTCCGATATACAATCGCGATCACTGCAGGAATGCATCGAGTGCACCCGAGGATCAGTAATGCGACATGCTTGAAGACGGACGAAACATTTGAGGCGTTAAAAGAAAGTTTCGCCTTAAAGAAACGGCAAAAGTAACTTTGGTGATGGATTTTGATTTTTGATCATGTACAGATTACTCTTTAAAACATGGCTTTGGTGGGTTGCTGTTAAATTTCCCTTCCAAAAATAGCTTTACTTTCAGTCTAATGACTGGCATAACTGAAACGTACCAAAAATACTGGTAGCATATACTGTGATAAATAACTATTTATTGCAGTTTATGTTCATATTCACGTACTCAAAAACGTTATTCTAATTATAATTTTTTGAAGGTTACGGATCATTTTTCCCATGAATTAAATAATTTGAGGACAATACTTTCTGAAGTTAATATCTGTCAATAAAACAATTCTCTATATGCGAAGTCCTATCAGTGAACGTTTAGCGGTTTCTCTTGATATGTCTTCACGTGGGCATAGTCTTTGTGTTCTATAACAATGCGATATTACAAGGTATAAGCCTGAGCCAATTCCGCAGTGAAATGTAACTCTTCTGCCGATAGGTATCAACTGACTATTCCGTAATTGAAATAACAGGTCTGTCCGTTTAGCCACAAAGCTAACAGGTATATTAACTACCCTTATCATGTAAATGTAATTTCTAAATTGAAGTGTAAATCGATACGTTATTAGCAAAGATAGAGAAATGAGTTACTAAAGGCAAACGAGTTCTTAGATTATATTGAAATGTTGAATTGGAAAAGTTTAAATGGAGAATATGAATAAGGCTCTTGGAAGGCAATCTAAGAAAAGTTAAGTACTGGAAACTTCGGCACGTACACTTAGTGAATCTTCCAATTCTGTAATATCTTTTCACACAGTTAAGTCATTTCAAATAAATTGAAATTTCTATACTATTGTATTTTATAAGGTCACCATTTCATTTTTAATCTTATTAATGAGTTTCCAAAAAAATGCCATCTAATGTAGACAAGTTACTTAAACTATTAATTTGACCCAAACATTAAGTTAAATTGAGAATATAGGCTAAAAGTTAAAGTGAACATGTGAGAATATATTTTTACGTCAAAACTTTACAATGAAAATGAAAAGCTCATACATTTTAATGATGGCAATAAAATTAATGTTTATCAAAAAAGTAAATTGTTGAATGTAACTTTAGCATACTAAGTACTCTTGAAGAAGATCTAACACGCCGAAACATATGTCGGATTATCGGTTATTTTGAAGGAACCTCAAAAAGCTATGAGTTTTTCATTTTAGTTAGATTTTTGATTTGTAAAATGTGTCATAAAATACCCACTACAACTTAATATTTTTAAAGTTTGCTGTTATCTGGTCAATCATTGATCTTATAGAGCTACATTTAGTTTCGATCAGTTTATTAGTCCATAAAACACCTTTTTGCCGGAAATTAGTGGAAACAAAAGTAGGTACCTGAAATATGCTAACAATTGCACCAAAAACTTTTTCTAATGTATTCATTTCCAGGTACATATTTGCCTACAAGTTCAAAAAACCAGACAAATTTAAGACCACCTAACATTTACTGTGACTTTGGCATCATTGTCCTATCCAATTTTTTTTCACTCTTTTCATATTTATTGCTTCATGTGCCTTATCGGAAAATATAAGATCATATTAATGTAGGTCCAAGTAATCAGGTCCAGATCCGGTCGGAACATGGCCTTGGCTTCACAATACACCAATTTGTTACTTGTCCTCGTTTTTTCGTCGTTTTAATTCAACCTCTTAAACTTATTTGCAAATAGTTCATGGATATTTAATAATAATTCGTGGAAGGGACATTAATCCGATATTCCTGGGAGGTCGAAATGTTCGACTGGCGCATCGAGGTCGGCAGCTTGTTGCTTTGATGTAACACTCGAAGAACCTAGCCTGGTCTCGGCGGCTCTTTGACGTTCTGGAGTATTTCGAAAAGAAATATATAAATACGAGGAGCCGAGGAAGCATCCAAGTATTGAGTATTCGACGGTCGTATAGTTAAGTACAGATAAATTGTAAATAGTTCTGTGAATATAAATTGTGTTAAAGTAGTGGAAATAAATTAGGGTGAGTTGGAATGTGTTTTTAAATAAATCCAAGAAGTGAACTGAAACCGAGTGTGAAAATAAAAACATTAATGTGGTGTCAGGTATGGAGTGAAAATAAATAGACTGACAATGTTTAACAACGTGAGTTTGGACCAATTGAAAGTGACTGGCTTAAAAAGGGAACTTGAAGAAATTGATTTAGAAATTAGTGGGAACAAAAGTGAATTAATACAACGCCTACGAGATGCCCTAATAAATGAAGGTAACGATCCCGATACTTACTTGTTTGAAGTTTCTGGCAATGGGGACATTAGTATGCTATTGAAAAAAATAGAAGATAAATTGCTGGAACATTCGAAGACTTTAGAGGATAATCTACAAATATTATGAAAACTGCTAGAAAATTCTAAAAACTTGAAAGAGTCGTTAGAAGATAAATTAATGGAAAATTCTAAATAGAAGATAAATAAGTAGACAAATTACAAGACAATTCTAAAGCCTTAGAAGACAAACTGCTAGAAAATTCAAAAACCCTAGAAGACAAATTACTAGAAAATTTTTTGGAAGATAAGCTACAGAAATTACACGAAAATGCTCAATCCTTAGAAGAAAATTTGAAAAGCATGGTTCAGGAAAATTCAGAAATGCTGGAAGAGCAAATAGTCGAAATTGAGGCTCAGATAGAAGAGCTAAAACAGATACTGGAAGGTGAGATCAGCAAAATAAGAGAACAGGTAATCACTATTCAAAGGGGAGAAACACAATCAAAAACCGAAAGCCGAAACAGCCTAGAAGTAGTAGACTCGAAAATTGGCTTTGAGCGCACAAGACGCAAAATGAAACCTTCCCAATTTGATGGATAATCGTCATGGGCTAATTATAGGCGCCAATTCGAGGCTGTAGCAAAGTTAAACGGATGGTAGGCAGAGGAGAAGGCAATATCACTAATCCTCGCCTTAAGGGATGCTACAGGTATTTTGCAAACATTGAATGCCTCTGAACAAGAAGACTACGAACAACTGGCCAAACATTTAGAACTGAGGTATGGACAAACCCGTTTGGAGCACATTTATCATTCCAAACTGAAAAATCGCTACCAGAAATCGAATGAATCCCTACAAGAGCTGATATTGACCGTCTGGTTCGCCTTGCCTATCCAGCCACACCAGAAAATGTAATAGAAAGTTTAGCAGTGCAAGCCTTTTTGGAACGACTTCGGGACCCCAAAACCAGACAAGCATTGACCCTATCTCGACCGACTCAATTAGTAGATGCACTAGCTCGAGCTCTAAAATTCGAAAAATACATGCAGAGGTCAAGCCAGAGTCCGAATCGTTGACGGAGAATCCAAAGATGGCAGAAACGATGAAGCCTCTGTAAGACAGATAATTGAGAAAGTTCTAACCGAAAAAAGACAGCTGAGATGTTAGAAGTGTGGTAAGGTAGGACCCCATACGGAATCGCTGCAAGGAGAGCAAGGGAGACTCGACTTCCTCGTCGGAAAACTAAAGAGGGTCGATGTGAATGGGCCATCGTCGACTTGTAGCCAACAAGCCCCAACTATCAACGCATATGTCGCTTCTCTACGAAAGCACGTTAACAGAGTATTTGTAGATGGCTTTATTAATAATAAGCAATGTGCAATGCTGCTGGATACAGGTGCGACAAAAACAGTTATTAAGCCCAACATCGTTTTAGAGACAATGATAAATCCAACAAATTTGCAACTGCGAACAGCGACAGGAGAAGCACGAAGGTCCATGATGAAATAGAGGTTTAAATGGTCTTGGGAAATACAACATTCCAATATCGGGCATTAGTGATAGACATCGAAGACCAAGTCATCATCGAAATGGATGTCATGAGCTCCAAGGGATTCGAGTTAAACTTTAAAGATGGAATTCTGCGAGTGAATTACGAAGAAGTAGTGCTCCATGGGAATGACGACATTATACTTTGAGCAATCCTAGCAGAGGATGTAAATGTGCCGGAAAGAGCTGAAATCATTGTAGATGCTGGCATAAATGGGAAAGCTAAAATTGGAACAGTGATGAGGTTTGATCCGGAAATTATCGACGGAACTTTAGGCAGAGAAGTCGCTCTGGGAAAGATAAAGAGATTGTGTCAGTTAGAGTAATGAACCTGAATCAATCACTCGGTTCCGTTAAAGAAAGGGACAATTTTGGGATACTGCTCAACAGTTTCCTTTGTTGTCAGAAGCACGCAGTATACAGCAATACCACCAGCCAAACTATCGGAAGAACTGGAAAAACTCATCACAGATTCTTCCAAGAATTTAAAACCAAACCGGAAAGCAAAATTGAGGGGCATCGTTAGCAACTGCCAGGATATCTTCGATATAGGGAACGGCAAAAGAGGACGAACCGATCTGGTGAGTCATAAAATTAATACAGGGAACCTATTCGCCAGTCGGCGAGAATACTACCCTTTTGGCCAAAATAGAAGAAGCCGACAGGATAGTCCGCGAAATGGAGGAAGGTGTTTTTCAACCATCCAATAGCCTCTGGGGTTCTCCTGTTGTCTTGGTTAAAAAGAAAGATGGTTCGACCCTATTTTGCGTATACTATCGGCAAATAAACCACGCTACAAAAAGACAGCTATCCCCTCCCAAGCTTAGACAACACCCTAGATACTCTGGCTGGATCGAAGATGTTTTCCACCCTGGACTTGAAGAGGTTATTGGCAGGTGGAACTTGCTCAAGAAGACCGAGAAAACACTTCTTTTACCATCGGCTCAGGACTTCACGGTGATGCCTTTTGGGTTTTTAATGCTCCAGCGACGTTTGAAAGATTTATGGAAACAGTGTTAAAAGGGCTTTCATGGAAAACGTGCCTGGTGTATCTTGACCACATCATCGTAGTTGGAAGACCGTTTGAAGACCACGTGATAAACCTGGATGAGGTGTTTCGGCGACTTAGAAGTCCGGACTAAAGTTAAGCCCGAAGAAATGTCAATTGTTCCAAGAAGAAGTGCAATGCCTTGGACATGTGGTTTTCGCAGAAAGAGTAAGTGTTGATAAGCAGAAAATCAAAGCAGTCCAAGAGTGGACAATACCTAAAGATATCCACCAATTAAGAAGTTTCCTGGGGTTATGCACGTACTATCGTCGGTATGTTTGCCAATATCGCGAAGCCACTTACTAGACTCACGTAGGGGAAGGTGCGGTACCAGTGGGTCGAGGGATGCCACCGATCCATCGAGACACTGAGTGCCCCCGTGTTAAATTATCCGTTGCCAGATGGGAAGTTCGTCTTGGATACCAACAAAAGCAATGTCGGAATTGGTGCGGTGCTTTCGCAGATCCAAGACGGTCAGGATAAAGACATGTACTATTTCAGCAAGACCTTGAGCAAGTTAGAACGGATTTCCTACGTTACTCGCAAGGAACTCTTGGTTGTGGTAAAGGGGGTGGAACATTTCTACAAGTACCTCTATGGTAAAAGTTTCCTGCTGAATACTGATCACGCAGAACTGAAGTGGTTCCTGCAGTTTAAAAATCCTGAAGTGCAAGTGGCAAGGTAGATTGAGTGGTTACAAGAATACGATTTCGAGACAGATCATCGCGCTGGGACACGCTATAAGAATGCTAATCCTTATCGAGGAGACCATGCCCTGAGAATTGCAAACATTGTCAGCGAGCTGAAGAAAAAAGAAAGAAAGAAATTAGATCCGCAGCTAAAAAAGGTTACCCGGTGTAAGGAAGAATACGGCAAACATCCGTGCCAGGAGATTTCCCGTCACTCACCAATTATAAAGTCATACTGGGCTCAATGGAACTCGCTCATCCTGGACAATGGCGCATTCTGGAAACTCCAGAGGGAGGCAAGGACATAAAACAGATTGTAGTCCCCAGAAATAGTAGACCAGAGGTTTTGCGAGAACTACATGACGGTACAACCGGAGGACATCTGGGAGTGACGAAAACCCTGGGGAAATTAAGAGAACGTTTCTGTTGGGTAAACTTCCAAGCAGATGTGAAAGACTGGTGCCGGGTTTGTACGGTTTGTGCAATAAGTAATGGGCCTATGAAGCAATATAACCTGGGCAGCCCATTTGCAAGATTGATATTGCCTGTCGATTTCCTAAATCTGACCCCAGAAAAAAGTACATTGTGGCGGTAATGGACTATTTCAGTAAATGGCCAGAAGCGTATGCCTTGCCGAATTACGAAGCCTTGACCGTTGCTGATGTCCTTGTCAAATAATATATTAACCGTTTTGGTGTTCCCTTGGAATTGCACTCAGACCAAGGTAGAAATTTCGAGTCCACCCTTTTCCAAGACGTCTGCAAACTATTGAAGATCAATAAAACACGAACGACAGCATGACACCCCAAAGGTAGTCTCTGACCAACAAAGAGACTGGGACCAGTATCTTCACTTGTCTCTAATGGCATATCGTTCATGTGTGCACGAGTCCACGGGTCAGACCCCGGCAAGCGTTATTATGGAATAAGAATTACGACTACCAAGCGATTTAAAGTTTGGATGTCCCGTAGGAGAAGAGACTGCAGGCGAAGACTATGTCAGTCAAAACGTCAAAAGATGGACATCCATCAACGAGTTCGGTTAAACATCGAGAATGTCATGGCCCGAATGAAGGAAGCCTATGACTTCAGAGCCGAGGGCGGGGAATTCCAGCCTGATAATCTTGTTTGGTTGTATAACCCGCCAACGTCGTCGTGGATATTCCCCAAACTACAAAGATCATTACAGGGGTCTTACCAAATTGTAAAGAAGATCAACGATGTCGTCTACAAAATAAGGAAGCTACCTTGAGGAAAACCAAAGGTGGTACATTTCAACAGCTTAGCCCCTTATGCCGGAAGTCGTGACGACGGACTTAACCAAGCCCAGCATCCTTTCCACCCGATGCCGAGATGACATTTGAACGGTTCATAGCACTGTATTTTGATGGGCAGAAAGTGCAGCACGACATAACCAGAGAGGAACTTCGAGACCTGTTTGAGGTGCCCACAGAATATGCCCTGGCTCATTGTGTGGCTCGAGATCTCCGGATGTCCAGAAGATTAGCCAAGGTGTTTGCCAAACAGTACGGCCAGTTCCAGAAGCTAGGGGAGCAAGATCTAGTGTTAGGGAAGGTCTTTCATCTCTAAGATAAACAATCAGTGGGTACCAGAGACATCTTTTATTTGGTAACGAAAACATTCTCGCAGGACAAGCCAACATACAGCGATCTTTGGAAGACTCTTATAGAATTGAGGACTGTGATGATCGAGAAGAACCTGATGAAATTGTCAGTCCTAAAGATAGCCTGCGGGTTGGATTGACTGAACTAGAGGGTAGTGAGAAGTAGGATGGAAAGTATCTTTCGATTGAGTGGCATCGACATCCTTGTATGCTGTCTCAATATTCGCAGCCCAATTTCGAAGACCGTTGATTATTACTTCCTCCAAACTTCCCGTTGTCGGAATGGAAGAGTCCAACGAATATCGTCACACCAGGAGGGATTCTGGAGAATTCCGAGAAGAAATATATAATTATGAAGAGCTGCGAAAGCATTCGACAGTAGTATAATATGTACTTGCCTATTACCAGGCCTGCAGCAGTGCTATTTGGCCTACTCAGCTTTAGTACTATTCAGCTTGGCGACAAATCATCATTTTGCTGGGCTTAAGTACAATATAATATGTAATCAAGGTTTGGCACTAGCTTTAGGTTTGTTACTCCATTGTGAAATGCAAAATCTTATCCAACGACACGTTATTTCGTAGGTAAAAGCCTAACAGTGTACATTGGTCAATATGAAGTCATAAACGAAAAGTTTATTATTTTCGAAATGAGAAAAGTTTAATTCGTTCATAAGTAGTTTGGGTAATTCCGCAAAATGGTTATGTCACTGCTTTAGAATATCTCCGACAGTTTCAAAATTTTCTCAATTAGTAGATTTGACAGTATGCCAACAGTGTATCACGAATACAATGGAACTATCAGACTATCATGTGTCTACTCTTAATTTATTTACTCGACCAAAGTTTTCTGTTGGAAGAAACTTATCACAATTTCGCGTTCACTTGATAAAATTAAATTAGCTTTGGAGTTTGTTTAAACTACAAACTTAACAGAGTAGATTGGGAACATAAGTTTTTGTTATATGAGTTTAGCGTAACAAAAGTTTTAAAGTGCACTTTAATTTTCATCAAAACGCTGTACATTTATAAGCCGATTTTCCTGACTCTTGTACGCATTAAAAAATATATATTGAGCAGTAATCCAGGATTTAATATTCCGGTTAACGAAGATAAAGCATAGTGAAACGCATTTAAAATGTTATTTATACTGAGTGTCACAAAATGTTTAACAATGATATTGACTATAAAAGACGTAATTTATATTTTAGTCTTAAAAATTACATTTTATTATATTATTGATTATAAGTCCACTAACGAGGTTACTCTCAGACATCGAAACCTTTTGATTTCCAAATATACAGTTTTTTTTCAAGTCTGGTGTTGTTTCACCAAAAACAAATAATGATGATTAAGATGTGGTTATGACAATAATGATAAAGCTTTACTGCCCTACAATCGGAGTGTTTACACGTCGATTTTTATGCATGTTAAAATAGAAAAGAAAATACGGTTTGCTGAACCCAAAAACCATCAATTACAAAACTTGTTCTCAAAAAATACTATACACAACAATATAAATAACTGACTAAACTAAAAAAAAAACGGCAGTTACATTATATGAAAATATAAATAATTTTGACTACTAATTTAATAGAGCTATTGAGTCAGAAAAAATTTAGGAAGGTAGAGATTGCTATGTCATTATTAGCCCAACACAAAATATCCAATATCTTGCAATTTGAATGTGACAACTAATTAACAGCAGGATGTTTATTATGCAAAAGCTTGAATTTCTCTATTAGGATCAAACCCGTAGATATATAGTTAAGAAATGTTCTTTCAACATGCCAAATAGCTTGTGATATTTTAAAATAATTTGCAAACGATAAAGGCATATTTTAGCATAGAGCATACATAATAAAAATAAAACTCTATAGAAAAATGAAATTTTTGTCACACTCACACAAAAAATGCATTATGGTCTTAAATTATTTCCAACGTCTTTTGTTAAACTAACTCATCAATAAAATATTAAAATCAATTCTTACCTACTGCTCCTAATTTATTTTTATATTTATGTCATGACTTTTTTAAAGAGATTAATTAGCCAGGTTCTGCGTTTTATTATTATTTCATTCAAATTTACAGACATATGTACTACTGTAACAGCTTATTTTCTCCGTATCTACTTTACGAAAATAATGAAATTTTTGTATCTGTACATATTTGTTGAAACAAAAAAAAGATGGTTGTCCCCATTATCACCGAAACTATCGATCCCAAAAATTTGAAAAAAACTGGTTAATAAATAATATACAGCGTGTTTTGTAGAAGGTTCGCCAAACATGAAGGGTAGATAGGTGGGCTCTTGTGCGATATTATGTATCCCATATAACATCTAGATAGCTTACGGTTATTTTTTTTATTTATTTTTTTTAATTCTTATTTTTTTACGTTTAAACATTTGTATTTTTTACTGTATCTTTACCAAATAAACTTAACTCTAATCTATGATGTTTGTTTGCTCTTCTGCATTCCATATTTGACACGAATAGTTGGTTGAGTCCACAAATGGCGAGGTTCCATAATAAAGTCATTAGGTCAAAAAATTAATCACATTACAAAAAAAATTAAGATACACATCGAGAAGTTCGAATGCTTACAAAAACTTCTGTACTTCAATCCCTTTCCAATGATATATTACACTTATCGGAAAGTAATCAGTATCATAATAAAATTTGAGATTGTAACTTTCCAGGTTAGAACTACAAAAAATAAAACAATATTTTTTTATAAATTTTGTTGAAACTGAGTTCCACCAATACGGAAGCATTCGCGACATTTATTATTTTTCTTAAATTATGTTCTGGTCATGACAAAAAATATTTTTTCCGTTGAAGCAACATTCTTTAAACGGTCACGTGAATAGACAAAATTGTGGTTATTGGTCAGCCGAAAATCCTAATCGGGTCACAGAATTACACAAAAATTGTGATAAAAAAAATGAAATGATTGTCACTGACGTATGATATCTAAACCTTCTTCAAAATCCCATCAACTTGCTAGAATAATTGTGTTTCCAGATGTAGAAGAATCCAAAATACCGCAAACTTATTTTTGACAATAAACCCTCTCTTTTTTTCTAGAGAGGTTTCTTAAACAGTAAAGTATACATGATTAGACCAGAAAAATTAGAAAACTTAAGTGCAGGAATACAAAAAGAAATTAGAAATATTACTGCATGTATCATCCGTAATTTTCACTTTTTGACCGCCTTGCTATCAGACACGCAGCGGCGCACAATTGTTGTTCCTACTATCATCTATCTTAAATAACTTCCTTAAAGAACAGATACTTACCATGTCGTTTGTAAAAAGACATTGCACTCTTTATGCTATAATTAAAAACGGGGGGTTGACATTAAAAAACTTATAACCTCATATCTCGTTTTTGGCATATTCTGTATATTTTAGTAATAAAACCCAAAAATAAAACGTAAAATTGACGGGCATTTTTTTAAACCCACTTCTGATCTTAGTTTATTTAGCTCCAAGTGTAAGAGCGCAATGTGCATTTACTGCAATCCTAATATTGGATATTAATTTGCTCACTGGTATTACCAACTAAGTAGTCATGTTGATAATGTGTTAAAGATTTATATAAGTTTTCGCTAGCATATATAACTGAAATGTTAATGAGCCATTAAAATGTAGTTGCAACCCAGTAAACTCTGGGAAGTTGGAATGCATAAATGCACAAGCTGGAAAGTTTTTAAAGCCTGGTATTGTTGTTTAATCTCCTTAGAATTTTCGTATGTAGGATGGTGTTAATGATAAACTTATCTAGAAATTAATTTCTTGGGAACAATTAATTAAAGTCATACCATTAAAAGGATTTATTGTCAAGTCTTGTTTAATACATTCTCAAATTGACCTACCCTAGGCGGATAAATTTAAGGGATTTTTTGCAAATAGACGGGGAGTCAGTCCTATTTGTGCGGAAATGGTTTCTATCCGATATGTATTCTAAACTTCTCTGTTGGCGCCTTGATAAATAGTTGAGGAAAATTAATCAGGTAACTTATGAAAAATCGACCTATTTCTGTTTTTCGTAATAATTATTGTATGCTTTCGAATGTTATTTAGAATTATATGTTCTGCGATCAGTTTCGGGTTTTTTTTCAATATTCTCAAAATTTCTCAAAAAATAGGAATATTTGAAAACATGTTAGATAACAAAAATTTTAGGTTGATATGATAATCATATCCAGAATGTAATATATACATTTTTATAGGAACTACCAGTTCCGTCCCCTGAGCAGTCTGAATCAGTGCACTACAAGAAACAGTTTGGCGACTAAAAATTAAAGAAATTTTCTAGGGTTGTATAGGTAAAATACCTTTATAATATGGGGCAAACCGATTTTACTATATGCTTGTCCTATTTTACAGAGTTTTTTATTTCACTGGTAACCTTATAAATAACTTTAAATATCATGCTAAATTTTGGAATATTTTGTAGTTTTGCTGAGAGTTTAATTAGAAACCTCCTACTATGCAAAACTTTACAAATTGTGATAGTACCTCAGCTATTACTTAATAATGAAAAACGTTTTGGAAATATCAACAAACAAAGTTTTAATAATTATAAAATATACCATCAGTGACGCTCGTTTGAGTTTTAAGGAAACTGTAAAGACGGGAAAAATTGTGCCACTCCCAAATTTCATATTGAAAGTCTGCTTCCTTCCAAATCAACCTAATTCCAAAAAATTCTTTTACAAATTGAATGAATCCACTAAGTCATGGCGGAAATTTTGGTTTGAAATTAGCTAATGTTGAACTACCATTAAGCAAATTCAAGAAAATAATGTGTGTGTAAGCGGAATGGAACAAAATGGAACATAATTTATTGTTGCACCGCTTAGAATGTTGGGAAAATAACCACTGGAAATCGCGTAATAATATGCCTTATTTTTTTTGTTGAAATGTAATGTACAGGGCGATGCACTGGACACCGAGTTCAGCATACTAAATAAGGATGGGTATAATAGTCGTCCCCATAAATCAGACAATCAAAAATTATACATTTATTTTTAGATCAATTAATTCATCTGTGAAGGCGACAATCCTTAGACGTTTTGCTTTTGGTACAAGTTTATCATCCTCCTCGAAAGCCATTACAGGAAACATATTTGGTCAGAAATTCATAATAAATAAGAATTACTGTGTTATATATTTACACACAGGTCGCCCAATGAAAGATAACCTTATTCAACAATGAAAACGACTTTTAATTTCGATATAGAACACAACATTCAAATCACAATCTGACGTTTAACGTAAAACTAAAATTGAGTAGGTCTGAACTGAACCGAATTTCGTCTCGGATCTCTCGTTTATATACTCCTAGCAGACCCGTCCCGGCTTCCCACGGACTAGACCAATCCGCTTATTTGACATATTTATCTTGAACATGCCGTTGATTTTTTGTGAACATCATCATTCATGACCGAAAATTATATGACAACAACCGCTTTTAAAGTACATTATTTTCGGATTTAATATGCAGAGCTAGACATATTTGGCGTGTTTGAGATTTTTGGTATTTGATATTGCGATCTTCTCGTTTTCATTTATTGGCATTTTGGACACGTTTGATATTTTTGACAATTTTGAATATTTTTGAGATTTTGACATTTCTGAATTTTTTACATTCCTGACATTTTTGACATTTATGTCATTATTTACATTTTTGAAATTTGTACCGTTTGCAAAATATCTCTCTTAATTGTTTAAATTACAACTCTGCAGAACTACTTATCGGACAGAATCCATCTTGAGCTTAAATAATTCTTACATTGTAGTCTATCATTGAGCGGAAAATTAACTTTAGAATTTTTATTACAACAAAGTTATTTTTTATCGGTTTCTTTGGATTTTTCTTAGCGCAAAAATTCTCTCATTTGAAATTGTAATCGCTCATTTTAAAGGTTTTCCTATTCCTTACAACTTTTCTATTGACAGTATTACGATACCCTTGTAAGTTTATATAACACAAGCAAAAAACAGAAGAAAATCATATTTTTATGGGTTTTTAAACCGACTTCCAAAATGGAGGAGGTTATTAATTCGTATGCAACTTTTTTTACGTATTTTGGGCGATTGTTCAAAAACGGCTTGGGCAATTTTGATGATTTAAAATGCATTATATTAAGAAACATTAAGAAAATCAGAAAAAAAAGTAAATAAGGGACTAGATTTCAGGGATTTACAATGAATATTCACTGTTTTCTCTAAAACCGTTCAAGAAATTGGAATATTATAAATTGTATTCTGCAAAGATATGTTCCAGCTTGATTCCGTTTATAACTTAAAACTTACGATTGTTCTGAAAATCGGAAAAATGTATGCAAAAAAACTGTAAACATCATGGTAAATGTCAAATTTTTATAATAAATATCTAGTTTAAATGTCTAGATTTGCCATGACAGTATGTCGTACAAGGTGTTTGTCATCGTTTTTATTTTGATTCGTTTGAAATAAAAAAAATCTGTTAGTTTATTGAAACAAAAATTTGTTTTGTCGACGGACTCCTCTATATGATATACGGTTGTAGGTGTGTGCGTGCGTGTATGTGAGATTAGGTGGTACAGGAACGTTGCATACATAGGATGGTTGAAGTATAAGTTGGAATTGAATTAGTTATTCAGGGTGTTTCTAAAAATATTGTATTGGGTGGCACATAAGCAATTGCGTTTACAAGGTAGTTGAAATACGAGTGGAGCAAAACTATATTATTCAGAGTTGACATTTGAGTTATAGGATGGAGAATAATTACATTTATACAAAAGGCTTTAAAAATTGTCTGAAGCAGTTGAATACACAGGATGGTTGACGTATAAGGTGGAGTAGAAATACAGTTAAAAAAGTTGCATAGTTTGGAACATAGTAGTTGCTTATACAAGGTGTTTGAAGTAAGGGCGACGTAAAATTATTATTCAGGGTGTATCAAAAATTTGTTATATCAGCATAAACAGTAAGGGTATTTGAATTATAGGACGTAGGACGGCGTATAATTATAAACATAGGTTCAAACAATTTTAGAAGCAATTACATATTCCGAGTGGTTGAAATAAATGGTAGAGTAAAATTATATTAAATAAAATGTGGTTCAAAAAGGTGAATGTAGTTATATAAGGTAGACCATGAGCAGTTGCAAAAATGGAATACTAGATATATGGGGCGAAATAAAATCATTGGTATACAGGAATATATTAAACAATGGAAAAATAGGGTCAATAATGTGGGCAGAGTTTATGCTTATACAGGGTGGTTTTAAATATATCAGGACGGCTGGAATATTGTGTTGAGTTGAATTATAGTTGTATAGGGTAGTTCAGAAAATGATAGACTAATAAGTTATATAGGGGTGGCCAATACACAGTTTCATATACAGTGTGGATGCAATATAGAATGAATTAGAGTTACATTTATAGAAAGTGGTCCAAATAATCAAACAAATAAAAGTGTTAAAATATGTTTGGAAAATATAGACAAAGAATAAAAATTAAGAGGGAGAAAGAGAAAGGGAGACAAAGAGAGAGAAATAAGAATACGCTAAACTTTTCAATTAAATTGCACCTTAAATCCGATAAAATAAGAAGATATGTCTGAAAATAGTGAATGATTGCACACGGTTTCTAAACGGTTTTTATTTCAAGTGAGCTGAAGTCGGTACGTTTTTAAATATAAATTATTATTGTTTAAATAACTGACTTCTTCGAATTTACTGTTAATCGGGTGGTTTGCTGTGTATTAACTATTACTAATGTGAAGGCATAAGCAGTTTGCTGTTGAGTTTTATGTTACATAAAAATCTCTATTGGCTGGTGTAAAATGGTAACACGATTGATTAATCATACAAACACAAATAAAACAAAAGGCAGAATCGCAATAGGTTAAACAACAAAGCATCTTTCCACATAATAACAAACCTATTAGTTCATAAGGCTAAAAAACGATAGGGACGCAGAATGTGTCTACTACTACTATTATATAGCTGACAACGAAGATAAACTGCAACGATAACTCCATATTTTCAGTGACGTCATAGTGTAGCACAAGATGTAAATTTTAGCGGAGAAAACTAAGTGCATAGTATTTAGCAATTAGCTATGTATATGCAAATCGTAAATAACAGGATACATCATAGAACACGTAATGCAGGTTAACTACATAGAAATTGACACCACCATTGAACTTAACTGAGATGACAGTAATCAGTTGCCTAAGACAATCCATACGGAAGAAAAACTTAAGAAAACAACAAAGTAAAATGAGGGTTTATCAGGTAACCGTGAGACACACTGTCTCATACATTACAGATACAAGTGCTGTGTAAAGAGAACAAAAAAGAAGAAAAAAATAACGTAGGAAGTGAAGATAAAGCGTAATATTGAGGACGAACTAACAACAGTATATGACAGGAGTGTGGCATTCAGAACGGCAACAAATGGATAAAGAAGTGCAAAGAACGGAATGAACATGTTAGGAAGATGAGACCCGACTGTAAACATGTGAGAACGAAAGCCTTGTACTAGAAAAATAATTGGAAGACCACTAAAAATAGAAAAGGAACCTACAGTCTACGACCACAGAAACTGAAGGCAGACAAATAGGAAAATAATTCCTAGTTAGACAAAAAAGAAGAAAATAAAGACAACTGTCATTTCGGTAGGTACATTGGTTCTTATTTTATAACGATTTAAATTGACATATTTGGCTGCTGTAAGAATTTTATTTTTCTACAGGTCGTTTATTAAGTTGTCTATTGAAGTACACTGGCACATAAATGAATAGCAGGCTTAAATACTCTAGTGCGATCTTGTCAAGCACCAGAGACAACAACATAAAGCAATCCTAAATCGACAAAAGTGAAGACCGTAGCTTCACAATTTAAGTTGGGAATCAATGGCATAAGATCGGAGACTTAATGGATTTGATTCTTATAGGCGCATATCAAGTTTTGGGTTGAATGAATACAGTCCTCTTACATCTTAGAATTGCCGTAACCGAATATATAGAATTCGGATTGTGTTTGGTTATGCATAATGGCTGAGTCCTTATAGTAGTAGATCAGTATTGGTAGAATTGTCCAATGCAGTGCAATATGTAGTTGAAACATATTTTATGTGTTAAATTAGAACCTTCCGAAATCCCTTGTCTCAACAAAATAAAGCATAAATGCTCTTAGTCGGAGTGACGTTAGACTACTTTGAGCATTATCAAATTGATCTGTTGCCCTCGCTCTCGATCTGTCAACTGTTAAGTATGGAGGAATAGTATTGTAGCAAACGTTCTATCGGCACTTGGTTACTAGGTACAGGTAGCATCGGATCAGATTCCACTCACCGATTACCCCTTCTTAAGTATGTTTAGACTAGTTAATCCTGCATATATACGTTTTGTCGAATTCTATGTCTCTGGTTCCCTCCAAGTTTGATCGGTGATTTTATTTAATCTAATACTTATGCAAAAAATAATTATAAGAAACTAATTATTCCTGGGTGATTTCTATGATGCTATGGCTCACAACTGATGGTAACGCCTTACAATTAAGTAACTAATACCGCATTTAAGGAAATAAAAACACCATGAAATAATAAAATGTATTATCATTAGTACGAATTGCTGTACTAACCAAGTTTAACAACAAGAATGTGGATTGCCTTATTATCTCAATATTCCTGCTAACTCCTGTTTCATTTCATAGCCTTTATGGCGCTTTATTTCTTTTGGGTCGGTGTGTTTATTATGCGCTCACATGAAATTGAGCCAGCTCATTAAACTATACCTACAACAGTGGCTTCGTATAATTGAAATTGATTTCCGCCCTTACGGGTTATTTCATCATAAGCAAAATTTTTATTTTACTTCGACCATTGCATTTATTACTAATTAGCACTATAATCCGAACCATGTTTCCTTTATTTTCCGTTAAAAACAAGTGACGCATTTTTGGTCTTCTGTTACACAGTTACATTGATTTGTTAGGTATTAATCTAGTAAATTGACATCATAGTAAATATCTGTAACCTTTATATTTCTAAAGATTTACATATTAATAAACAGATAGAGTTTCCTGTCTATTTAGTTATTTATTTCATTGTGTTATTGCTTGTTAATAGTAATATATGGATACTATTGTTGAATTTCTTTAGTATAAATCACTATTTTTTGTTGTTTAAATTTCGTCCCATCTTCTTGTTTGCTTGTATTACTTCTAAAAATTCAAAGGAACTAAATCATTATTCGTATAACTCTAGATATATGTTCTTATTATTAGTATGTTGTAACCGCTTCAATTTAAACCTAAAAAAAGCCCGTGGCCAGCCGGGGGCCTCTGGGGGTTCAAAATGTTGGAATTTTTGGTTTCATAAATTCTATTTTAACCATTTAGTCATCTTTTTTATAAGAATAAACTTTAAATTTACAAAGTTTTATATATCCTGGAAATACATAAACAAAAATGGAAATTATGCAGTTTTGTTCAGCACATCAACAACCAAAAAAATTATTCAACCCAACCCGAAAAAAATTCCTGGCTACGGCCTTGACCTAAACAGTTAAACTATATATAGGTCTTTTTAATATACAATCTGAAAAGTTTGATGATTTAATTTTGTTTCGATTTCCTAGATTGATTCTGGACAAAATATATACTCTACAACTTTCTTTCGAAATACATTTCTGTGGTTTATTGAATTATGAGGTTTTCGGTAATTCACACACGTAGTTTGTGAATTATTTTTGGATTAAACGTTAGTACAAAATCAACACCCGCTAAGAAGATACATACAGATCTTAAAATTAATATTGAACACGTTTTTTGGCTAATTGAATCGTAAACTTTTGTCAGGAATTTCTACGAATTATCTTAATACAAATACGCTCACGTTGGCTTGTTAAACTCTCAAACAAGGTACTTCTTAAATATTAATTACTCGACTTGGCATTTTTTATATTTTTTTCTTCGTTAGGGCAAACCTGAGAGACACACCAAATTGATACGAGTCGACAATTCACTCTTAAATTAGTGGAAATAAATATGTAGTTCTAACATTTTCTTCAGATTTACAAATTAATAACCTGAGGGAGTTTCCCATCTATCCAGTTATTTAATTATTTTTGTTATTATTAATTGATAATACTATACAAATTTTATTGTTAGATTGCTTTAATATAAATCGCTAGCTTCTGTTTGAATCTCGTCTACATGATCTTGTTTGCTTGTATTACTTCTTCCCCCTTTTTTTCTCCATTTTATTGATATCACTTAGAAATTCTCAAGAATTTATAACAAATCAAAGGAGCTAAATCAATATTAGTGTAAGCTATATGTTTCTCATTTCTAGTATATTGTACCTGCTTCAATTTGCACCAGAACATATAAGGTGTTTATAGATCTTTATAATATGAAATCTGAAAATTTTGTTTCGAATTTCGTAATTGATTTTGACCAAATAGTATACTTTTGCATCTCTCGTTCCATATACATCTTTGTGGTTTTTTGAAATGAGAGATATAGTTGTACAGGGTGATTAAGAAAATATACAAATTAGAGAGTGGGGAAGAGATAAGAATGCGCTAAAATAATCAATAGAAATCACATTAAAAAAATATGTCACAAAATAGTTATTGAATGCACACGGTTTCTAAACGTTTTTTATTTTAAACCAGATAAAGACGTTTTTTTTTAATTTAAATTATTACGTTAAATGAGATGTGCTACTCGTTTTTTTGACATTTAAATCATAAGCGTCATAGTTAGGATGGTGAAGGGGGTTTTCGGCCCCATTTTTTTTATTTAAATTTTTTATCATTTTCTCTACCCAGTCATAAATTCTTAACAATTTTACTTACAAATAACAACTTTGTCCAAATCGAAATTACCAATGGTTTTCGAGTAATTGAGTTTGAAAATTACTCTGCTCTTCAAGTTATAAGGCCCAAAAACTACAAAAATATGTTTAGCATGGCAAATAAAAGAGTGACGTTGCCACAACGCTTAAACAATTTAAGTTATTTCACATTTAGCTATTGACTGAATCAGTAATTACTTTTTTTAATTAGTCACTGTAATTCTAAATTTAAATGGGCTTAATTTACTTCCTAAAATATTTATTAAATGATCGGATCATTCATAACTGTAATTTATTTACATAATGTTACTAAATTTTCAAGCTCATTTTAATCTAATAATATTGAAAATATCGATTTGGACCAACATAAATTTTTAAAGTAAAATTGTTAAGATTTTATAAATCTGTAGAGACTTATGATTTGTATGAGAACCAGTGTAGCACACGTTAATAAACGTAAAATGTTATGCAAGACAAATACATTTTTACTATTTATTTTCGGCCGTTTTGTCAATAACAGAAAAAAATAGTTTTGTTTGATCATTTTTATAACTTCTTATGGTGCGTTTTAAGGCGCATGTTAATAGGGAGTTTTTGGCTTATTATAATGAGTTCTATACACAGCATACCGTAACTTCCGGTTCCTTCCGGATGTGGGAAATTTTAACTAGAACTACGTTTATACTAAGCTTAATATTTAGCTTGCAAACTTGGATTCAGAGTCTGTGTAGAAGTAAGCGGAGCATTACAGGTTACTCACCTCCGGTTAGTACCGGAAAAATTGGTTCCGAGATTTTTTTTTCCTCAAACTAAAAAAACATACGGTAGTTGGGGACAAAGTATTCTGATTTACCAAGCTTACTTTTAAATAGTTCAAATCCAAGTTTGGAATGTGCATATAACATTCACGAAAAACGTACCTCCGGTTAAAATTTCCCACTTCACGGCTGAAGAGTACATACTCTTGGTTAAAGTCCAATTTTGTTTGTTTTGCATATAAAGCTGTCCTATAAGGATATTCTTTTCTAAGGTACCAGAGAGGACTAATTTAGAAACATAATAACCCTGTGGAATGTCTTCGATGCACATTCCATAGAGAATATTCAAAAAAATGTATGAATTAGATGTTGCGGTTTTAGTTCAATGCTGGTTCAATGCAAGTATATAATTGACGAAGAACCTTTAGCGGAACAATCAATAAACACGTAAATTAATTCACCAAATAAAAGTTAGTCACTGACCTTTTACGTCGAAGCTCTGCAAAGGGTGTTTTCTTGGTTCTTCTTTCTTCAGAGGCTAACCCCGTGAACAGTTTTTTAGAGCTTCTTCTGGACAACACGTTACACAAAAAATAGCGACGTAATGTTCATTGATTGAGCATACAAAAAATGCGGGTTTAACAACAAATGATGCGCATTTGTAAACACAAAAGAAACAAAATGTATGCGGTTTAGCGGTCGTTACGAACGAAGCTACTAACTCGCGAAATCGTAACGCAAAAAACAACAATAAGCGTCGTCTCTTCAGACGGAATCAAAAATGTGTCCGAATAATTCGGAGCACACTACACGAAACTCCCAAGCGTCTAAACAGCTAGGGAAGCGAACCACGAATGTCAATACTGTTTATATTTTACACGCAAAAAACACTTAGCATTAGCGCGACGGAATGTTTTAGAAAAGGTGCAGAAGTTTAAAAAGCAATGAAGTAATTCAATCAAATTGAAAACAATACACTAAACAAATTGCGGGAACGCACCACCCTGTATATACAATCACTCATATCACTAACATATTTCTAATCCACAACTGTAACCCCAATATAATGTAAATATATTTAGTAAAATTATCAGTCGTCGACCTGTTTATATTATGGCGTTGTGAAATCAAATGACCTCAACAAATATGCCAGGGTTGAAGGGAATTTCATAGTTGACATGCTATAATGAAAGGAAGTTGTGTACTCATGAATATGTATTATGAAAATAACATACCAATGTTATTTTTATTACTATTAAGACACTTATGTTTCTGGGAATACTCGTAGGTACTTACGTAAACAAATAAGTAATACACAATGACGATCTGTTAGAAATTTGATGAATTCGGAAAAAATTGTAAAAACATCGCATCGCAGTTAATTAAGCTGCAGTAATGCATAAAATAGAACGCATAATATATTTATAAGTAAAATTATGGTAAGTTGGTTTTGTCAAGGTCAGAATGAACAACCCTAAGTAGAAATGATAATTTCTTTAACTGAAATAGTGTTATAAGTAACTAAATAAAAGTAAGATTAGGACACAATAAATCGTTGTTATATATTTTTTATTTTGATTGTTCATTTGTATTTTCTGAAAGTCAGTGTGAGTTATATTTTTTTTTGGATTTGTCATCTAGTTATACTCCATATATTTAAATGTATATTACAAGTAACTTATCTTTCTTTCGAAGCTGCCCAGGAATCGTTGTCTAACTTTTTTTTCGATTCTTTCAAAGCAATTTGTGATATTGGTTGGAATTTGTTTTTCTTAGCAGTCATTCAAGAAACAATTAAATATTATACCAAATTGTTTAATAAAACAAAACAAAACAATATTTTGAGAACGATTCTTGAGAACGGATTGAAATATCACTTTACATAGATAAGTATCTTGTAATACACATTTAATTATAGTACGAAGAAAAAATATTTGGCCAATCCATAGAGCTACTTGCTCTCATTTATCCTCACATTGATTTTCAGAAATCACTGTGGGGAGATAAACCCCAGCTGAGCAATCAAAATGGCTAGTTACCTCCACAATCACTGATTTTACTATAATAAACAATTGTAAGAATTGCATAAAATTTTACATTACCTCCTAAGAACTTTTTGTTTCTAAACCGATGGGATAGTTACAAAGGATACCAAGTAGATCTTTTCAGAAATGAGCTTTCTACACACTTATTTTAGAAATTGCTATTTTTTTACTATTTATTTTTTCGGACCATGTGTTGATTATTTGTCTATTACGTAATATTACATAGACAATTAAGGAACTATGAATTTTATATTTTTCTGATATTTTGGGAATAACACCACAATTACTGGAAAGTCATATATTTTGATTAGTCCAAATATTTCAGGATTTAAATCAGAACTCGTTTTCAATGGTAATGAGAAGGTTCAAAATATTTAACTAACTCTATATAAACAGTCTAGGAACTTCTCAATTCTCTAAGTCATTCTCTTGAATACAGACCCGTGTCAAATAAACGCGAACACAGTACCAGGCGATTTTCAGTTTTTACTCTTTTCTTACTTTTTGCACATAGAGATAACCTTCTAGTCAGTAATCAAATCTATATTAGGTTTTAAACATTATAGTGACGTGTTAAGCTGGCACCATCTGCAACAATAAATAATTACCAAAATTAATAATCAATCATCTTGTAATAAATAGATAATCGTCATTTCTAAAAATTCGCATAAAAATAAAAATTGTTATTAAAAGTAGCAAAATATTCTCCTATTTTTTATTTTTCAGTGATAATTTGACTAAATGTGACATCAATCAGTTATTTTTTCCGATGTAACGTCCCGCAATATAGAAATATTTTCTTTCTCATTTTTGTTCAGCCTTGATATCCATAATAACCCTACAGGGAATGTCAATAACTAAACCTAAATCAATAGTTTTGGAAGCGGAAAAACTTTGTCAAAACTTCAAGAATATTGATTAGATTATCAATGCAAACCGGAACTAAATTATTGACTATTGACTTACATTTGTATTATACAAGTGGAAATAGGCTGTGAAAAATGATATATTTGCTCAAGAAAAAGGAAGTAAAATTTAGATTCGTGAATAAAATTCTCTGAATATCGCTTTAAGAAATCAATAGAATTGTAATAAAAGTGAGCAGCGTACACTATATAAACAAGGGCTTAGCATCTTTTGTGTTGCAAAGCATTGAAAGCAATGCTGTTCTATATTACATAATACTCCATGGCAGAAATTTAATGCTAATCTATTCTGGACGTTTGCAAATTAACTCGGATTCAATATCTTGTTTCAGAAGTTTTAAAGAACATTCAAATTTTTCAATTAGAAAGCATCTAAAGAATGCATAAAATATCTTGAAATTGGTAGCTTTTACAGCAGGTTGTCCTAAATTTTATTTTCTCAAATGTAGGATTAAATATTACTTTAAATCAGTTCAAGAGTTTTACTTTATTCAAGTATTGTTAAACTATGGGATTTATTTATATTAAACTAAAAATAATATACGAAACCTTGTGACATCGGAAATATTGAAGCTGGCCACATATATCAAATAATAATTAACTAAATTTTTTATATTAAATAAATGATATCTTTGGTTAGAAACAGTTTTTGAAAAAATGCGTTTTTAGTATGAACTCTTCGTTCGAGAATACTTAAAATAAAGTAATAATCACTTTCTGTTCTTACAGGAAGTGGGAAATTTTAAACTGAAGTACGTTTCTCTTGAGCTTGATTTTTACATTCGAAACTTGGATTCGAAGTCAGTGTAGAATAAAGCGTAGCAAGGCAGAAGGTTAATACCGGAAGTGAGTAGTCCCCGGAATTCGTTTTTCTCGAACTAAAAAAATACAAATGTTATTTCGAGAAGAAGTATTCGGCCTTCCAACGCTTACTTTTCAATAGCCCCAATCCAATTTTGGAATTTGAATATATCGCTTAATTAAAACGTACATCCAGTTAGAACTTCCCACATCCGGAAGGAACCCGAAGTGATTATTGCTTCATTTTAAATATTTTCGACTGAAGACTACAACACCTTTGGTTAAAATCGTATTTTGTTTGTTTACCATATAAAGTTGTTATTAGGGACTTGTTTTCTAAGGTACTACAGAGGACTAAAAAGGCATTTTATCAAAACAATGTCTAAGAACAGAGGTCAATTTTTCAACATAGAATCCGAATCCCCTAAAAAATATGCATGTTTAAGGTCCTTCAGGTTTAAATCAGCAGTTTATTTTGCGTCCAATCGTTAGAGCATAGGCCTTTGTGGCATCGTAATGGGAGTATTTGGGTGGTCTTGAATCAAATGGTGCACCATCAGAGTTCTGCCGTAAGAGGTATATAACATTCTCTTTCACATTTAGTTTATTACGTTTCAGCAGAGGATTTTTTACTTACTAATACATTCTTTGTTAACTTATGTACCTAGGTGCCTCCAAATATACTTAACATTAACAGAATAAGGCGACAATTTTATGATGTTCATTTCTATGTCCGATGGTGTTTTACTATTATAAGCTTAGCCATTACCACATTAAATTGTGTGGTTGAATATTATGCTGAGAACGCTGACTTCCAATGTTAATATTCCTTGTTTCCAAAATACTCTATAAAAAAATCCCGTCTTCAAATGGCAATTGGTTGCTCAAGGTTAAAACGATGAATAAATTAAAAGAAAACTTTATATGATACGTTTTTATTTTACAAGATATCTTTCCAATTCAGTAGGATTCTTGAATAACAATACAGTTTTACAACTGAAACTTTTGCCATAACCCAACCTCATTGTGAGTTCCTGTGTTGAACACATAATTTAATAAGGATATAAAAAGTTCAGCAGATTATTATGTCGCCTGGAGGTAGCGAAAGAGCTTAAAGTTGTACACACTGGTAAAAACTTCTCGTTGGTGCTTTCGACCGTCTAGATTTGGTTTACACCTTTATGTTTTGTTTGTCATTACTTCAGATCTATGCTTCTGAAAAATTATCTTTTTGAGGCTGTTTTATTTAACGGGCGTTATTACTGACTGAAATTTCTTGTGTTAAACGGGTCGAATAGAGGATTTCAAAATTATTTATAAATTTTGCTTAAAAATTTGTTTGATAAAAAACAAGTGTTTTCAGAAATGTTATGCTATCCCTATTTTCGGTATATATATATATATATATATATATATATATATATATATATATATAAATATATGTGTGTTCGGTGGTTCCCAGGCATTCAACCGCGTCGTTGATAACTGATCCCTGCCGGGAGCGATGGTAAAAAAATGATGTTTCGGTAGAGTCAGATTTTCCCTCTTCAGGTTGGTTCGCATAATTCTCGTAGCTTTCTAGTTACTCGAATACAGTAACTCTGCCGAAACGTTGTCATTTTACTGTCGATCCCGGCAGGGATCAGTTATCAACTACGCGGTTGAATCACCGAACACATTTAGTTCTCGCGAAAACTTAAAAACAAATATAACGTTTATTATTTTGAATAAAAATGCCATTTTTCAGTCAAAAATGATTGAGAAAATCGTATTCTTTCAATAATTTTAACCAAATTACTCAGAAAAAGGGTTTTAGCGGTCGCTGAAGAAGAATCCCTTGTCAGATTTAAAATTCAATTTGGCGGATCTAATATGGGGGACGAATTTTTGAAAATTAAATCCGATTTACACCAAAATTGGAGTGGGGTGGTTTTTAGGATCTCTGATCAAATTACGCCGGGGTTTTTGGGTCTCTGATAATAATTTTCTAATGATACGGAAAAAAATACAGATCACTGGTCCCCAAATCAATAAAGTGATTCACTGAAAAGATTTATTAAAAGTTAGATAACTTAATAATTTCCGGTGTTATATGTTATATAAGTTTATACCATGAACTTAGTACGAACTTATATCGCAACGATAGTTCAACACTCCCAGCTGACTCAGCGACACGTGTGGTGTCAGCGTCGACTTTGCTTATTCGGCATATTATATGTTATAAATTGTAAAACTGCTCTAATGTTGTATTCATTATTACTCAGTAACTCTGTCACTCTATATCGTTATTTTTCATTTGTATTTTAAAGTTATTATTTTGTTTGTTACTAATAAAAATCTTTTTTAAAAAGTTAATATTGAGAAGTGTAATATAACAAATTGGCGCAGTCAGTAGGATCCGTCAACGTTACTAGAACACGAGCTTACTTCTAACTGGTAGCGGAGGATTCCTATCCCTCAACGGAGCAAAGAACGTGGAAGAAGTCCCAACTGCGATAACAAGGAGAACACGGATCTTCCAATGTTCCTGTTGATGTGAGTAGTAGTGAATCGTCTAACGTTTAAGTTTATTAATAATTGATTTTAATATTTGATTGATTTGATATTTTGATTATTTGATATTTTTTTATTCAGTGAATTGAATCACTGATTTACTATTTGATTGCATTAATATTTTATGATTTAATTGATTATTTTGATTCTATTCATTCGATTGAGTGAACTATTTGATTTATTGATTATATTTACATTTTATTAATACCATTCTATCATCCAAATAACTTTGGTATTTCCCCATTTACAAATTTATTGATTGTTGATTTTTACACCATTTATTTTATTGATACCATTTTTTCTATCCCATTTTATTATTTTGATTTGAACCTTTTTCGTTTTGAATTCTATTAAATCAAAATGGCACAAGCACAAAACAACACTGTTGCCGAAGAAATTGAAAAATATAGGTTGTCGGAAATATTTTCAATAATTCCAGAGTTTGAAGGCGACCAAATTTCTTTGGCCACATTTATTCATGCTTGCGATTGTGCATATAACATGTCAACTGCTGAACAAAAATACTTGTTAGTAATTCACATTAAAAATAAATTAAGGGGAAAAGCGGCGCAGTTAATCAACTCGAGGAATCCTGCGTCTTATCTCGAAATAAAACAACTTCTAACTCTTCATTTTGGGGATTCTCGTGATCTTTCCTCACTAACATTCTATAATAGGCTTCAAGTATTGAGTGCGAAAATGCACTCATGTATCCAAAAAGCTCCTAGTCTGAGCACCGAGCAGAAAGACGCTCAAACCACTCTCGTTGACACCATGGTTTTAAACACATTACTTACCGGTTTAGAACCTCGATTAGGCCAAATCATCCGTGCCAGTAATCCGAAGGATCTTCTTGAGGCACATTCACGGATAAGAAGAGAACTTCAACTATCCTATTTTGAGGAACAAAAGATACATAAATCTGTTCCGCCTAAGCCATCTTTTCAGGCTAGAAAACCAACTCCACCTCCTAAATGCTTAAATTGTGGGCGAATAGGCCACATTGCTGCGGATTGTCGCCTGAGATATCAAAATAACCCTCAGCCTTTCAATCAAAATAACAGACCAAATTTCGTTGGGCCGAATCAATCTTCGAGGCCAAATCCAATCAATAATAATAACAATCATCAAGGTCAACAATTCCGACCAAATAATTTTCAAAGACCTCCTTTCAAGCCTAACAACTTTCGACCGTCTGTAATACAGACAAACCCAAATTATCGTTCCGAAAGAACCCACCATTTTAACAACCATCATAATGTCAACTATCCCGAATATTCTGCAAATGACTATGATTATTATACTGATAATAACCAGCAGAATTTCGATTATAACGACCAAAACTATGAAAGCCCTGAGTTCGACCAAATAGTAGATGATACCCCTGTCGAACCTTTCAGTCCTCACGAATACCAGGATTTTCTAGCGCTTCCGAGCCTAGATCAGCCCCCCGATTCGACAACTACCCTCTCAGAAGTCCAAACTCAAATACAGAACTTGAACTTGGAAGACTTCAATCCCGATCTGAACTTCCCAGAACAAACATTTCTTTAAGTCCCCTTCTGACAGTAAATTCCAAGAACCTCTATTATATCAACGACGCTTCTGGAAAATTTAAACTCCTAATTGATACCGGAGCTGGTATCTCCATTTTCAAAGAAAACACTGTCAAAAACTTCTCACAACGATCTCCCGAAAGAGTAACAATTCAAGGCATTACTCATGAGAAAATCCCGATCTCACAATCCACCCTCATTCCTTTCGCTCTAGGCAATCCACACAAGGTCTTTATCTACAATCTAAATATTGAGTTTGATGGAATATTGGGTCTTGATTTTCTCGAGCATTATGAATGTATCGTCGACTTAAAATCCAAACAATTAATTACTAACTTTAAAACTATCCCCCTACATAAAGTGCCCGATAACGACCAATCTAATACACAACCAACAGACACCCCCAGTACTAACGCACAACCTCATACGCATAACAATCACATAACAATCCAGGCACGTACCGAACAAATTTTCCAACTTAAATGTGAACTTAGAAATACTGACGCAATTTTACCGACACAAGTAATTGACAAAGTACGACTTCCCAACGCGGTTGTACGTGTTAATTCAAAGGGAGAATTTCTGACTTCGATAATAAACGCGAACGCAATGCAAAAAACTGTTAACTTTTCCAATCTTCATTTAGAACCCCTTGACAATACACACCCTCTCTTAAATCTGAATACACACGATTACTCTGAATCTACAAACTTAGACAGAAACTTTACAATCAGAGAACAAATTCGGACAGAACATCTTAACGACGAAGAGCGAGAACTTATCACGAATCTCTGCTTAGAATTCGAAGATATTTTCTATCTCGAAGGCGATGTTTTGACGTTTACTAACGCCGTCAAACACTCTATTGACACCAATAATGCCAAGCCCGTTTTCACGAAATCGTACAGATATCCTCAAGTGCATAAGGAGGAAGTGAAAACCCAAATTTCCAAAATGCTTGATCAAGGCATTATCAGGCACTCTTCTTCTCCTTGGTCCTCCCCCGTATGGATCGTCCCTAAGAAACTCGATGCTTCTGGTAAGCAAAAGTGGCGAGTTGTTATCGACTATAGGAAGTTAAACGAACTAACTGTAGACGATAAATATCCTCTGCCCAACATTTCTGATCTCCTCGACCAACTTGGTAAGTGTCAATACTTTTCGACACTGGATCTCGCTTCCGGGTTTCACTAGTTGGAAATCCTTGAGGAAGACATTCCCAAGACCGGTTTCTCTGTTGACAATGGCCATTACGAATTCGTTCGTATGCCATTTGGTCTGAAAAATGCACCTTCTACTTTTCAGAGGGTCATGGACAACATTCTTCTGGGCATCCAGAATGAACGTTGCCTTGTTTACATGGATGACATTATCGTTTATTCACCAACCATCCATGAGCATATGTCCCGTTTGACAGAATTCTTTAAGCGTCTTAGACAGTCAAACTTGAAAATTCAACCTGACAAGTGTGAGTTTCTCCGTAAGGAAGTTGCTTACCTAGGTCATCTGATCACCCAAGAAGGAGTAAAACCAAACCCTTCAAAGGTTGAATGCATCCAGAATTTTCCTCAACCCCAAACTCCTAAAGATGTTAAATCTTTTCTTGGTCTCGCCGGTTATTACCGACGTTTCATCCCAAATTTCGCCAAGATCTCAAAGCTCCTAACGAAACTCCTGCAGAAGGACGTCAAATTCATCTTCGACGCAGATTGCAAGTCTTCCTTCAACGAACTGAAGCAAGCCCTTGTATCTGACCCTATCTTGATCTACCCAAATTTCGAAGAACCATTCCTGCTCACTACTGATGCTAGTGCTTTTGCAATTGGAGCGGTTCTCTCCCAAGGCCCCGTAGGAAAAGATCTTCCTATAGCATATGCTTCCCGTACACTCTGCGCTGCAGAAACTCGATATTCCACTATCGAACGGGAACTGCTAGCCATTGTTTGGGCGGTCAAGCACTACAGACCGTATCTTTTTGGGAGAAAGTTTACACTCCTGTGTGATCACCGTCCGCTTACTTGGCTCTTTTCGATCAAAGACCCTGGCAGTCGTCTAGCCAGATGGCGCCTCAAACTAGAGGAGTATAACTATAAAATCGAATACAAGCCCGGCAAGGTAAACTTGAACGCAGACGCTCTTTCCCGTATCAAAATTAATCACTTCAAACAATGCACCGACTTTATTTCTAAAATCAACATCTTTGCAAATAACGAAACCGACCCAGAACAACCAGATTCCGATAATGATCAAGAACCCGATGATCATGACGAACGAATGACAAGAGAATTTAATCGATTTGTTCAATTATATAAAACCGAGTCGATAATCGATTACTCAAAAATAGAAATTTCTAACGCCCAACTCCTAGACAAATCTCACAAACGAATAGTCACTTTCTTCTGGCAAAATAAACTCAATGACTTGCATGACAAAATCATCGAAGACATTTTCGAAGAAGACCCAAATTTCACTACCGATACATTAAACATTCTAGCCAGCAAATCTGTCCGGCATAGAAAATATTTAATTGTCCCTTTACCATTCGATCACGAAACTGTTGTCTCGAATCTTTTTAACATCCTCTATAATAACCAAGATCAGTTCGACGAATCAGAAACCTTCTGCATTGAAAACAACGTCGAACTACCTATTCTCGAAACACTATCTTTCATACTCGCAGACAAATACATAAAACTAAAGATTTGTCAAAACATTGTAACAACCCCTTCTCAAGACGAAATTCCCATTATACTGCAACAGTACCACTGCGGCAAAAATAACCTACACCGTGGAATTAATGAGACTATTCGACGTATTAGGGAAAAGTATAACTGGACTGGACTAATCAAAAGCGTAGAGCAATTTATCAAGTCTTGCGAAACTTGCCAAAAGGTAAAGTTTTGTAGGAAAAACTTAAGTGCTCCTTTTGTCATAACCGAAACACCAAAAACACCCTTCGAACGTATCAACATTGATATTTTCGAATATCCAACGAGAAACTACGCACTGACTATTAGGGATGAACTTACCAAATTTACTCAAGTTTACCCTATTGGTGACAAAACAGCTAAAACAGTCGTAAACACCCTCTTAGTATTTTTCCAACATTACGGTACCCCTCTTCGCATCCATTGCGACTATGGACGTGAATTTGACAATACTCTAATAAGGGACCTGTGCGAACTATATGACATAAAGTTATCCTTTTCAAGCGTCCACCATCCCGAATCAAACTTCTAGTAGACCCCCCGAAACAATATATGATCAGGAAAAATATGTTAGGGACCTTAATAACAGAATGAACTACTATTATAGACTTGCCCGCTCAAAAACCGACCAACAAAAACAAAAATCTAAAGTTAGATTTGACAAACATGTTTCGACTAACCAACCAGAATACAAAGTAGGCGACAAAGTTTACGTGAAAGAGTCTCAGATTAAAAGCAAATCTGAAAACAAATTCAATGGACCTTTTGAAATTACCGCGATACGGAAAAACTCTGCCACCGTTATAAATTTACAGACTAACCAAATTAGTAAAATTAACTTTGACAGACTAAAACCCTCTTTTGAATGAATCCCTTCTTTTCAGATTCTGTGGACTGTTTTCAGTCGTGAACCTCCAACAATACTCTCTTACACCCGTTAACAATACAATAGGAGTTTCCTTCCATGAAGAAGGCACACTTAAAATTTCAAACGACAAATGGTCACTTCTTGTCTTCAAAGACCTCAGCCCTTTCAGAGGTGCTATTTCAAATAACGACGCCATACTAAACCGAATTTTAGAGACAATCAACGAAAACACAACTAATACAAAATCCTTTAAACCAAAAATACAAACACATGTTAGCCTTTTGAAAAAAATTTCTAAATCTGTTAACTCTAAATATACAGACATCTTCGCTGACACTCAAACTTACCCTACTAACAGAAGAAAACGCGGACTTATTAACGGACTGGGATCAGTTTGGAAAGCTATTTCAGGAAACTTAGACGCAACAGATGGTGAATACATAAATGACTGTATAACTAAAATTACTAAAGACCAACACCAAATTCAGGACTTAGTAAAGAAACAAATATCTGTAACAACCTCAGTCATTACGAGCCTCAACAAAACTTTACAAAAATTTCAATCCGAGGAGAAATTATTCTCGAATAACATTGAAAAAATAAAGCAGTCAATTTTATACATTTCAAATGATCTTGATTTTCATGAATTTCAAATCAATATCTTGGATCTGTGTGAAAGCCTAATGGAGAGTTACATATTTATCGAAAACACTCTCGATGATGTTTTAACTGCAGTCTCTTTCGCCCGCTTAAAAATTTTACATAGTTCGATCATAACCCCAGTAGATTTGGTCGATTCCCTTCAAAAGATTTCTCAATCACTACATGAAAATAATTTACCACTTCCTATTTACAGTTCAAATGTTGCTCAGTACATTGATTTGATAGAATTGGAAGCTTTTCAAATCAACACCAAAATCATTTTTGTACTCAAAATTCCTTTAGTTGATCCTGAGATTTACACCCTTTACCACCTTTATCCGATCCCAATTTTGGATGATCGAAAAGGGTTTCATCATATACTTTCAATAAAGACAAAATTTATCGCGAGAGATGACGATTCGTTATTATACACATCCTTCGAAGACCTGGGTGACTGCAAGCCTTTAACTAAACATCATAAGATTTGTTCCAAAGCTATATCACATCCAATAGACAAAGATGCCATCTGCGAAGGTCAGCTTCTCAGACAGCCAGCCACACTTCCAGCAACCTGCAAAAGTTTGATATTATATGCAGCAGACTATAATATCCAAGAGATTGACGTAAACTTTTGGTTGATTTCGATTTCAAAACCACTGGCCATCACCATCAAATGCAAAGGGCAAGATGTCGTGACACAAACCATATCGACAAATTCAGTGTTGCAAATCCAACCCGACTGCAATGCCTTCATCGACAACACAAAGGTCCATGCTACAAGAACTTCTAAAAATGTCCAAAACATCACATACAGAAACCACCCAGTGGACATTCCTTTCAACTGCTGCAACGGTATGCCAGCCGCCAATGAGATGCCAAACCTGACACCCCTACAGCTACAAGAATTAGATGTACAAGACCTAGAAGTTGCCAACCATAAGCTCTCCCAATATTCTAAGGAACTGGAAAAGCTGATGGAACAACCACCCTTAGAAAAGCATACGTCCTGGCTCACAATCACAACGACCACCTTAGTAGTAATTGTGATTATCCTGCTCATAATGAAGTCAATCCAGAGGAGGTTCAAGGATACCACTACACCAAGCTCCGCTGTCCAGCACACGCCACCGACAGCACCACCAAACCCTAAGCCCAAAGGAAAGCTACACAGTCTCCTGAATCCAACCGACGATACAGAACTCCAGAACTTGACGTAAAAGTTGATGCTGTACCATCAACTTTTGTATATGGATGGGAGTTGTTATATAAGTTTATACCATGAACTTAGTACGAACTTATATCGCAACGATAGTTCAACACTCCCAGCTGACTCAGCGACACGTGTGGTGTCATATTACGGCGCCGCCAACATCCGTGGGAATCGCAGCGTCGACTTTGCTTATTCGGCATATTATATGTTATAAATTGTAAAACTGCTCTAATGTTGTATTCATTATTACTCAGTAACTCTGTCACTTTATATCGTTATTTTTCATTTGTATTTTAAAGTTATTATTTTGTTTGTTATTAATAAAAATCTTTTTTAAAAAGTTAATATTGAGAAGTGTGATATAACATATATATATATATATATATATATATATATATATATATATATATATATTAGACGGGATTCATCCGCGTAGTTGATAACTGATCCCTGCCGGGATCGATGGTAAAATAACGACGTTTCGGCAGAGTCACATCTGCCCTCTTCAGGTCGGTTCGCATAATTCTCGTAGCCTTCTACTTTCGCTTCTAGTTACTCGAATATTGATATTTTCAGGAGCGGGCCCGGTGTTATATAGTCGCGGCTCGGCGCCTATTGGTTGGCACCGTGAACGGCTGCGTGTGATTGACCGTGGGCGCTCAGTGGGCGCGTCTCCCGCCTGCTGATTTGTTATGTCCGGTTGAGTTGTTATTCGACGGGTCCGGGCCGGTACGGTGTTTAATAGAATTTTCCAACAATTCGATAAGTTCTGGATTTCATTGCGTGCGTTTAGACTGTGAGGCCTCTTCGCTTTTTCAATTGCCTCTCTTACGAGTTTTGATTTCGAGTGTTCTATATTTGCCAGTACTCTGATGTTCTCAAAGTCTATTCGGTGTGACATCGTGGTGGCGTGTTCTGCAATGGATGTTGTTTTTTCCTGCTTTCTTATAGCATTCTGGTGTTCATCACGTCTAGCTTGAATTCTTCTGTTAGTTTGCCCCACATAGGTTTTATGACAGTCTGCACATGGAATCTCGTACACTCCCTGTTGTTCTAAAGGGATCCTCGTCTTCGGAGTCCTCAACACCGTGCTTATTTTTCTGTCTGTATTGAAAATAGTATCGATATATTGCCTCCGTAGAATTCTTGCAATACTGTCCGTGGTACCCTTGACATACGGTAAATAAGCCTTGGTTATTGGTGTCTCATGCTCCTCATCTGTTCGTCTCGGTTTTGACTTTAGGGCTCTTTGAATATTTCGGTCTGTAAATCCGTTTTGTCTCAGAGCTGTTTTTAAACTGTCTATTTCCTGTTTGATGTTGTACTGGTCAGCTAGGCTAGTCTTTGTTATCTGGTTACTAAAGTTTTGACGACGGCTCATAGTTGGGCTGGGTGGTGATGAGAATTAGCATGAAGGTATCTGTTGGTGTGAGTTGCTTTCCTATATACTGTATGGCCAAGGGTTCCATCTTCCTTCCTATTTATGAGAACATCAAGGAATGGCAGTTGGGTATTGGCTTCAACCTCCATGGTGCATTTTATTTTGTGATGGATTCCCTTAAGGTGGTCTAAAAACAACTTATCTGGAGAAAACTAAGGCCAAAATCCAAGCAAGTAGGATCGACAAAAATCTCCAACTGCAACTCATTCCGCGTGAAAAGTCATCGAGATGTCCGAAATTCTATGGGTTGCCAAAAGTACATAAAGAAGGTGCACCTTTGAGGCCAATAGTAAGTTCAATTGGATCCCCAACACAACAGCTAGCCAAATACCTAGCCCAACAACTTCAACCGTTTGCAGTGGGCTCATATGTCAAAAATTCGACACATTTCATCGAAATACTTAGAAAAACGGTTTTACAACCTGAGTGTCTTCTGGTCAGTTTTGACGTAGCGTCCCTTTTCACCAACATCCCTATCGACGAAGCCTTGGATATCATAATAGAAAAATACAAACCACCTCAACACCTTGTAGAGTTAACAATGCACCTAATGAACACCTATTTTGTTTACGAGAACCAACGATACAAACAAGTGGAAGAAGCTCCAATGGGATCGCCACTCTCACTAGTTATACAGAACCTTTTTATGGAGAACTTTGAGGAGCTGGCACTAAGAACAGCAACTCTTAAACCCAGTTTATGGTTGCGATATGTGGATGATACTTCTGTGATTTGGCGTCATGGGAGGGAACACCTCAACACATTTTTAGACCACCTTAATGGCATCCATCACAAAATAAAATTCACCATGGAGGTTGAAGCCAATAATCAACTGCCATTCCTTGCTGTTCTCATAAATAGGAAGGAAGATGGAACTCTTGGCCATACAGTATATAGGAAAGCAACTCACACCAACAGATACCTTCATGCTAATTCTCATCACCACCCAGCCCAACTACAAGCCGTCGTCAAAACTAGTAACCAGTAAGTAGTAACCAGATCACAAAGACTAGCTGACCAGTACAACATCAAACAGGAAATGGACAGTTTAAAAACAGCTCTGAGACAAAACGGATTTACAGACCGAAATATTCAAAGAGCCCTAAAGTCAAAACCGAGACAAACAGACGAGGAGCATGAGACACGAACAACCAAGGCTTATTTGCCGTATGTCAAGGGTACCACGGATAGTATTGCAAGAATCCCACGGAGACACAATATCGATACTATTTTCAATACAGACAGAAAAATAAGCACGGTGTTGAGAACTCCGAAGACGAGGATCCCTTTAGAACAACAGGGAGTGTACGAGATTCCATGTGCAGACTGTCATAAATTGAAATAGCGAAGAGGCCTCACAGTCTAAACGCACGCAATGAAATCCAGAATATTATCGAATTGTTGGAAAATTCTATTAAACACTGTACCGGCCCGGACCCGTCCCATAACAACTCAACAGGAAATAACAAATCAGCAGGCGGGAAGCGCGCCCACTGAGCGCCCAGGGCCAATCACACGCAGCCGTTCACGGTACCAACAAACAGGCGCTGAGACGCGACTATTTAACACCGTGCGCGCTCCTGAAAATATCAGTATTCGAGTAACTAGAAGCGAAAGCAGAAGGCTACGAGAATTATGCGAACCGGCCTGAAGAGGGCAGATGTGACTCTGCCAAAACGTCGTCATTTTACCATCATCAACTACGCGGATGAATTATGATTATATATATATATATATATATATATATATATATATATATATACACGCTCTTTTCCATAGCGTTATTAGCTACGGAGTGATAACATGGGGAGAAGCATATAACAACACTTTACAAATGCTTCAGCGTTTTCAAAATAGACTACCAAAAATTATAGAAAAGAAACAACTATACCTAAACAAAAATACCCACTCAACATTAAACAACTGTTTACATGTGAATCTATAGTATATCGTTATAAAACTTTTAGTAGTGTATTCAATAATTGTAAGAGCATCTATAACAAGAAATAAAACCATTCAAATCTCAAATAGAAGTAAATCTGTCAGCGTCAAGAACAGTTAATATAGAGCAGTAATAACATTTACCAAATGAACTTAAAACACTGGCACCAGAAAAGCTAAATAAGATTAAAGCAAAACTTAAACCCTGGATTATGACAAATGTATGACAGTAGCTAGGATACAACTGCCATGGACAACTGAATATATAAGTACAATGAAAAATTTTAAAACCAATTATTTTAGTTGTAGTAAGTTAGTTTTAGTTAGTAGTGTGTTTGTAAGTAAAGACCAGCCTACAAGCAGGTAACTTTGGAATAAATAAATATATATAATCACAACATTTAGCTGCACTTCGGGCAGATTATTTGGGAAAGTAAAATAATAATGACAACTAAATAAACATATATAATTAGGGCTGTAACTGTAACTGTGTTACTAATTAACAAATACTCGATAAGACTAAGTACCGAATTCCTACTTTTACACTGGTATCGTTACTTGAATCGCATGTTTGCTTCAGCACAATCCATGTCGACTGCCGCCACAAATCATACAAAAATAAAACTGCCGCATAGTACCAATACCGAAAAGTCCGACTCCCATCGTTAGTTTCGTTATTTTGTTAAATACGTTATAATTTCGTATGTTTCTTGCATATGAATATTGCGAATGTTTCGCACGTACGAATTCTTCGAACCTACCGTATTTCGGTATTTCTACCAAAATGGTGTCTGTGTTGCCGAACTACTCAATTGTTATGACAGTAAGATAAATAAGTCGTCATTCATAACTGATTATATATTTATATTGTTATTTATTAAATTATGTAATATCACTACATATTATAAAACAAAGTCCTTCGCCGCGTCTGTCTGTCTGTCTGTCTGTTCGTGATAAACGAAAAAACCTCTCACCGATCTTCATGCTGTTTTCATCAGTGGATAGAGTTGTTCTCGAGGAAGATTTTAGTATATAATTTGTTTTTATATAAATTGGCTAAAATATACGATATTTGTTGGAGGTATCGGAAAAAAATAAGCCGTCTGGGAGCTTTCTACGAAAACGCTGCATAAACCCTGTGAGATACAACAGAATAATGTATGGGGAAATTGTGAGTCTTAGAGGTCTACAAAAAAGTTTGCCACGGCATATGTCTATCTCTTACATATAACAAGCTATACTCCTTTTTAATACTTAAAAAATGGCAATTATAAAGCGGTAATTAGAACGCTATTTAGACAAATAGGGTATTAATATTTATCATTTTAAATACGTTAAATACATTTGGCTTGATAATAATTTCGTGAAAAATATTTTTTCCCTTTACACCATGCATATTAAATGAATATCTTAGGAGATATAGCAAAATCAGAATATGTAACACGCAACGAAATTAATTTCGTTAGTAGTAGTCTTTGTATTATAGGGTAGGAGTAGGAAAATTTTGAAAAATTTTGCCTCTGAAAATGAAGATATCGTAATTTCAGTAGACTACATACTTTTCAAGGTAAAACTTATGAAATAGGACTTGTAAAGCAATGGGTCTGTCATAAGACAACTCTCATAGGAAAAGTAAGCTTTCTAAAGCTGCCTTATGCTGTTGATCTAAATCAATTGGACATTTATTTACCATCATGATATCCTTCAGTCAAGTTACCGGGTCACATTTTCTTTGGCAAAATGATCGTCATAGCATGGCTGAAGATTTCTGTGTGTATGCATTAAAGACGTCAAGAATTGTCATTAAATAATTTTACTCAACTATTTTATCAAGCTTTATTTAAATTGAATAAACAAGTGGAATCTCTATCAGGAAATCTATAAAAGTTAGAGTATTTACGAGAAACTAACTATAACCATTTGAGACTTTTCAAGATAAATGTCACTTGAAGGGTAAACAAAAAATTTTTGATGATATAATATTGTTGTCAAATAATAATAGTTGATGCACAGATAAAATATTTTTAATAAATTTATTTTTAACAAAAGTACGATGCGATAGAAAAAATGTCTTAGCTGTAGCATAGTCCGGCATAGCAGCCACACTTTTGGAAAGTTGGCTAACCGCCTATTCCACATTCAAACTGACATTAAAAATATGTAGTGATGACGTATGTAAATTTTAATAATATTTGTGTTTTGGTAAAAAATGTGGAAGAGTTATTGAACAATTTTATCCTGATATTAGTAACATATCTACTAAGACACTAAATTGGTTTCAAATTAATATGAAAAGTACGTGCAACTGTGCAACGGTACAAGATTCAAAGTCGTAAATTTATTTTTTTGTGATCGAATGTATCATGTTAACTGGCAACGCAACTGGTGAAACACCGATCGCTACCATTTGGGCAACAACAGGCAGTAGAGGAAAATATCGAGTCCATGTTACAAAATGGAGTTATTGAGCCATTCAGCAGCCCATGGTCCGCCCCCGCTCCCGTACTAGTTAAAAAGAAGGATCTAACCACCCGATTTTGCGTGGATTACAGGAAGCTGAACGACGTCACCAAGAAAGGCAGCTATCCACTACTCCGAATTGATGACACTCTGACCACACTAGCAGGCTCCCGTTGGTTCTGCACACTAGACCTAAAAAGTGGATATTGGTCTACATGCAAACGACAGAGAGAAGACAGCGTTCTCCACCAGTAAAGGGCTGTTTCAGTTCACGGTCATACCCTTTGTATTATGTAATGCACCCGCTACATTTGAGAGGCTAATGGAATATGTACTGAGCGGGTTAACATGGAGGACGTGCTTAGTATACCTTGACGACATTCTAGTCATGGGTCAAACATTCGACCACCATCTGAAAAACCTGGGCGAAATATTCTCCAGAATTAATAACGCCAACCTGAGACTCAACCCGAAGAAGTGTTCCTAATTCCAAAGAGAAATAGAGTTTTTGGGCCACGTCGTTTCCGAGTCAGGAATCCGCACCAACGAGGAAAAGATAGAAGCCATCCGTGATTGGCCAGTCCCAAGAGTCAAGCATGAACTCAGAAGCTTCTTGGGCCTCTGTTCCTACTATAGACGATTTGTCGAGGGATTTGCCACCATTACCTGGCCTCTACATCGGCAGACCACTGAGAAAGAAACCTTCCGTTGGAATCAGGATTGCGAAACATCATTCAGACTGAAGGCAGCACTATGTTCCAGCCCAATCCTAGCCTTTCCTACACAGTCCGGCAAGTTCATTCTAGACACCGACGCCAGCAACACAGGTTTGGGGGCCGTTCTATCACAGGTTCAAGATGGTGAAGAGAGGGTGATCGAGTACTACAGCCGTGGATACCCGAAACCGGAAAGAAATTATTGCGTCAGCAGAAAAGAACTTCTTGCAATAATAAGAGATGTAGACCATTTCCACAAATACCTCTATGGTCGTCATTTCTTAATCCGAACAGATCATGCCGCACTCAAATGGCTGCTGGACATGAAGACACCGGAAGGATAACTGGCCAGGTGGATGGAGAAATTACAGCAATACGATTTCAAGGTGGAACACCGTGCCGGCCGTTTGCACAATAATGCCGATGCCCTATCCAGAAGACCCTGTAGAGCAGAATGAGGACATTGTCTGAAGACGAAACAGCGAGAGGGTATCTCCATCAGACAGATCCGAGCGCAGGCCAATGAAGACTGGACAACGGAACAGTGCATCCAGGACCAAACGGCTGATCCAGACATCGAACCAATCTTGTCACTCAAAACGAGAGGGACACCCAGGCCAGGATGGGACGAGGTAGCTAGATACTTGGGCGTGCTGAAATCGTTATGGGTGCAATGGGACTCTCTAAGAGTAGAGAATGGGATGCTCAAGTGAGTTTGAGAAAGCTCTGATGGCCGAGAAACCAAGTCCCTAAGAAAGAGGTACCAGCCATCCTGACCGAAGTACATGATGGGATTACCGAGGGCCATCTGGGCATGAACAAAACCCTAGGCGAAGTTCGCCAGCGATACTACTGGGTAAATTACTTTGAAGATGTCAGAGTTTGGTGTCGGACATGTGACACATGTGCAGCCAGTAAGGGCCCGATGAGCCGGACCAAGGGCAGAATGCAGCAGTACAATGTGGGCGTCCTATTTGAGAGAATTGCCATCGATGTCGCCGGTCCGTTTCCCGAGTCTCAGCGGGGGAACAAATACATTCTATTCGCAATGGATTACTTTAGCAAATGGCCTGATGCATATGCGATACCCAACAAAGAGGCAACCACGGTAGCGACCGTGCTAGTAGGACAACTATTTAGCAGGTTTGGCGTCCCGATGGAACTACATTCAGACCAGGGGCGTAACATCGAATCGAATGTATTCCGGAAGGTCTGCACGATGTTGGGGATCAGGAAAACGAGAACATCACCATTATAGCCAGAGTCAGACGGAATGGTGGAAAGATTCAACAGGACCTTGGAACAACACCTTTCCAAGGTCGTCAGCAATAACCTGCGTGATTGGGATGAGCATATTCCCCTATTCCTGTTAGCATTTCGTTCTGCCGTACATAATAGTACAGGCCTGACTTCAGTCAAGGTCTTATTCGGAAAGGAGCTGCGATTACCCTGCCATTTGGCTTTTGGCTCCCCCAAAGAACCTTCCCAAGACATCGACGATTATGCCGACCAGCTCCGACATAACATGCTGGCAATACACGAATTAGCCCGAACGCAGATGTTGGCCACCAGTGACCGGATGAAGACGCGATACGACCTCAAGGACAATTCAGTCGGGTTCCAAGAGAGGGACAATGTCTGGCTGTACAATCCCGAACGGAGCAAGGGTAAATCCCCTAAGCTTACACCCACCTGGTACGGTCCATACGAGGTGGTAAAGAGGTCTACCGGATCCGTCGAAACCGCAGGGCTAAGTTGAAGGTGGTCCATTTAGATCGACTCGCTCCCTACCATGAAGAGTATGTTTCTGACCGGGCCGATCAGAATTAAAGGGGGGCTGGTGTAACGAAATTTCCTTAAGCATTTCATTCCAGCACGACACCGATCGCTTTCAGGAAAAAAAGTGTGCTCAAAATGGCTCGGCAGCTGTAGAATTGATGATTGATTTTACGAGAATGGTTTTAAAAGGAAGCTGCCTACGATCGCAATTCAGTTAGACAGCGACGACGAGCGTATATTGTAATATTATTATGAATCAGTTGTTTTGTATAATTTGATGTAACTAAAGGTTCTAGAAAAGTCAAAGTGAATAATAGTTTTGAAATTTCAAATTGAACCCACGAAATATATAACAGTACCAAGAATTCTGATGATTCCCTCAGAATTGCTTTTTCAATTTAAAGATTATAAACGGGTTAAAATTTAATTTTGAAACTAAAAATTCCAAAATTTCGGGGGACGTTTGAACCCCCGCTGGCTATGGGCTTGGCGGGAGTAAACTTAAGCACACAGTGCTTTTCTCATAAGCAGTTGTATGTTGCCCTATCACGTGTTACTATGTTAATGTTTTCTGTTCTGTTTACTTTATAAATAACTGCCACTCAGAAAATATTCTAAATTTATATTCTGTATAACGAGGAAACATCATTGATTTTTATACGTTACGATTTTACTCAAAAACTACTCAATCAATTGTACCGGAAGCTGCATCACCTCGGAGTAACATAGGCTATTTTATATTTTCTGTAAAGAACCCGTGCGAACCTGGGATGGGTTTCTAGTGCTTTTATACTCTGAACACTATTCAATAGTTTTTTTTTACTATAAAGATTTCATAAACCTTTGAGATCTATAAAAGTATATTATAGTATAATACATAATTACGAAAACAGCTCTATAAAATAAAAGATTTACTCAGGATATGCTATTTATGATTGCATGAATTTATTGAATGTAGATTCCATATGGAGTTTGATGTAGAATAACAAAATCGAGTGCTACAACGACTCCATTATACTGGTAGTATTATTATGCAATATATGGAAGAAAAGGTTCTTTATAAGAAAGATAATGCACTTATATTTTGGCAGGCACGAACTTTGTAATTTCCATGATTAAGTAGAAATTACAAAAAAAAATACTTATGTATGTTGGTAAAGTCATTGCCAGTAGAACGAATTTTGTCAAAATCGGGTAAATATTGTCGGAAAAACGTACCTCATGAAAACCCAAACGGATGAAAATATTTATAAATGTGATGAAATATTTTGGGCATAAAATAAAATGCCGTAATTTTCATTGTGATGAGTAGTTTAAGAGAATTGTCAAATTGGTATAAGAATATTTTATTGAAAATAGTATCTATGTTTGTATTACATTTTACTTACCTGACTTACCTGACTGAATAAAATAATAAATATGTGTGTGTTTAGTGGCATTGCTTGAGTGTATATTTATTTTTCTATATATTTGTTTTATATTTACGTTTAATAAAAATGTTTTTAATTAAATCCGTTCATATTCTACACATAAATATTTTTTTCCTTTAATTTCAATGTTTTATATCGGAAAATTACTTAATTATTATAATAGGTATGCACTTATTAGTACTCTATACGTGCCACTACTCAAATTACGACTAACGAAAGTAACGAATACTTTGTAACGGGTAATCAAACTAAGAGTAACGAATACATACGAGTATTCAAGAAGTCATTACTTTCGCAGCATTATATATAATGTATTCTGCAGAGAACGATAAGATGAGGCAAGCAATGAACGATACTGACATTAATGATTACGATTTTTATTGTAGAATAAATTTATATTTTTGTTTTTTTATTAAAATAGTGGGGAAAGCTTAGATCCAAAAGCAAACAATGTAGCATAAATTTCACACAGTGCAATGTGGAGGAATAAACGTAATAAAACTGAAACTAATCTTGACACAACTCTGATCCTAGGAATTTAGGAATCCGCAGAGTTGATAAAACCAAGAAAAATAGTGAATAACAGGTTGAGAGATCGAATAACGAAAATGCAATGAGGAGAATGGCAGATACTATACTAGTTATGTTAGCCAGAGATAAATCACCAATACAAAGAAGAAACATGAGCTCACCATTCTAACATTGTAGTGACAAACTAAGAGCATAACTGATTTACATGTCAAACTGCCTACAAGTGTAAAAAGAACTCAAGTGATTTCTATCAATATTTCATATACAAAAAATAAGTTTACTACTTTCGCCATATAACTTGTATGCAAAAGTAACTACCACAAAGAGATTCCGCTAGATTGGTTACCTTTTCGTTCCATATTATTTGAGACTAAGACAAATATACCGCCCTAAAAGTGGCACAAAAATCATTCAAGAAACGCAAGAAAAAATGATCAGTAAGGCTAAGAAAATGTTACCAAGCTCATTAGGTAGATCTGTCATATTCATAGATTAGGTTCTGAGATTTCTTATTTCTCACAACAATAGAGGCAAATCAAATTATTAAAAATAAAAACCGAAATAAAAAAAAACAAAATTGTCATTTTTATGGTAGACTCTCAAAACTTTGTTATGAAAAAATATAAAGACGAACATCAAAATATCTACAATATCGATTTCCTAAAGTAATTACGGTAATAAAACTTCACCCCTTTTTCCCTTGAGAAAATGAATTGAGGCTAAAGCTAAGGACCTTCTCGATGTAATGCAGTTTCACCAGAGCGAAATGGCTATTATTATGCCGTTTTATGAGGTTATGATCACAAAAGCTAATGCTTCAACGTTATCATTAAGATATAATGGCATCCTGATTGACGACATATTATTGATTACATTTCACACGTTAGAATGCATAACAAATGTAACATTAAGAGAATTTATGAATGTATTCACGAGAGCAGTGACGGTAATAGTAATCGTCATTGTGGTCTGTTGGGAACCAACATAATAGCAGAGTTGAAATAGCGACACAAACGTTATTAATGAGAGTATTTCATTGTGCAATTAGGGCATGAGGTTCCGGAAGTAACATTTTTGAAATAAACTCTAGTGTCGTTATTCGCGTTTACCAAATTTCAATGTTTTGCCGTTCGGAAACCTCACAGGAATATTGTTAAAGACTTTAATTACAAATAAATATACTTGTTTTCTGAATGATTTTTGTGGCATATTTTTCAATGTTTATGTATTTCTTGGAAAATAATACCACAAAAGACTAAAATTGCTGTATATTCCAAACGTTTCAGGGTCTATGTCAGTCAATGATTAAGAAACTATAAATAAAAAATTCTAAGATGTAAAATTAAAATGTTTGACAATATCTATTATTTGACTTCTGACGAAACTAAGATAAATTTATTTGTAATATACAGGGTAGCACAGAAACTTCTAAAGATTATATAATCATAAATTTCCTTTAAAATTGGAATAATTTGAAAGAGATATCTTCAGAATTTTATGTTGCGCTCCTAGGTGCGACTTCGTTATAAGGTAGTTCATTCGCCAATAATGCGACCAAAGTATTTTGTTGATTCAGTGGTCCAATTAACAGCATAAGGGAAAATCTAGGAAAAACTTTATGATAGTTTATAAATAAACTATCCTGATATTGGGTTGTTCACAAGGACATGACCGTTAGCAATTTCTTCTTTAATCATCGGCAACCAGGAACGATTGAATTTTACGGAGGTAGTAGCAATACAATCGTTTTCGTTTAATAAAATTAAAGCAGACACTTTTAGTTTTCTTTTGGTGTTGTGTTCTTTGGGTAATATAACTGAATTTTGAAACTGAATTTTATGACAAAGGTCCCAAGCATGTTCACAAATTTAGGATTTTTCAAACTCGTTTTTTTATGTAATTTTTGGGTTCGTTTATTCGAACATTTAGAGGTCTAGAGATTTCTCCAATATAGAATTTATTTCATTCACAAGGGATTTTATAACTACAGTTTTTTGTACAAACGACATGTCGACTTGTTTTCCCAAATATGACCAAGTTTGCGCATGACGACACCTAGGAATGAAATGTTGGTGTTCATTCATTAATATAATACTACTACAATCAATTTAAACAATTTTGAGCATTGTCTGCAAGTTGTAGAACAGAATTTCATTGGTCATTTATAGATGTCTAGCGTAGAGATAGTTTTCATTCGTTTTTGTGTGTTTACAGATAAATTTAGGAGTTTAATTATACTATATTGTGTCCCATCATGTGTCTGTGAATTTAATTGTAAAACTTAATTTCTGTTAAATTCTAAGGGACGCGTTGTGGAGTTGCTACTTTATAGAACAATAGTATAAAGAAGAAATTGCCGGTTTTATTTCACAAAATGTATGATAATATATACCAAAAACTGCGAACATTTTCACTAAAGTGCAAACTGCCAAAAAACAAACTTAGAAAACCTCGTTAACCAATTCATGTGAAAAAGGCACAATTCTAAAATTTAAACGTTGTCAAACATTTTAATTTTAAATTTTAGAATTTTATTTTTTTCATAGTTTCTTTGCTATTGACAACGGTGTCCTACCTAGAATACGATATGTTTGGAAATATACAGTAATTTAGTGAATGGTGGTGTCATTTCTCAAAAGTGCTTAAATAATAACAAAACTTTGTTTGTTCGACCACGATTCCTGAAAAGGAATAGAAACGTCACATACGTCACATAACACAGATACGTTTCTTACAAGATATATATGTATATATATCCAAATATATTTAAAGGGAAATTAGTTGACAAATCTGTAGACCTACTTTGTCTCAGTTAAGAGAGCTTTTCTATAAGAAGGCAATGAGTGTTCTTGTAGCTTCTATAAACTGTTCTTAAATACTACAAACTTTTATTTTCAACTACTTAAGTTATTTGCATTTTTCAGAAACCATGGTGAGGAGTGAAACCGCCAATGAACATCCAGAAAGCTATTTGCCTTCTCAATCATAGAGAAACTACCTAAAAAAGAATATAATTATTAACGAAAAGATAATCAATAATGTCACGGAAGCCAGGTGAGGAATTAGAAAGAATTCTCTTTCTCTGGTTCCTAAAGTAATATTGGACTGAGATATGATAGTTGATTCGTCTGTATTTTGAAGTAATTTTTCGTTAAACGAATTACTAAATGTGGAGAAGGGATCACTATAGTTTTTAGGTAAATTGATATTTCGGAAAGAGAGAAAGATAGAGTAAAGCAGGTGTGATGACGTTTAATCATTTTGCGAAAATTCAATTATCCAGTAGTTAATTAGGTTAGAAAACTTACAGATTGTTGTGAACCAAAAATTATATAGTCATAGGAACTAAGATATTGTGTCCAAAAATGAATAAATACCTGAAAGATCATTTTGTCAAACTTCTATTATTGATATAAACTATGGAGTTTCTATTTTTTATAGAGAAACCAGATGTGATGCAGGTGTGAAAATTGAGATATGTTGGTGTATACTTCTCTTAGTTTGAGATAAGAATCTCAGAAATTTAAATAAAAATGTAAAATAAAATATTAAATATTTATTTATTCTCAAATTCACATCACACTGTAAGAGCATAAGTTTTCGCTTCCATCAATTCAACTTTTTATTTATTATAATAGATGTGATTATGAATATGGGATTTGTGAGTTGAGTAGCTTTTGCTCCAAACATAAAAACAATTACAAGTCACAAGCAGCCTGTGGAACCGATGATGTAAATTAACATTTAACTTTAGATATTTGTGTAGAATCTTTACTTGAAGTTTACGGATTGCATTTTTTTTTCGATTTTCGGGAAAACCGTTGTTGTACCTGTAAATTCTTAGTGTACCTCTAAACTGTGATCCAAAGGTACCCTGCAAATTTCAAGTCTTTATGTACATTCGTTTTGGCTGTGCGTTGTATTATAAGTAAGTTTATATATGAATTGTATATGAATAGTTTAACAGCAGTTTATAACTGATTGACTATTAGACACCAATATTCTGCCTACTCACTACTCACAGATTGTTACAAATAAGTTTATAAATTTTGTATTTAAATTATAATGTAGAGGGCAGATTATAGTTCGTTTACATTACCTGATGTCCTTTATATGGAGATGCTATGAGAGAAAAATACGTCCAATGTAATCATTTAGATTTCGTATGTACAAATGCGTGTTTTAATATGTTGTGCAGTTATTTATCCTGTAGATATTGAATTTTTGCTGCAGATAAGTATATACTGTATATAAACGGGAAGACTGTGTGTTCGCTCAGAACATGTCTAAGCTAGAATTTCTTTGATTTTCGAAATTGTCCTACTACACTTATTCTCTTTGTGTATTTTGGAGAGTAGGTATATTTTGCCCCTCTACACTAAATATATGATCTGTATTTACTTTTTTATGGTCTTTTGATAATAGCTTCAAAGTATTACCCTAAACGTCGAGTAATTAAAAACATGAGACTGGTACCCACTCGGACCATAGCTCTATACATAATTATAACCGCGGAAGCCTTTGAGAACATTATGGCGCTTCTAGGAGACGAAATTAATTAAACTAAAACCTATAGCATTCTTTTCATCCCTAATTCCATGCTTGTGTGCTCTTTATTTTCTTTAATATTCTAGGTACACACAACGAAATCCCTACACTTTCAGGGTAAACCACAGAATAACCAAACCTGGAAGTGAAACTCTTGATAGAAACTCTGCTGTTTTGGGGTCAAGATTTTCGTGACGTTTACCATCAATTTGGCAGTGAATCCGGGCTTTAAATTGAATTATCATATAGTAACAAATGTTAGATTGATAAAAATGTATTGTAAAATTGGTCCTTACAAAAATACAACTATGACATAAAGTTGCCGATAATTTGATTATTCTGTGTCGGAGATCTATGAATTTACTGCCAAAATAATAGCGCACATGCGCAAAGAAATTTGTATCTCGCGGGAAGGAGGAATTTCTGGCATTCTTAGTAGAGCAAGGTTTGCTCCGTTTCGCAATTCTGTTAACAGTATCACATACCATTTCGATCAACAGATCTAAAGCTATTGAAAACTCAAAATTGATAACCTCCACCCTTTTATAAGTCGGCTAATGTAATGTATGTAAGTAAATCTGTTTTCGCTCTGGTTCTAATGTTGACTTTATGCTACAAAATAAATCACTGCCTAAGAATTTATTAACAAAACCTGATTTTTCTTTTATCTGTTCTAAAAGCTTTTCAAACCGAGGTTTTGCGAATCGTCTCCAGCCTTTCACTGTGAACAAGTCCTTTCATTCGAATTTCCTTTAATGTTTTTTGAAAGAAATTATTGAAACAAAACAAGTTGAAACTCGTTTTGAAAATAAACTTAGTATCTAATTTCTCGACAACTAAAGCCGATCTGGAGTGTAGAAGATTAAGTCACTCCTCCGTCTTTCAACCCTTAACGGTAATAACAGTTAACCAAAACGAGACGCTTTATTTGGAAGCATTATTTGCTTTCACTCAGGCTTGTTCTTCAGAATTTCCTCTCGGCTTCCCCAACTCTTAAGATTTTAATTGTCAGGACTTCTCAAAGGATATTCAGGCGTCGAATTCGAGGGTGAAGCAAAAGTTAAACAAAACTCCAATGCGGATATAAAGGATATTATCATGGAGTTATATAACTGGATAGAAAGCAAAATGATAATTCTAAACACACAAGAATATATAAAATAGCTTCCATTATTAAATATTAGAATAGAATATTCCCTAAACTCGGTATTTTTATATAAAGTAAGATTTGGAATTAGTTACACAATTTTAGGTTAATTATAAACAACTTTATTCATTATTGAATTCCTATTCCTTTTATGCCATGAATTTAAAATCTTTTCAACTAGTTTTACAAACTATACTGTTTAGTAAATTAGGATAATGTATTTTCTTTATTTTAGTAATTGGTATATTGTTTTGTATATTCTTCTTCCATTTCATTCTTTTATGTACTTTTCAACTAGTTTTTCGTTGAAATTGGAAAAATTTAGCCTATGCCGTTTTCCTGAAATTCTCTTTGTACCAAATTTTATCAAATTGCGTTAAGCATTTCAGACGTAAAAATGTCACAGACAGAAAGGATGAACTTAGGATTTATACAAGGCGGGTCTATCGAAACGAAACACGGCAGACATTTCAAGTACTTAAAAAAAATTACTCGAAACCGTTGAATTTTATGTCCCGGGAAGCATAATGCCATTCTCCTCTTCACTGCAACAATAAGAATTATATAGCACGAATTTGGCCGAGAAAAATTGTTTTATTTAAGACATTCCCCAGTGCGTTTGAACACACAAACACACTCTGTAATCTCTTATCGTTCTTTACGATATTCCCATTGGTCGAAATAAAAGTAAATTTATTATAAATGAAAATTTGCACGACTAACAAGGCTTTGATATTATTTCCTCTCGTAAGCTATAGCTAATAAACCACTCTAATCTTCTTTCCCATAGTTGCAGAATTGTGGGTCTCTTTTCTCTGGGAACATTGTGCTTACTTTGCCATAGCCACCTCCATTGGGCCTATCATATGTGAAACGTACAAATAAGTGCAATCTTGGAAAAAAGGCTTTTAATACAATGGCCCTATGGCGTATCGTCTGTCATGAAAATTTGCGTAGAAAATTCTTTGCCGTTAAGTACCAATGTTTCTTTTTCTTCAGAAAATGGCAAGCATAGTTTTATTATGTTTGATCTTTATGCAAAACACAGACCATAGGTAATGCCCTAATTATATTTGCTGTGAACATAAATGTGACAGAAGTGTTTACTGGTAACATGATCCGGTGGAGTCAATGAAAATAATTTCATTGATTAATTCTTCAGTCACTGTTTGTTGCATAACAGGAGTGATAACAACTATATAAAAGCGGATATTCTCATAAAACCAACTTGCTGCCAACTTTCTTCGAAGTATCGCCGAAGTGTTGTATTACAAAGGGGTTTGTCTCAATAGGAGGCGAAATATTCCCACCATTCTCTAAACCGATACAGCGCGGGTCTTGGTTGTGCCGTACTGGACAATGACTTTACGCTCCCGGTGGAAAGATTTGACGAATATGATTATTATCCTTACTCAGCCCGCTGATGTTAGCTGAAACCCCAAACCCTTAAGATGGACTATATGTTCCAGGCATCTAAGTTCTGCAAATTTAATGTGGCCTTGATAGTCTCAAGCTGGCATCTTAATGTACCCTTCTTAGGAAAAATATGGGTAGAAAGATAAAAAGAAAAATATATTGATCGGTGGAAAAATCTACAGATCTATTGACATTTTTATATAGAGAAAAAAACTTAGAAAAATGAAATTGGATTAATGTTCAATGGTACCACAACTAATAAGCATTTTCCTGCCTCAGCGTAAAATTTATGTAATGACATTGTTTTTCTATAAAAAATAATTCTATTTAAAATTAACTTTATGTTTGCTGTAAGATAACCATGTCGAAAAATGCAAATTTTATTTGTTCATTGTTCATACATCAACAGAATAATAGAGATTATGTTCAAGACTGTCCCGGACATTACGAGGCATTTCCGGTGTAATGGCTCCATACTCAGCACTGATCCACTAAAGAGATCCATGTAATGAATGAATTTTATAGATCTTACTCTTTCAGTAACAGTAATTATCTATATATCTACTAAACTACAAGTCGGTACCAAGCCAGCTTAGAGTCCTGCATTGCTTACAAATCTACTACTTCATCAAAGTAGAACATTGCTTGGCACCGACTTTAGAAATATACTAGATAAGTAGGTAATTCATTTGCTCGAAAATATTGATTCCATTCCTTACTTTTTGTGTAGATACCTAACAACGGTTAATGTGCAATTTATTGTATAGTCTAATGTTTTGTTAATTACTTTCGATTTTTAGTTCCCCATTGAAATCGATAATAAAGTTTTATTTTTAGCTTTATAGTTTTTCTTAGAAGTCTGTAAAATTTTATAAACATTTTTTTTGCGTTTTAATCCTATTGTAAACTCACGTAGTTCTTACTCTTTATTTTCTATTTATTTACATGAAGGACCACATTCCTATCGAAAGTGGCCCCCAGTAGATTTGGCTGAGATTTTCATATTTTGTTGATCTTAATGAAATAAACAAATGTCCTCAGGCCGGAAAGTCTGATGACTGATGGTTTTCAAGTAATGGTTAATTTTATATATATGGTCAGGGTATATCAAGATGAGCTGAGTCGATATGTATATGAGAAACTATTGGGAGTATTAATCTAAAAAATGGTATACAGGGTGCTTTCGAGGGAATGCTTTCAGTTGAAATATTTTCAGTGGCCTGCTACTTCCGGTGCTACCGGAATTGGACCCAAACTTTGTTATTTAAATGGAACACCCTCTTTTCACAGCATTTTTATAATGTACGATGAATTTCAATGTAACTCCAGTTGAAAGTTATTTCAACTTTTGACAGATCAAGCCAACAAAAATATATTTTTTGAAAACAAATAGGGTCAGGTCGAAAACGGCCAGAATTTGCCAGAATAAAACTTGAAGCATCCTAAAACTGTTCAAAAAATTATTTATACATGGTTCTCAGAAATTGGTACTGAATTCGAAAACCGTATAACTATTTTTTTTTTCAAATGGCAACCATATTTTTTCTTAATGCCTTTCCTACACGATATCCGGATAGACAAAAGCATACTCATGACACCGTGACACAGATAATTCCTAACTGTATAATACAAATTCATTTTATTAAAAGGCAAAACAAAATTAACTTGTCGTAGATAATAAATGCGGATCATCCAGAATTGTAAAACACAAACACGGGAACAAACAAGAAATTGAACAAGCTATAGTAAATGTTCGAACTGGTTGGTGCCTGCAACTTCCAAACATTTAAGAATTCTTCTTAAAAATCTGGCATGTGTGCGCGCCACTCTGAATTTCTGGTGAAGAACGTGATCGAAATGCATTCATCTTTCCTGGCAATCTACTTTTGTTGGTAGCGGTGCAGCATAGACAATATTTTTTATTCGACCCCAAACAAAAAAACAAATGGAGCGTTATAGGGTCAACGATGAGGTCGATTGTTCTCTATCCAACGTTCTTCAAAATGATTGTCTAAAAAGGTATTCACCGGTTCAATATTATGAGGTCGTATTGATACACAGCTGGCTCCATTTTCTAAAATTTCGGGATATCTCTCACCTAAAAATAAACTTAAAATATTTTTTGGATATCACCCTTCGCTCTCCAATAAGCTTACAGTTCAATTTTGAATCATACAAATGCACCACAAGTACACCGTCATTTTTTATTGTATCAAGAACATTCAGTAATCTTGGAACTGTCTTTCTCTAAATACATGTGGATTAGTATCAATATCATTGTAAGTTATGTTGGTTGAATATTCCGTTTATCATAAATTTTGACACATCCATCCAAATAATTTTGTGTAAAAAAATATTCGTCCGTCCTTGAGAATGAATATAGATGTTACTTATGTTTTTTAGAATCATCTGAATACTCAGTATTTCCATATCTCTTTCTGCATTTACTGAGTAATTTTCTGGATATACTGTGAAGCATGCTAATAGTGTATAACCTCATTTTCTTCATTATCTACGACTGGTTTAATTTTTCTTGCTTTTTTACAAATCTATCTGTTTTGCATTTGTGAATGAGCCTCGTCAGCATGTCAAGGGTGAGTGTTGGTCTCTTTGAGTAACGCGAACGAACTCTGCTTTCGATATAATTGTGCTCTAACACCAATTTATTAGCAAATATTGTTTCTTGACAGATTTGTTTCTTGTCGATTCTTTCAAAAATGCCTAGTGATAAATCAGATATCACTCGAAAATTTTAGTTTTTCCAAGGTCATACGAAAACCGTTTAGTCTGTATATTGGCTTTAAAACATAAACTCCCCCTTATTTTTTTGAGTAGAATCCGTTAGGTTGCCATTTGAAAAAAAAATTAGTTATACGATTTTCAAGAAGCCGAATTTAACGCCAATTTCTGAGCACTGCGTATATTCCAGTTTCCAAAGATGTAGGAAACTTTAGGTTTTATTCAGTCAAATTCTGGTAATTTTTGACCTGGCCCTCATTGTTTCCAAAAAAATATTTTTTGTGGAGGGCTGCACCTGTCAAAATTTTCAAAAAGTTGAAATAACTTTCAATTAAAGACCTTCAGACATATGATGTTTCCAATAAAGTTATATTGAAATTGGTCGTAAATTCAAAAAATAGGGTGTTCCATTAAAAAACAAAGTTTAGTCCACTTCCGGTAGAAATGGAAGTGGTAGACAACTGAATATATTTTCACTGAAACCAGCTTTTCCAAAATCCCTTGTATACTATTTTTCAGATTCCTCACATACATGTCAACTCTGCTCATCGTGGTATCTCCTATACCATAAATATAAAATTAACCATAACTTGAAAACCTCAGTCATCGCATTTTGCGCCCTTAAAGACATTTGTTCATTGCATTGAGATCTACAAAATGTAAAAATTTCAGCCAAATCCGCCGGGGGCCATTTTCCATATTAAATGTGCGGGGTCCTTTAATTGCCCAGTGGCAGGTATCACGGAAATCCTCGATACGACAGAATGATGAATTTTCTTTTCAATTGAGAGGTAACAGTTTGACGAACAAAATGAATTTGGTAAATGTTAGCTTAATAAGCCAAAAATACATTTAATTAAATTAATATTTATTACGGCTGCGTTTTTAACACTTTACTTAACGATTTTGTTTCCTATACTAAACACATATTAAGTTTTAGGAAGTAGGCGACAGAATTGAAAAAAAAATCATCTAAATGAATTTTTAACAAGTATACAAAGAAAATGAGTTTGACTCGTTTATATAAGAACCCGAAAGTATATTTAATAAAATTAATTATACTGTACTATGGTATCTGCTAGCGATGTACAAAATAAATAAAGTTTTGGTGTCTACAGTTCCCGCACTATTACCTTATAACTAATATAATTATCAGGAAATATGAGTTAAGTCACTACAACGGTATTCTAGACATATTGGCTTATCGGAGATTTTCTGAACATCTACATAGAAATATATATGAGACCACCTCAGGATCTTCAGTAATAGAATTCAATTCAGAAAACTATACAAATCGTTAAGGGGTTTTGGAGAAATCAACCCTTTTATATATATAAATAATTATTTATCCGGATGCACATCCGTTCGTTATTTTGACTCCTGTTTGTGTCTTGCAGAGGTTTCGCCAAGGGAGTTGGCTCCTCCCGCTCTGTCGTCAATTCCGCTGTGTCTGTTGCAGGTTAACAATATATGAATATTGTTTTCCAAATTTGGTTTGGTTGTCCAACTTCTTCAATTTCAGTTAGCTCCTGTATTATCCTGGTTTTATAATTTGTTGTGTTAGCTATTTGCAGCTGTCGAAATTTATTTTGTGGCCCGTTTGTCGATGGTGTTGAAATAGAGTAGAGGTTGTTTGTTTTTTTTTAACAGATAGTATGTGCTCTTCTAATCTGGCAGAGATTATCCTATTTGTTTTGCCGATACACATTTTTTTCACAAGTGTCACACGCAAGGCTCTGTAGATCCTGATTTTCTAATTTGATTTTAGGTTTTGCATTTTTCAATTGTGTTGTGTTGGTTGGGTGTGGTATATACGCGGTATTTCTGTTGTGTTTTCGGAGAACTCGGTCGATTCTGTCGGTTGTTCCCTTGATGTAGGATAGGGTGGTTCTTGAAAAGTACTCTCTCGGAACTTTTAAATTAACTGTTATAAATGATTCATATTTTTCATTTTACTAATAATACTCTCTTCGAGGTGTCATTCTTTTGTACGCAAGACAATATATATATATATATATATATATATATATATATATATATATACAGGGTGTAAACGGTTTGAGTGCAAAGATTTTGAAGAACAATACTTCAGGCAAAAACAAATCAAAAAGCTTTATAACATTTTCTAAAATAAACTATAGTTTTGCCAAAAGAAAACACATAAAGTTAGATTTTGTGTAGCCCTTGCTACAGTGAATAATACAATAATTTCGATTTCAAAATGTCGGTAAATTTAAATATGTAAATACTCAATAGCTTATACATCTTTAATAGCCACATTAAAAATGAAAATTGATTATTTAAACTCGAAATATGCTTTTATAAATTTAGTGTAAGTTTCTCCGATAGATATGGCAACGTGGCATACAGACCAACTTATTTACATTTTTTACTTTAACGACGACTGAGAGTTACGATTGTTTTTTGCGATTTCGATTCTTGTAAATAAGAATAGATAAACGGTAAAGTGATTTGATGTATACTTGGTGGTTTGCTTTCCATTTAATATATTTTTTAAATAAATAAAATCGGTTGTGATTAGTGTGTAAGTTCGAAAATTAAGAATAGTGCGACAGTATTTATTTGTGATAAATAATGGCCGATTATACAATTAGGGAAAGACATGACATGCTCTTAATTTATGGGGAAAGCAGACGTAATTGCAGAATAGCAAGAATCATATACAGGGAAAGGTTTCCAAACAGACGCCTGCCCAATGCTAGGACATTCGTAGCTGTTTCGCAGAGGCTTCTGGAAACAGGTAGTGTAATACCACAAATAAACAATCGCGGACCACAGCGACATAATCCTATCTTAGCTGCTGAGGATCAAATACTAGACCTTATCGACATCAACCCATATCTTAGCACACGGAGTATTGGAAGTGAGCTGCAAATTTCTCACACTGTTGTTCATAGAACATTACGGGAACAATTGCTCTATCCATATCACATGCAGCGGGTTCAAGGGCTTTCAATTGATGATTTTCAACCAAGACTCAATTTCTGTCGTTGGTTCCTCAGAAAACATCGACAATTTACACGACTCCAATTATTGACGAGAATGACCTTAGACAACGCATTTTTGACGGTACTGACGAAATCCGAAATATTCCAGGAATTTTTTCTCGCATACGTGAAAATTGGATTAAAAAGGTGTCGTGCTTGTGTCGATAGTAATGGTGGGCATTTTGAACATTTGCTGTGAATAATCCGTTGTTTCAACTCAGTTCTATCAATATAATAAATTCGGTAAGTAGGATTACATATTTACTTGTCTAATATAAATAATATTAATTAAATCAGTAATAATGACTCTTCGAATAATTTAACTGGTAAAAAACTACATATACAGATCTCTTGAGTTAAATATCATATGTATTTACCCAACTTTGTATAATTGCATAAAAGAAACCACCCAATACAAATTCTAATTGCAATACCTTGTATTAAAAACGTAAATATTTTCAACAAAATATTTCATACATTTTTATTTAATTCTAAGGTCAATGTCATCAGTCAATACAAAAACACAGGTGTTTACTTTTTTTGTCGGCGTAGTCATACCTTTATTATTCGAGCAAAGGGCCAGCGACGTTGCCGGATTGACAATAATTTACTTAATATGTTTTAGGGATTTTCTTGGTTATTAAGGCCTACTGACCATAGTGGTATAAGAGTTTTTTTGTTTAATTTGGTGTATACTACCTCCACCTAAAATATATGCATTCAAACTATTTACACCCTGTATATATATATATATATATATATATATATATATATATATATATATATATATTTAAACAGATATGAAATCATATAAAATCTTTAGCAAATTGAATAGTTAAATAAATGGGATAATGTAAATAAAATGCATACATATAAAAAGGAAATTGCAGGAATCAAAATTGTAAAAATGAAGTGACAAGTATATGGAAATAAATAAGGAATCACATTATAAGATAGAGATTAATTAAAAATATAATCAATGTAAAAATGTTTCAAAAGTAAATTGTTGTAAGGATAAAAGGTGGCATATAAAGTTAGATATTATATCATGCAAATTTTAATAAAAGATTAATACTTACATAAAGAAAGATATGCAAAAACTCATAATAAGGTCAAACATCAAAAAGTTAAACTCAGTTGTAAAAATCATAGTAGAGTTTGTGGAACATGTATAGATCACATATTAGGCCATGAGAACACTAAATAAAACATATTTTAGATCAGAATCAAGTTTTAAATACATAAATTCTTTAGTAAACAGAGGATCGAAATGTCAAATTATAAAAACCGTTATAAGTCTTCCAAACTTGATGGAACAGTAAAGAAATTTATATAATAGATGGAGCGTAGAGCATAGTATATAAAAAATAAATAGTTCAAAAGATATAAAGTCTAAATTTTAATAAAATCCAATTTTTATAAAGTACCTCTTAAATGACTGGTGGCCAACAGGTGACGAATGTCAAATTAATGTTTTTGAAAATATAATTAAATGATTTGGGTAAAAATAATGAGGGTAAAAGGTATTGAAATTTAAGTTGAAATTTGTGTAGATTTTTTGATATGATTTAAATGGATAATAGTGGAAAATTAATAAAATAAATATAAACGGAAATGGAAACAGCAGGTGGCAAAATAAATTATATAAATAGGAAATCTGACAGTGACAATCTCTCTTTTGATAGTCAAGCTTCGAGCAGATAGGTTCAAAAATTTCGTTCTCATAAATTCAATTTCCATGACAATGTACTATGATACATAAAACAAATTTAGTGTTCCATGTCAGTAAGAGAACAGTAACCTAAAGTTTAAATTGAATTTATTTGAAAGATAAAATTGCAAACCAGCACGAGAAATTCAATTGAGTGGCATAATTTTACCAGTAATGAAAATATTGTTATGAATATTTGTTAAAAGGAAGATAATGGGTATGAAAATTATAAATTAAAAGTATTGGGAGAAATAAATTTGCAAACCAGCAAGAGAAATTCAATTTGAGTGGCAGAATTTTTTCCAGTAAAGAAATTTGAAATTTGGAATTATTATTAAAGACCAACATTAGAAGTGAGTTAGAGGACCAACAACAGTGAGTTTTTGAAACATTGTTTAAAAGAAAATCATAAAAAGGTTAGTCAATTAGTGGTAATAAAAGTTTTACAAATTTTAGAATAATCATAATAGTTGTATCTGAATGATAAACAATTTTATAACATAATTTGATAGAAATTTAAGAGTAGTTAAGTGACAGCAAATTTATTTTGTTTTAAAAGAAAACTTGTATCAATATTGTATTGTGGAAAATTTAAATAAATTGTATTTTAATTGAAATATTAGAAATTTGATTATCAGTAATTTAAAAATTAAAAAGTAGAAAAAGTAAAGTGTAAATAGAATTTCAAAATTTTAAAAAGTGTAAGTGAACCTGAAAAGAAATAGTTACTTGTAAGATAAACAAGATAAGTATAAAATTAATTTATTTATTTAAAATTTGAAGATTTAAACCCAAACAAAAAAGACCCTGATATATAAAACACTATTTCAATTTATTTAATAAATTTTAATTAATTACAACCATAATAAAATTGGCGCCCAACGTGGGGCTAAATGACACTGAGAATAAAATACTATTACAATTGACTTAACAATCAAAATTATTAGATCATCTATAATAAAAATGGCACCCAACGTAAGGGGCTTAAAAATTAGTGGGTCCTATATAATATAAAATATTAATAATTGTCAGATTTAAATAAATAAATAAAAAAAGAAACACAATAAATTTCCAAATAAAGCTAACTGTGTGGTAATTTGGTTGAATATTAGATAAGGTAAAAAGGTAATAATAATTAATATCATAAAACAATTGATTTTTGCAATTTCGGAAAATTTGGTGGGAAGTTTATAAAAAGGTACAAATAAAATAAAGAAACAGTATAATTCAAAAAGAAAAACAATAATAATAAATTTGAATAATATATAACAATAAATAAAGAAATTGTGTTGGAAATAGTTTATTAAAATGGTAACAACTAGATGTACAAAATCAGTTGATAATCCAGAAGAACATATGTCTGAAGAAATGGAGCAGGATATGCAGGGAACAGAAGGTAGACAAGAAGGAATTGGATGTGAAGAGCAAATGGAGGGACAAAATATTCAAATAATTTCAGAGCATGTCATAGTAGGACAACTAGAAGAAACAAGGTCAGAAGGAAATACAAGTATTGGATTTGATGGTAATATACAATTGATGGAAATGATGAAGTGAATGATGCAAGATTTCAGTTCAGATTTAAAACAAGATATAGGAAATGTAAATTCTAATATGGCAGATTTAAAACAAGGTAATCAAAAATTAAGTTCAAGAATGGATAAGTTCAGTTCAGATATAAAACAAGCGGTACTAGACATGAAAAATCATGACACAAATAAGAAAAAAAATTATAGAACGATGTAAAGGTCAAGAAAACCAAGAAGATGATTCAAATTTGGACAAGGCTGAGGAAAATTATGAGAATACCACATTACAAGAAGAGCAAGACAAACAAGTTATAGGAACAAGCCAAGAAGAAAGAGAAAAAGTTGGGGAAAAAGTCAAAATTTAAAGTAATCAGGCAAAAGCAGGAACACAAATGAAAAATGAAGAGGTTATACCTGAATATAGTAGAAAAGTGAAATTATATGAAAAGTTGAAGTTAATAGAAAAATATGTAAATTATGGAGGTAAAAATGAGATGAAATACAAAGGGGAAAAATAGAATTTTTGTTAACAATCATGAATAAAAGGAATTATCAGACAGAGTACATGAAACCAAGCATTAATAATAAGAAGTATGAGAAAGAATATATGAAGATGAGCAGGTATATGGAAAAATGTGGAAAGTTCACCATTAGCACAGGAACATGGAAATAAAAATTAATAAAAGATCAAGATAAAAAAAGCAAATTGAAGATAAGTAAAGGGTCATCATATGGAAGTGTCATCATAATCAGTCCCTATATGGTAAAAACTAAAGATGGAGTGAACAGTTATGAGTTAGTTTACATCAACAGAATGAAGTTCAAAGGAATATACAACATTGATAGTATTTTCAAATATTATATATAAAATAAAGTAATTAAAATCCATATGGTATAAAGTATAAATATAAAAAAATATATATGCAGAGTAAAAATGAGTAAAATAAATAAGAATGTAGGTGATAGATAGGTAAGATTGTAGACAGTGAATGATTTGTGTGGAGACAATGTAGGTAAAAAGTAACAGGATGATAACAAGTATTTCAAAATATGATGAATTATAAATGAATATATGATATAAATGTGGTTAAAATAAAAGTATTATGAGAAGATATTAAATAATAATGAAGTAAAAGGTACTAAGGTACAGATAAGGAGTTGAAATAAATAAGTAACGGTAAAAATGCGGTAATATGTGAAGAAATATAAATTATCCTGTAGGCAAGAAGTATTAGAACAGATAGAGAAAGTATGGAAATGGAATAGAAGTAAACAAGTAAATAGTAGGAAAGATGAGAGTGTTGAGTAAAATCAAAAAGAGAAGAGGAAACTTATGAACTAAAAGCATAAATAACTTAAATTAATGAAAATATTTACAACTTAAATTTAAAATTAAACAAGGACAATATGGAAAAATATTATAATAATATTGGTGAATAGAAGTCAATATATTTTAAAATTAATAACATGTTTGTAGAAATCTTATAATCTTTAATGATGCGATTCTAGGGAAGATCCAGAAGAAGTCTTGGTATAACTAAAAGGGAAGAAATAAAAAAATTATTATTGATATGATTTAAAATAAAAGAGTCTGTTGAAAAAAAAATTAAAATAAGAACGATACATGATAATTGATTTAACTTACTAAGAATGTTGATTCCAGAAATGAAAAGGTTTGGACAGCAAATCTTGGACAAATTTGTAAATAATTATACTAGTAGTTGTAGATTTGTTGAGAGTTCATTAGTTGATATGTTTATTTGAGTTTATTGATTTTTCTTGTTGATTTGTTAATAGTTCATAATCAATTTGTTCATAATCTTGTTTGTTATTAAAGTTAATAAACCGAAATAGAGATATTACGTAATTCAGCAAAATAAGTTCTTAAGTTAAAAACTAAATGAATTTATTCTGTAAAATTTTGGGGAATTTGTAATGGATTTAAACAGATATAAAATCATAAAAAACTTTAGCAAATTGAATAGTTAAATAAATGGGATAATGAAAATAAAATGCATACGTATATAAAAAAAGGAAATTGCAGGAATCAAAATTGTAAAAATGAAGTGACAAGTATTTATAAATAAATAAGGAATCACATTATAAGATAGAGATAAATTAAAAATATAATCAATGAAAAAATGTTTCAAAAGCAAATTGTTGTAAGGATAAAAGGTGGCATATAAAGTTAGATATTATATCATGCAAATTTTAATAAAAGATTAATACTTACGTAAAGAAAGATATGCAAAAACTCATAATAAGGTCAAACATCAAAAAGTTAAATTCAGTGTTAAAAATCATAGAAGAGTTTGTGGAACATGTATAGATCACATATTAGGCCATAAGAACACTAAATAAAACATATTTTAGATCAGAATCAAGTTTTAAATACATAAATTCTTTAGTAAACAGAGGATCGAAATGTCAAATTATAAAAACCGTTATAAGTGTTCCGAACTTGATGGAACAGTAAAGAAATTTATATAATAGATGGAGCGTAGAGCATAGTATAAAAGGTAAATAGTTCAAAAGATATAAAGTCTAAATTTTAATAAAATCCAATTTTTATAAAGTACCTGTTAAATGACCGGTGGCCAACAGGTGACTAATGTCAACTCAATATTTTTGAAAATATAATTAAATGATTTGGGTAAAAATAATGAGGGTAAAAGTTATTGAAATTTAAGTTGAAATTTGTGTAGATTTTTTTATGTGATTTAAAGGGATAATAGTGGAAAATTAATAAAATAAATATAAACGGAAATGGAAACAGCAGGTGGCAAAATAAATGATATAAATAGGAAATCTGACAGTGACAGTTTCTCTTTTGATCGTCAAGCTTCGAGCAGATAGGTTCAAAAATTTCGTTCTCATAAATTCAGTTTCCATGACAACTAAGTCAATGTCTTATGATACATAAAACAAATTTAGTGTTCCATGTCAGTAAGACATAACTGTAACCTAAAGTTTAATTTGAATTTATTTGAAAGATAAATTTGCAAACCAGCACGAGAAATTCAATTGAGTGGCTGGATTTTACCAGTAATGAAAATATTGTTATGAGTATTTGATAAAAGGAAGATAATGGGTATGAAAATTTAAAATCAAAAGTATTGGGAGAAATAAATTTGCAAACCAGCACGAGAAATTCAATTTGAGTGGCAGTAAAGAAATTTGGAATTATTATTAAATACCAACATTAGAAGTAAGTTAGAGGACCAACAACAGTGAGTTTTTGAAAGATTGTTTAACAGAAAATCATAAAAAGGTTAGTCAATCAGTGGTAATAGAAGTTTTACAAATTTTAGAATAATCATAATAGTTGTATCTGAATGATAAACAATTTTATAACATAATTTGATAGAAATTTAAGAGTAGTTAAGTGACAGCAAATTTATTTTGTTTTAAAAGAAAACTTGTATCAATATTGTATTGTGGAAAATTTAAATAAATTGTATTTTAATTGAAATATTAGAAATTTGATTATCAGTAATTTTAAAATTAAAAAGTAGAAAAAGTAAAGTGTAAATAGAATTTCAAAATTTTAAAAAGTGTAAGTGAACCTGAAAAGAAATAGATACTTGTAAGATAAACAAGATAAGTATAAAATTTATTTATTTAACATTTGAAGATTTGAACCCAAGCAAAAAAGACCCTGAGATATAATACTATTTCAATTTATTTAATAAATTTTAATTCATTATATATATATATATATATATATATATATATATATATATTGTTTCTAGTTAGGGAACCTTTATCAGTTGCGCTTCCCACAATTGAATGTCTCTCGAACACTTATTTATATATTTGAAACATTCCGTTAAATTTGAAGACGCGTGATGTAAAAACATAGAGGTTCCGAATCTGGATCCATTCCATGTAATTGCTGCTACCCGTAATTCCTAGGTTAGAATGTCACTATGAAATTTTCATATTAACTTCACCTGTCAGAGATATTGAATACTCTCCTCGAGGTGTCATTCTTTTGTACGCAAGACAATATATATAATATATATTGTTTTTGGTTAGGGAACCTTCATCAGTTGCCCTTCCCACAATTGAATATCCTCTCGAACACTTCTTTATGTTTTTGATACATTTCGTTAAATTTAAAGACGCGACATGTAAAGACCGACATCTAGGATTTTTGGAGAAACTAGTACATAGAGGTTCCGAATCTCGAGCCGTTCCATGTAATTGCTGTTACCCGTATTCCTAGGTTAGAATGTCACGATGAAATTTTCATGTTAACTTTACCTGTCAGAGATATTGAATACTCTCTTCGAGGTGTCATTTTTTTGCACGCAAGACAGTAATATAATATATATTGTTTCCTGGTTAGGAAACCTTCAACAGTTGCGCTTCCCACAATTGAATGTCCTCTCGAACACTTCTTTATGTATTTGATACATTTTGTTAAATTTGAAGACGCGAGATGTAAATACCGACATCTAGGATTTTTGGGGAAACTTGCACATAGAGGTTTGGAATCTGGAGCCGTTCCATGTAATTGTTGCTACCCGTAATTCCTAGGTTAGAATGTCAATATGAAATTTTCAGGTTAACTGCACCTGTCAGAGATATTGAGTACTCTCTTCGAGGTGTCATTCTTTTGTGCGCAAGACAATATACAATCCGTTCATTCCACTTGACGTTTCGCCCTGTTACTTAGTATCTTTTTATGCGAAACCAACTGATTTGAATACATGTTAAATGTGAAACAGTAGTACCCTTCATCAGACAATTGATTTAGGATTTTCGGGGAAACTAGCACATAGAGGTTCCGAATCTGGAGCCATTCCATGTAATTGCTGTTACCCGTAATTCCTAAGTTAGAATGTCACTATGAAATTTCCATATTAACTTCACCTGTCAGAGATATTGAAGACCTTCTTCGAGGTGTCATTCTTTTATACGCAAGACAATATATATAATATATATTGTTTTTGGTTTAGGGAACCTTCATCAGTTGCGCTTCCCACAATTGAATATCCTCTCGAACACTTCTTTATGTTTTTGATACATTTCGTTAAATTTAAAGACGCGACATGTAAAGACCGACATCTAGGATTTTCGGGAAAACTAGTACATTGCGTACAAAAGAATGACACCTCGAAAAGGGTATTCAATATTTCTGACAGGTGAAGTTAACCTAAAAATTTCATCGTGACATTCTAACCTAGGAATTACGGGTAACAGCAATTACATGGAATGGCGCCAGATTCGGAACTTCTATGTGCTAGTTTCCCAGAAAATCCTAGATGTCGGTCTTTTCATCTCGCGTCTTCAAACTTACTAATAATTGTCAAATCTTTGGAACTCTAAAAGATGATTTCCATCTGCTTTAGGCCAAACTTGAATCCTGCGTTGTGGATTTTCCTGACGCAAGAATTACCTTTACTTCCTGTATTACTGCTCGTACTGATTCAGGAGTATAAGTAATGAAATGAATAAAAATTAAGAACTTTGACCGAAAAAACTACTTGTAGGTTTTAAAATCAGCTGATTGCTAATTAAGTTTCAATATAGAAAAGAGTGATAGCAGTTTCATAATTAAATGACACGACAATAATTAAATTAATTTTCAATAAGAACGACATTTATAGGGTAGGCTAAAAATGTTATCAATGCATTTGACGAAACAAAGTCTCCATTATTAACACAGTGTCCATTAATAAAACATAATATGTTATATTAATTCATCATACTCATTACTATTTATTAAGTATTTGAAATATAAACCATAACCTTGGATTATATGCGCCTACATTTCTCGTCAAATTGTAAATCAGAGCCTGAAAGAACATCAGCATAAAGCGAAAATACTTTATTTTATAATCCATGAAAGTACCTTTATAACTGCTAGCCTGCACAGAGCAAAATAAAACATTTCCAATCGATATTCAAACACATCAACAGTAACTACCTAGAACAACGTACATTAAGCTACTTTTATTATCAATAAATATATTTTCCAGTAGTTTTACCACTGGTACACATAAATTACATTGCACATAGACTACAGGGAATTATATAAATTTAACATAACTACTAGCCTATGTTTATGAGGTAATAATTTAAATAGCGATAGGCTCTTGACAATGGCGACATCTATTAACTGTTATCTAGTTGGCCGCATAATAAACACAAGCTCCAACAAAATTGTAATACGTTATTTTATCCTATTAACATTTTATTTTGTTCGTAGGTGATTTTATTCATATATACATTATATGGAAAATAGTTTTTCTCAACTTTTGGAATGTTATGAAATTACTGAATTGTTGCTAAAGTAGAATAGATTTTTATATATTTACTTAACTTTTTATGGTTCCAGATTTTATATTAGTTTTTGCGTGTTTTAACAATATTGTCATTTTTAGAAGCATAAGGCTTACTGTCTCGTAGCGTCATTTGTAGGTTGCTTGCATGCTGCATATGACGATAGTCTTATTTTGGTTCTCACGTTCTGTTCACGTAGCGTCATACAAGTTGCATGCAATTTAGAAATATGTTTCATTTTTGTCATATTTTACAACGCGAACAAACGTCATTTTAGAGAAAATGGCAAATTGTGATTCTAGAGACACGACGAGATACACATACTGGCTTCATCTATATAGCGAAAATAACATTTATTGTAGTTTGTTTGTTGCTGCAAGTGAGTTTAAGGAAATTAATTTATTATTTATTATTGTTATTAGTATAAAAACACCATACTGTTATGTGAAAATATCTTGTCCCAGAAGAAACGTTCGGTACTTACCGTTCAGCACTTTTTACGCGATTGAAGAAAAAATAACCATTCATATTTGTAAATGGTGTTATAAAAAATAACATATTGTTCGTGATATAGAAATATAAAAAATATATCAAATTAAATGTATTAAATTGCATTTTATTGATTACCTTTAATAGTCATACATACTTTAGTATTATAAAATACAAATTAAAAGTTCTGCAGTTCAGTTAAATCAGTAGAAAACTTTGTATTACGGCATTATTTGGACAAAATTCGCTGCTGAAGTAGCCATTAAAAATAACACATGTCATGTTTGCGTCTTGCAAAACTCTTGAAGTACTGACATTTTGCCACTCAAGCTGCATGAGGATTGCACACCCCTACGCAAATGCGACTTTGCCGCCTCGTTTTCACAGTTCTGTTTATTTCATAAGCAAAATGCAAGCAAAAGTACAGCAAGGGGAAAATGACGAAAGCGTGCGTATGAAGCGACGCTACGTGGACAGTAGGGCTAAAACATTCATTCTGTGAGAGTCGTTAGGCATTTACTTGTACCAGTTAAAATATAAATTCTCTAACAAACAAGTTCCTACTTTTGAATATCGGAGTGTGAAATAATGTCACTATTACTTTTAATTAAACAGTTATCAGTTATTCGAATATAGAGTTTGTTTCAAATAACAAAATTTATGTACTCTGTCGGTACCAGCTTTGCTACTTCTCATTTCTTACCAAGATCATCAATCAATGTGTATTACATCCTTACGAAGTTGATTTTATCAATCTGCAAATCATGGTCACAATCCATAGAGGCAGGGGAAGCTGTTATATTACATATTATGTTAGTTGTATTGCAGAATTGTGTGAATCCATTATTACTAATGAATTTATCGACTAATGAATATCGAAATCTAAGAGTTTCAGGACAAACTAGCTCAAATTGAGTCCAAATCGGGAGTCGTGTAACGTCCTTTCCTTGTGATTCCTATGACATATATGAATTAGAAACACTACATTGTCTGGCGATCAAATAAATTGTGAAAACCCCAAATGCTAGTATAACTACTTACTAAAGATTTTATTAATATTATCACTGAAGCTCAGCAACAAATAAAACTAGCATATAATCACTTTATTCTATATAGTAAGTACATATCATCAGCCATCGCTAAATCATAGATTTTCGTAAAGGTTTTTTTATGGTAGATTGTATTTTATTAAAAAAGTTGTAGCAATTTGGCATAGCTGTAAAGATTTTGATTTGACTTAAGCACAATTTAAGCCGCAGGTCCAAATTTTGAGAGTTAAGGGTAATGAATTTGATTCCATACTGCTCACGTTTGGTCTTCCAAAAACTCATATTAAATATTTCTGCTCTTCTTTCTCATCACTAATGACACAATCTATTATTTACAAATTTTCAGAATAGTTATTTATGAAACTGAAACCCACATAGTGGTACATGTAAAGAACATCTTTTAAAGTTAAAAAGATATGGTAATAGTATTGTTGCCTATTCCATAATTTGGAACTTACCGTGAAGAAATGCAAAACGATTAATTTTGGGAAAGCAAGAAGTATTACAAATTATTATTACATGCTAGTGATCTTAGCGTTATTTCATTCTGAAATTCAACTTAAAAGTTCGGTTTCTAAAGCTCTTGGTATTGACTCCAACTTTTTCCTCTATTCTTGTCTTAGGTAAGTTGTCCTACTGTTTTGAAGTATGAAATTGAATAAACTATAACACTCTGGAAGTTTTCTTGGACTTCCATCTCCTTGACACAACGTTTAAATAGCTTTATCTTTGTTATGGTTTTCAGGTAAATGATAGGAAATTTAGATGGTACTTCGTATTTATACCTTTAACCGGTCATGGTCATTGGGTCTTATCTGGTCCAATCAGCCTCGTTATAATCATTCTCCGCAAGGTTTTGCTAACTTTGAAGATTATTCTGATTCCATATCTGTGTGCAATTCGTCGAAGTTTCTCCGACAAACCTTTAGTATTCGATAATAATAGAGTTGCTAACGTGGTTTCCTTTTCCAGCCTAGGTGGTTTGTCCAGTTCTTCAAATTCATTGTTAATGATGGTTTTCGGATTCGTCTTGTCTAATTTTCACTTTGAGAACTTCTAGTGTGTTGCAGATATTTATGGCTCTATGGATTAGAGTTTTAATGATTCCAGTTTTCGTTACTGATGTGTGGTTAGAGTGTAGGTATAATCTTGCTTCTGTATCCGTTACTGTAGTCGGTTGTTTGGATTCCGGTCCTAGTCCTTTGATTATTTACATCAAGGAATGGTAGGCACCCATTTTGCATAGTGAATCTACTGTATGGTTGGGATCGGTTTAGGTGTACCAGAAATGCCTTAATTTCTGTAGATGTAGGCAACACCTTGAGTAGCAATGATTACAAGAACGAGGCGGACGCTTCACCAATACCTAATAACTGTATATACAGTATATTTTGTAAATGTGGCAATCTTTATATTGGAGAGACAGAGCGACCGCTGGTCACCAGCTTTAAGGAACACAGCAAAGTTACTCAAAGGGCGGAGCTAACTTTTTCCTCTATTCTTGAAGTCTACTGTTTTGAGCTAGCTAATTGAGTAAACACGCATGGACCAATCTCCTTGACACCATAGCATCATGGTTTTCACTGGGACCAGGCCAGGGTATTTCATAACTTTAACCGGAAGAGCATTGGTATAAAGCGTCGTTATAAAATCCGCAAGGTTATAGAGACAGCATATATAATCTCGAACGAGAATATAATTAGCGTGCCCAGGTGGTTTGTCGTCCAAATTAAATGGTTTTCGGATTCGTCTTGTCTAAGTTTCATCTGCAGATATTTATGGCTCGTTAGAGTTTTGATGATTCATCGACTTATGGGTGGTTAAAGTTATAGTGTTGGTATAATCCTGTTTGTGTACTGCTGTTGTTTGGATTCGCTACCCGACAACGACTGCCAACCGCCAGGTACGACCACACGGATTGGACCGGATAAGACCCAATGACCATGACCGGCGACACATGACCGGTTAACGGTATAAATACGACGGATAAACTGAATTTTCCATCATTTACCTGATAACGATAGCAGATACAAAGCTATTGAAACATTGTGCGATCTACCATTTCAAGACGATGGAAGTCTGAGGAGACTTCGAGGAACGAGTTACATTGTCTACCAGCTTTAGACTAAACCAGAACTTTTTTAGCATGATTAAATAAATAAGAAAATAAACTTCTTATTTCAAATCACAGAATAAAGACAATTATACACATCACATGAAATGGAACGCCATAAGCAAAATACACTCCAGTAAAAGAGATTGTAGGGATAAAAAAATCATTACAAAGTCCTCATAACTAATTTACAGATTAGTATTTTCCCTATACTTACTCAAATAAAATTGTACTGAAGAAACTCTTCATGTGTATAAGGTTCGACATCTACAACAAAAGCTTTAAACATCTTGTTGACTTTACTCAAAGTGAATTATTTAGGCATTTGATACAGACAACTGAGTTCAATGTCGATATTCATTACGAGTTAAAATATTAGAAAACCATAGCATTAATTATATGGAATGATTCCTCCATACGAGTTTTATTCTAAAAAATTCTTCACCAAAACTTTATTAACTATTCGAATTCTAATAGCGAAGCGTTCATAGCACGCAAACAAAAAAGCAAACAGTTTGTCGCTAACTTCAGATTCTTTACGAGTAAACTTGTCTTTAGCAAGGGAAGTTGTGTGAAATTAACATACCGCAAAGACAACATGTTTGGTTTCACACCCTACAGGTTAGGGAACGATTTCCCCTTATTGAGAGTTAAGGGTTGTCGGAGTTTTCAGAGTTTTCAAGGATTTCGTTTGGGCTTATGTAGATTCTTTTCGCGTTTATTGCTGACGAATATCCGAGGATCTCCTTTCGGAGACTTGAAATGGTCGATATTGCAGGATATTGGGATAGAAGAATACTCTCAAGCATATTTTCAGCATTCGCCTTTCTGTTTCTTTCTTGTATTGGTGAAATATAAATTATTTATAACGTGCATAAAAAGCTTCGGTTCATTTTAATATTGCTTGGATGGCGACAGAATGCCGTCATGGAAGCGATGTTATTGAAAGTGTAAATATATGAAGGGTGAGTCACAATACAAAATCACATTTTCCCCGATTTGGATTAAGTATAGTGTAGACAACAGAGAGCTCCCGTCTCACAGATTTACATATTTTTGGAAACCCATGAAAATTGTTTACTTTAAGTTTTCGTTCTAAGCACAAAAATAGGGGCAAATGCAGAAATAAGTTTTGACGGCAGTTGGTTTTGAAGGGGTTTCTGTTTAAGATGAAACCACACCTATAAACTAAACTTACTATTTTTTTTCAAGTTCTAACCCTAATTCTCTATATGGGTATTAATGAAAATAATCACCATTATTTACAACATGCTAGTAATATAGTGCAGTCATATAAAGAAATTCAACTCGAAATTGAAAGATAATAAACTGTAAAGTTGTAGAAACCTATATTCGGGCATTCTAAAACGTGTGCTAAAAATCATAAAATTTTGTGTCCGCAGATATCAAAAGTCACAGGTCAAACAAATCATTATTTCCAAATATCTGCCTTGCTATGATTTTCATGCTATTTGCTTCTATTTTACAAATTCTATAGCATTAAATTCTCTACAAATCTGTTTTTAATTTTTTTTGTGCGACTAGCCGTTTTTGAGAGAGAGTGATACTCAGTAAAATATACGTTGTAATATATTATTAAATCACTAAATAAAATATTATTATAAATAATTTGCGTGGTTTATTTGTTAATACAGCAATTAACTAATAGTTTTCTTTATCTGATAATAATATATTATACTTACCTACTACTTGTGATTAAAGTATCATTGAGTGACATAGTTTTATAATATTTTAGTACAACTTAATTATAGTTATAATTAAAAAGGATTAGACTCCATTCATTTTCATATCTTAATTTATCAATCGCCGCTCTCTCTCAAACACTTTTTTACCTGATCACATAATGCAAAATCAGATTGTTCCGGTCCATATGAGCAAAGAGTGAACGCTATCTTTTACAGACATAAAAAATTAAAGCCACAGGTACAATAAGTAAATATATCTACTGAAAACAGTACTTACTTGCAGTGAAGTAAAACACGAAAGTTTAACATCATTCCAAAATGAAGACCATAATACCCAGTGCTAGTAAAGCTGCAACTGGTAATAAAATTAATTTTAATAATGCACGATCTGAAGAAAACCTCATAGTGCTAGGCAACAAAATAATCAAGAACGAGAAAAAAAAAACACGATACAAACGATAATCCCATATTTCGTGGAATCCAAAAGGTAGTTTGTCGGGTGCCTCAAAACCAGTATAGGTCAGGTCAGAGTGCGGATAGTAGAGAAAGTCCTTACCGAAAAAAGACAACGAACAACAAGGACTTCGGAAGTGTGGTCATTTAGGACATATACAAAGCCTTGGCAAGGGGAACAACAGAGTTCTGAGTTTCTCGTCGTAAAGGCCCACTGGAAAGAGCCATAACAATGCTGATACTTTATCGAGGAGAATTGTTAACAGTGTCACCTACCTGAAGAAAAAGGGGTTGTTGTCTGTAGTGCTACAGCCTTCGATGAACATTGGCAGTGTAAGGAGATCCAAAAGGACAAGAAAGTAGTAGATCCAGAGTTAAAATAGTTTTCCTGTGGAAGCAAGAAGACCGCAAAAGTATGGGTAGATTTCAATAGATTAGCCTCTTATGCCGGAGGTCTTGAAGGCGAAGATGATCATGGCCAAGTCCGCACAATCCAATTACCCGATGTAGAACTGACCTTCGAAAGTGCAGTACGACGTGACCAGATAGGAACTCCGAGAATTGCTTGAGGTGCCCATGTTTAGAGGGATAACAAAGGTGTTAGCAACGAAGTACGGTCAGTTCCAGAAGCGAAGAGAGCAAGGTCCACTGTTGAGTAAGGTCCTTCATCTCGAAGATAAGCAACCAGTGGGTACTAGAGACATGGTCTATTTGCTAAGGAAAATGGTCTCGCAGGAAAAGCAAAAATATAGCAATTTTCGAAACACTCTGGTAGAGCAAGAACCTGAGGACCTTGGTGGCCCCAAAAATAGCCTATGGGTGGGATGGACTGAATTGGAGAGTCGTCAGAATTATTATAGAAACTATGTTTCGATTCAGTTGCAAAGATATCCTGTAGGCTGTCTCAATATTTGCTGCCCGGATTCGAAGATGATCGACTGTTACTTACACCGAACGTATCCGGTGGATATCTTTCTTGGTTTATGCTCTGAAAAGAATAGTTAACTTGACGTTCATCTTTGAAAATGCCAAATGAGGATTTGGCGAAATATCTGGTTACCTGTTCTTTTTAGAGCACAAACTAAGAAACGGATGTACACCAAATACAACACAGGAAACCACATTGTTCCATCTGTAAACGACTACATTTACATTTTACATTTATTTATATATGTATATATATATATATATATATATATATATATATATATATCGTTGATTACATAATGTTTGGTGGTAATAATAAACATACAATTCCGAATTGTCATCGGAAGACTGCAAAAATGTTTTCTACATATATCCTCGCCACTAAAATTAATAATTACTTTCTAATTCCTAAGCCGCAGAAATTCTACGTTGTTATTATTAATTTAAGAAATGACATAAGTGTCTCATGAATTTTTTCCTTAGAGAACTTTCATATGTGATATGAAGTAAACGTATCTTTCAGATTCTCCACCCTATTTTGGGACAAATCCCACAAGAAAATTTTTGTCGTAAATGCGAAATTGTCACTGTTGGGATAAATCTCTGGAGTATACCTTCGCCAAATGACCTTTGCATTTTCAACCAGATAACTCTGAAGATGTTTGTTGTGCAGGATTGTTACAGAGAAAAATTGAACGAATTTTTTTCGCGTCGCTATTGCGTTAGACAATACTCATTAATGAAGACAATAAAGTATTTTTTCCTAATAGAACATTTCCGGTAATTCCAAATAATTTTATACTAATTGTAAAATACATGTTGCCCATTTAAATATGAGAATCCACACCGAGGTACTTAAAACTATATAAGAGCATTATTAGGACATATCATACCTACTATTTGAACTTTACACTACCAATATTAAATACGGTTTCAGTTCTACAGATTTATTTCCCAAATCAAGATAAACGAGATGTTTACCTTATATAGTAATTTAATAAAATACAGTGTACGCCACCGAAAACGAAACAAATAGAATATCTTTAAGGCTCACCTTTACATTTATATTCCAATGGTGCCGAATTTCTATAGTATCTCCAAGTATTATACGCCTACCCTGTCAATCATTATCATGAATACATTTTAAATACGGAAACTACTAAGTGTGCCATACTACTTGACTGTAACATCAAAAGTACTGACAATAATACTTTTAAATTCCAGAGCCCAATTGTAAACAAACGAAACGGTATTGGCAGTTTTCTGCTTCATATTAGTCGAACTGCTGCTGCGACGACATGTCGACACATGAGAAGTGAAATAATTTCAAGTGACAAAAAAATTGTTTACATTTAATCTGTAGAATTTAAAAATTTTCATTTTCTACCTGTCCTGGCTTAGGCACTTTACCTTTTCCGACTTCACCATCTTGTTCTCGGTCTGCCGACACTTCTATGATCTGTAGGATCATAATTAATTTTGGGTTATTCGTTCTAGAGATATTGGCATTTCATGTTCTTGTTATTCTCTCTTGTAGTTGCTTGTTAATTCAGTTATTGGATATGCCAATAGTTCTTGTCTGATGTCTTCATTTCTTATCCAGTCTAACCTGGAACAACCCCTTACCGATTTAACAGTCTCATTTCTGTAATCTCTAGTTGCCTGTACTCTTGTTTTTGTTACGCCCACGTTTCCTGTCCTTATAATAGCGTAGCGATTGCCATAAATTTATAAATTCGTATCTGTGTTTTTTTTAAGTCTTTCCCGTGGCTGTTCTTCTGATGCTACCACACATTATATGAAAATTATATATTTTTTTGGAGATATCTTTATCTTCTTCGTATGTGATGTCACATCTTATATGTTTGAAATTTGACGCCTGCTCTAAAGTGTAATCAACAATAACAATTTTTGTTCTATTGGGATCGTTTCTGAGAAAATTCATTGTCTTAGTTTTCTCTGTACATATGTTCAGATTATAATCCTGTGTTCTCTGTTATAACTTGATAACCAGCAAATAACATTGTATTTATAAAATCGTTTGACTTAACCTTTATGCCAGAAGGTGCGGTTTTCATCCATTCTCTCTTCCTTGTTTAACACATTGATCAAGCCAATCTAAAATCCTGCATTGCGTAATTATCAAACTTCATCAAACTTAATTATTACTTGGCACCGACTTCAAAAATATACAAGAGTGGTAGGTAATTAATTTGTACAGAATGAGCACCTTTTAATATTTACATTTTTTACTTTTTGGATAAATAGCTAATTGAATGTGTTTTTTATTTGCTAGAGTTGAATTATGTTGTAATTATTTTCAGCTTTTTAGTTATATGTGGAAGTCGGTTATATATTTTTCTAAATGATTTATTTTTATTTTTTTGAACTCTGGTAGTTTTGTTTCTTTATTTTTTATATTGTATGTATAACCTTAATAGACAGGACCAGGTAACATCGAAAGCCCCGACATTACACAATGATACATATTTATTTAAATTGACAGGTAAAAGTTAACGAATAAAATGTACTAGTACGCGTTGACTTAATAAGCCCAAAATATGTTTATCCCTTATGGGCCACACCATGTAACCTTTTTTCAACTTTATTTGAGTATAACTATAGATAATTCCACTCCACCCTATGTACCAACCATCCTGTACATACAACTGCCTACGGACAACCATAAATTTGTTAGCTGCCTTCTGTAAATTATATGACGGAGTAGAATCCATCGCATATTTCCGGTGTCAAATCCGTCCTATATTTCAACCATATACATATATATGTCCTTATAAATTATTTCATTTTTAACACTTTGTATTGTCACCCTGTACAACATTAATTCCTCTCCACACTATATGCAACTTCTTATGGGATATGAAATAAATAGTTCTTTAATCACACTGTATTAATATAATTCAACTCCAGCATATATTTCAACAATCCTGTATATGATTTGTTTATGGCCACATCTTATAACAGTTTTTTAATCTCCCTATATAATTTTAATTCCACATTTTTAGACCATTAAACGTCCACTCCACCCTATATTCCAACCATCTTATAATACGGCTGCCTATGGACCACTATAGTGTTTTTAACTGCCTTCCTATATTTCAATCATCATGCAACTCCTTCTAACACTTTACTTTGTGAGTTTGTTTGCTATAACTAAACACGTTAGGTATAATCTCACCAAATAGCAGTTCAGAGCTTGACATGTGTTGTCACTGAATTTTCTATTAGGCCGGAAGAATGTGACACCAAAAGCACCGTCTGCGTAAAATGGAAATTTTTTTATTTAAATAGGTATTTGCGTTGTTTACAAACAAAACCAGCTTGGTATTCATTGATTTAAGGAGCGGAAAATACTATGCTTTACTACCTATATGCTTGAGATGTACATAGAAAATTTTCAAATTTGCAATCAAAACTTCCAGTGCCTACAATTCTCGCACTATTACGTTGGTATTACAATATTTATGAGAAAATGACCTTTACGTCACTTCGATGAAATTTTTTATAAGAATATTCGAATTTTCGACTATTTTCTGCAAAACTGCAAGTTGCACTTCGCAGAAAAGTATATGAGACCACCTAGGGATCTTCTTAATAGATTACACGTTAAAAAACTACATCCATGAGAGGTTTTTAAAAAATCGCCCAATATGTTAGGGATATTGGTCGATTTTCATGTACGCATGTGTTCACAATTTTCATAACTTTACCAATAGAATTCTTTGGCCAAATTTGAATTTTCACCAATCCGGATAAATACTCTATTAAACAAGACCATATTCATTAAAAACGGTTCACAACATGAGAAGAAATCCGGTAACATACATACGCGACGAATTGATAACCTCTTCCTGCGGTAAAAAATTGTAATTGAATCTCTTATGAATTTGCAATCTTTTTTATTTGATGCTTTTTTTTTCGTATCTACCATTGTTTTTGTGTTAAAAATGTCATATGTACCTTAAAAACCAACCATACTTCTGTGATGCAGTATGCTATTATTATTTGAAAATCCTTAAAAACACAAGTTTACCTAACATTGAAAACGAAGAGATCAAATTAAGTTAATTAAATGGCCACCTTCAACCATTACACAGGAGTCTAGATCTTAGTATTCAATTGAAAATCCTAGGAGAATCTTAAATAACTCTACAAGAAACAATAATGTGGTTTCTTAAGTCTTCTATATCTTGAACAGGAGTTCTACTATAAAATATTTTAAATACCCCCAAGTTGAAAATTCCATCTGATTTAAATTAGGTGAATAAGCTGGTCAAAATTTAGGTTGACCTCGACCTATCCAGCGATCTGGATATGTTTCGTCCAAATATTGACGTGCTCTCATACTTAAAGGGCAGGAGAACCATCGTTCATAAAAAGGATCAAGTAGAACTGGTAGCTCTTTGCATAGAAACTGAGTTTATGTATCTCCATTTAATGTAGGTGGTAGGAAATATGGTCCAATTAGGTAATCTCCAAAAGTTCCAATCCAAACGTTTAATGAAAATCGGTCTTGGTGGTGAGCTTCAACGATAGCCGGAGGATTTTCTTCCGCCCATATGTGGTTGAGGTGGATACTAATAATGGCTTCTCTTTAAAAACTTGCTTCGTCCGTGAATAAAATATGCTCAAGAAATTATGGGTGTTGTCTAATAATATCTAGCATCTAAAACGAAAATGCGAGACGGTTAGGAAAATCACGAGGTAACAGTGACTGGACTCGTTTTACATGATATGGATATAAGAGCTGTTCCTTTAAGATGGCAAGTACCGTTATATAATCAACATGTGACTGTAGAGCAATTTTTCTAGTGCTTCGGGTTGCTCGTCAATTAAATTAAGTACAGCTTCTTCTAATTCTAGTGTTCTAATATCCCAGTGGTGATCACAATCATGTTTTCTAGCTTTGAAGCTACATCTTTCTTTTAATCGTTTATAAAGCCGTCCAATCAAAGTGTGAAGCAGAGCTTAACGTTGAAAATACATTGCAGCATATCTTCTCGACGCTTCTATGGAATTATCAATAGAGAGACTTTTGAATAAACCGCCTTATTAGTGAACATTTGCATAAAGTTACTCAAAACTTTCACTGTGTGTCAGAAAAATCAACTAGAGTAAATTAAAAACAATTAAGCCAATTAGCCAATAAAATCATCGATAATTTACCGCTTGATACACTGATTAAACTCCCTGAAAAAGACAATATTAAAGCGTACTTCCACTCTATTTTTGAAGTAGAAAAATTAGCCAACGTAAACAAACCACCAATTAAAGAAACATAAGTAGGCTATGATATCTATAAACTGGTTACTTATGAAGAAATAGATAAAGACATCAACGAAACGAAGACCCTAGCCAAAGGACCCGATAATTACAATATTAAGGATACCAAAACCATCCATAGAGAGAGACTATGGCTGTTTTTTAATTTTGTACTATTACTACAATTCTTTTTCCGAAACCCGGTAAAGATCTCAATGAAACTGAAGACCACTTACTATCGATTCAGTTTTTATAAGAACACTCAATAAAATTTTGAGCTGGTGATTCTCTAAATTGCCCCTTTATAACATCCAGCAAGATTTCATAAAAAAGGATGGTACGCTAATTAACAACAGCATATTAAATGGTTTAATCAAAGGGCACAGGCAAAACCGCTAGATATCATATCACTCGATTTGAAAGCAGCATTCGACACTATCCCGAGAAGCAGAATAAGGGAAGCAATAGCTCATACACGTACAAGAGAATGTAATAAATTACGTCATGAACACGCTCACCAACGCTAAGACTTTTATTGAGATGGAAGATGACTCAGAAATTTGTATTAACCTCAACAACGGAGTCAAATATGGGGATCACTTGTCACCCTGCATATTCAATCTATGCTTTGACGAACTCCTAGACCAACTTAGCACTAATTTTCCTCCCAAGGCATCATATATTCCCTGTAACTGCCTGAGCTATGCAGATGACCTTATTCTGCTAGCGAGTACAAAATCCGAATCGAATGCTCTGCTAAAGGCGACTACAACATTCTTTGATAGGTCCGGCATCAGCCTAAACGCGGATAAATCCCTAGATCTTTCGCTCCCTGTCGTCCCTCGTAAAATGAAATTATATAGTGTACCTAAAACACTATTTCTCGTCAAAGGCCGCCCAATAAAGCAAGTAGGGATGGACACACTTATGTATCTGGGTCTCCGATACAATCGAATGGAGGCTGAACTTCCCTCCTTAGACACCCTTCAATCCCAATTATGCAATATTCTTCGTGCCCCTCTAAAACCTGCACAAAAACTTTTCCTTTCTGATTCCACGCTGGATTAGCACCTTTCAAAATATCCTTGTTACTAGGGCGCTCATCAAGGAAGCGGACAGACTAATCCGGCACACCGTAAAGTCCATCCTTCATCTCCCCTCCTCTAACTCAAATTCCTTTATTCATGCCCCCAGACGTGGTGGTGGACTTGGGATTTTCCCATTCCTCCTAAAGATACCCTGTATTATGATAAGACGTCTTAAGAATATCCAGAATCACTTACCGGAACAATCCAAAATGTATACTAACTATCATATCGAAAGACTTGCTGCCTTTAATGAGCTCCCAACAACTAACAACATAAACAACTTCCTTATATCGGGCCTAGAAACATCGTGGTCAGGTAACGGGCTGTAACAATGTGCCTCTTCGTCCTCAGCAACCAATAGTTGGATGTCCAACCCGCCACCATCTTGGACGGCCAAAACATATATTAAAGCAGTAAGGTACGTGCAAACCTGCTACCATCCCGAGACCTCCCATACAACGATACTCCAGAAAGTGTCACGGAGGGTGTGACAAACGGGAATCAAAATGTCACATCCTCCTAACCTGCTACATTACCCATCAAAAATGAATAGCACGGCACAACAACGTCGTTAATATGATACAAAAGGAAGCAGGGAGAAAAGGCTGGACAGTAGAGGTAGAACCGCGTATAAGGAGCCCTAACAATACTCTTAAAATACCCGACCTAATCCTGATAAAGTCCTTAAATCTTTAGTTGTTGATGTAGGCATACACTGGGAAGGACATCGACCATTGAGTCAAGGATTCGGAATAAAGAAAGAATATTATGAGGACCCGCAGTTTTTGAATACTGTAATGGCCACTAGAAATTTCTCCGAAATCTCTGTCCAACCACTGATCATAGGAGCACGAGGAGTGCAACAATACCTTATTGGACTCACTAAATATCAACAACACCACAACAAAACGTTGTCTAATAAACAGTGTAATAGTTGGTTCACTCGCCAGTCTTTCCTTTTTTAATAGCAGTGTGGAGATAGAATTGTCATTTATGTCTCTATCTAATATTCAAAATCATCACACTCTTCTTTCACATTCATATGTATGTATATGTGAATATTTTTGTATGTATGTATATATCTGTATATATGTATATATATATATATATATATATATATATATATATATATATATATGTATATGACCCCCGGTAGTGCAGAGGGAATGTGCTCGAACCTCCAAAATTTCACTAATTCGGAGGCTGAACCGAGTCTCGTACCCAGGTTCGAATTCCAGCCATGCCACGGCTTTTAATTAATAAAAAGACGTGACGTTATCTCGGGGGTACGGTCGTCTTTGGTAACTGGCAAAATCCATGAGAAAGAGAATCATTGCTCCTTACCAACCCGCATTGAGGCAGCGTGGTAAGGTATGCCTCAGAACCTCAAACATGTCGAATTACAAAACTCACGGAATTGTACCCCAGGTGGGTAAGCAATCCCACACCGGGAAACCGGTCTGCCTCAAGGATTCTGGGGGAGGCAAACATTCGACTACACTACATCTAGCAACATATAACTGCCGAACACTCTCGAACCAAGCTAGAATTGTAGAATTAGAACCACCGAGGAACACCAACAGGAAGAACTAGTGGTGTTGGATTCCTCATCCATAAGAGATTGACCGATAAAATTATAGGCGTGTCCGGAACATCAGACAGAGTCGCAAGTCTAACATTGTCGCTTTCGAAAAGATACTCTTTTCAAATAATACAAGTTTACGCCCCAACAATTAGCCATTCTGACGAAGAAATCGAACAACTATACAGCGAAATCAAAGAGGCCTTAGATACCAACAACAGCCATTTCAAATACATTATCGGCGACTTCAACGCGAAAATAGGGAAAAAACAAGACCGAGAAGGATCAGTGGGGAACTTCGGGTTCGGTGAACGAAACGAAAGAGGTGAGAGATTAGTACAGTTCACACACTATCAGAACATGTACATATCAAACTCCTTCTTCAAGAAAAATTCTAATAGGAAATGGACTTGGGAAGCTCCAAATGCCTCAGTCAAAAATGAAATTGACTTTGTCCTGACAAACAAGATTAATACCATCAAAGATGTAAGCACGCTAAATAAATTCAGGACAGGAAGCGATCACAGACTTGTCAGAGCAAGGATTGTCCTTAATACGAAACTGGAGAGATTTAAACTTACTAGGAAGACGCCCGCTACTAGCATAGACATTAACATCCTGAAAGAAAATTCTGAAAAATATCATACGCTGATAGAAGAGAAGCTCCGGGAACAACAAGACAACACACAACTAATGAATACAATACTGACCTGTGCTAAAGAAATAGGCGGAAGCCAATAACGAAACGAACACAAGAAGCTTAGTTCGGAAACAAAGGCGTTGCTTCAGAAAAGAAGAGAACTGAAAAGGACAACAGACATCCAATGCATAGAATATAGTGAACTATGCAAGACAATAAGAAAGAAAATTGCAGAGGACATCAAAAAGTACAACGAAAAATTGGTAGAAACTGCAATTGAAAATCGGAAAAGTTATAAAAACGCTAAGAAAGCATTGATAATTGGAAAAAGACAAGTAATCGCATTGACAGAAGAAAATATCAGAATAACGGATAGACACAAAATAATGGAGCATGTCACGAAATTCTACAAGGATCTATACAAAGCGTCCGAATCTCTGGAAATACAGCTGACGAAAGAAGAAATACCTGAAACACTTGTGGAGGAAGTGGAATCAGAGGTCAACAAAATGAAAAATGGCAAGACAGCAGGTAACGACGCAGTAACGGCTGAACTACTAAAATACGCTGGTAGAGAAGCATGGAAACGCCTAGCCAAAATATATACGAATTGCCTAAGAACCAGACACCTCCCAGAAAAATGGAATAGCGCCCTCATAGTATTAATCCATAAGAAAGGCAATAAAGAAGACATTCGGAACTACAGACCGATAAGTCTCCTGCCGGTAGTGTACAAAATATTCACTAAAATCATACAAAACAGAATACAGAGTACACTAGATTCCGCTCAACCCCGAGAACAAGCCGGATTTCGTAGTGGCTTCAGCACAATCGATCACATACACACTATAAGGGAAGTTATCAGTCGAACTAGAGAATATCAAATACCACTTGCCTTGGCCTTCATTGACTTCGAAAAAGCGTTCGACACTATATATCCGAAGGCGGTAATCAACGCCCTGAGTGAACAAGGTGTAGATAAGCCATACATAGAAACGTTGGCTAATATATACAAGGAAGCCAAAGCCAGAATCAGAATATACGAAGGCAGCCCTGAATTTCCTACTAACAGAGGAATCAGACAAGGTGACTCAATATCACCGAAGCTATTCACAGCGGCATTAGAGAGTATCTTTCGACGATTAGACTGGGACCACAAAGGATTGAACCTAGATGGAGAATATCTAAACCATCTGAGATTCGCCGATGACATTGTCCTAATTGCCAATAATGCAGGAGAACAACAAAATCAAATCAATGAACTTATCAGAGTAAGCAAGGAAATAGGCCTAAAAATAAATATCGGACAAACAAAGATAATGTACAACGAACTAATAGACACACAAGACATCACAATAGATAACACAGTTCTGGAAATAGTAGAACAATATATCAATTAATACACATATCAGGTTCGCTACTACCAGAAATAAACAGTGGATCAAACTTGCATGGATGACGTTTGGAAGAAACTCCATAATCTTCAAGTCACGAATGGCATTCCGCCTTAAGAAGAAAGTATTTGATCAATGTGTTCTACCAGTACTGACATACGATTGTGAAACCTGGATTCTGAAAACCGAACTTACAAGAAAACTACCAGTAGCACAAAGGTCTATGGAAAGATGCATGATCGGAATAACGAGAAGAGATCGAGTGGATAAGGAACAAAACCCAGGTAATAGATGTTATCCACAGAGTGAAATCTCTGAAGTGGCAATGGGCAGGGTATTTGGCAAGAAGACAAGATAATAGGTGGTCAACAAAAATCACACAATGGTATCCTAGGGGTGTTAAAAGACCAAGGAAACGCCCCAATGTAAGATGGGACTATGACATCAAGAAAATAGCAGGCATAACCTGGTCCCAAAAAGCGTACAACAGAACAACATGGAGAGATTTGCGAAACGAATATGTAAGAGAGGCTACACCATAAAATAATGGTCGAAATTAGCTGCATATGATGATGATGATATATGTAAATATATATAAATATGTATATATGGATATCCATTAATATATTATCATCAATTTCTACAATTTTATTCTTCAAATAAAACTAATTATAGGTATTCACGTCCCACATCCTCCCATTTAAGGAACTGAACCCAAGCACAAGCTATCTCGCCACGGCTACAAAATTCATGTGAAAACACTAACGTAGATATACTAATTTTTAGTCGGCTTATTCGTGGCACCGTTCACCGGCCGATTCGCAGATTGGGAAATAGACGCTGTAGTATACATAAATGTTAATGTGTGCTATTTGATGTAATAGCGTTATATTGAAATTATATATTATATTAAGGTTTAATTTAATACCTCTGAAAGTCCTTAATAATGTAGCACACTTGTAAATTTATTAAATTAACTTCTCCTTTGTTGTATTTTAAAATGTTTGTCTCTTAAATTGATTGTCCTTATACAATGATTGTTGACTGTAAATACAATTTAATGACTATTTTTTATTATAACTATTATTTGTATAATGTATAACTGTCTCTATTTGATTTCAAAGTTTTAGCGCCTTCTCTTTTAGATGATATTAATAGTTTATTGAATGCCAAATTAAATTGACACATAGAAATAAGTAGGTTTTTCCTTAGTTAAGTTAGGTTAAGTCACCCCATCTCCCGGTTATACTGGTGAGCCAGCCTGGCTGTTAACATGGCTGAAATGTCTTTTTAACATTTGTTAACTGTAATCATATTAACTTAATAAAGAGTTTGAATAGGGTTGTCAAAACTCTCAAAGATTTCTTAGAGACATTAATGCTCCAAAATTGAACTAAATACCTCGAAAACTTTAGTAGTCAACACAAAATGACTTGAAGAAGCACACCTTGAAACCTTTCGCACTTATACATTTACAACCTGTTTAATATGTATTTTTTCAGAAAATGAATATAAGTCAGACACCCTTGTGCATCATAGTAATGTATTAAAAATCGCACTTTAAAAAAAAATCCGTGAAAATCTGAGAATTTACGAAATTTCCGTGTTATTATCCTTATTAATCATTTCATTCTAAACAATTTTTGATAAGAAACATTTTCCCTGCAACATATGCAAAAAATTATAAATGAAAAACTGAAGAGTACTTTTCAAGTTTGTTTGTTTACAAATAATTTTCTGCATTGCGCATATTTCTGGTTAACATGTTTCGTTCTAATTTTGCAATAAAATCGCTTAAATAGATCTAATGCACCCGGAATATAATAATGCCCATAATTTTGGGTGAATACTGAGGGCCGTACCTATCAGGAAATGTAATCTTATTTATAGAAAAAAAAAGTTATTCGACATCTTTTGACATTCCTGTTTTTAATTGAAGATAGTATTATTTTTTATTTTTCAGTATGCTCGAACTGGAACTGTTTCACGTCGAAAGTCGAAGCTTTCAACAGTTGGATACTCACTACCTACACATGAGGGACACATTTGATAGACCGCTTAGTAATAACATGTTTGCTACTGAAGGCTTCACTAATGAACACAAAATGAAACTTCTACAATCTCAGTTCATAATTATCCAATTAATTGATTTCCTAAGTAAACGGTCAACGTTCCCTTTTCATGTTAGTATGTTCGTATAAAGCTCGTTCAAGAGACAACTCGAAAGCTAATTAAGCATCCCGGATTGGATTAAACCCAAGCTTCTCTGAATTGTGTCGACGATATCTGATAGAAATTCAAAGCATGCAACCTCTCTCTGTGATAGAACGTCTCCAGACAATTATACCTCTTGGTCTCTATGCCGAGCTTTATGACGCTTTCCCGATATATGCCCAAATTTTTCTTTGAGGAGTTGCTATCCTGCATTTTGAATTACACGCTTGAATGCGACTGCGTTTGCTGAATAATACACCTATCCTGACATTTTATAAGAGGTATATTAATAAAACGTATTCAACTCAATAAAAGGTTCAAAGAGATCGGGCTGTCTTCAACCTCTGATACCAATACATTGTATATATATATATATATATATATATATATATATATATATATATATATTACCTAATTTAGTGAATATATATGAATATATATGAAAATCCTCAAAACAGGTCAGTTTTTATATATGAAACTCCAATTATTGAATAAAATTATTCACCAGGCGCTTCAACCCCGTAAGTGTACAAACCACCCCTACAAAATTTTTTTATGAAAAGTAGTAGCGTCCGATAGCGTGTTTTAAAGGGTTTTAAATTCTCTATTCAGAAATAAATGATTCTTGGACGTTGGTAATAAGTAAAATCTATTTTCAATTGTTTAGTTGATCAAATGGTTAATGACGCCATAGAAACATATAAAGTTTGAAGTAATTAACAATATTTACAATATTTATACTCGAAGTAATAGGCGCAACCTGGACACCGTTGATGTCTTTACGAAAAACTAGATACCTTTGAAATTCTGCGAGTTTTTGCAATATCTCTGCGCTTATTTAATTAATTTCTTGCCTCATTTGCTGTTTTGGTGTTTTAAATCATCATTATTAGTTGGTGTTCTCATGTAGATTTTTTATTTGATATAGCCCCTCAACAAAAAATCCAGTGGAGTCGGATTGCAAGAACGGGCTGGAATGTCAATTGTCGTCTACCCACCCATATTTGTGGAAAAATTTGATTCAGATAAGTTCATACTGCTGCTGTTTAATGTTGTGTAGCTCCATCTTGTTGAAATGATATATTACTATTGATATCTGTGTTAATTAATGCAAGTATTAAAACATTCTGAAATAAAACCTAGAAACAGCTGCTCAAAGTCAACTTGTGATTTATACTTTGAATGAATTTTATAACACTCCCTCCCTTTAATTCTGATCTTCCCGATCAGAAACATTCTCTTCATAGTAGGGAGCGAGTCGATCAAAAACCTTCATCTTAGCTCTTTCTTGGGTTTCGACGGATACGGTAGACAACGTCATTTATCCTCTTGACCACCTCGTATGGCAAATCCCAGGCGGGTGAGGGCTTTGGAGATTTACCCTTGTTTCTCTGGCGGTTGAACAGCCAGACATTGTCCCTCTCTTGGAACCCGACTGAATTGGCGTTGAGGTCATATCGTGTCTTCATGCGGTCACTGGTGACCAACATCTGCGTTCGGGCAATTGGTGTATTACCAGCATGTTATGTCGGAGTTGCTCGGCATAATCGTTGAGTTTTTGGGACGGTTCTTCGGGGGAGCCAAAGGCCAAATCGCAGGGTAATCTCAGCTCTTTTCCGATTAGGACACTGGCTGGAGTCAGACCTGTACTCTTATGTACGGCTGAGCGATAGGCCAAAACGAATAGGGGAATATGCTCATCCAAATCACGCTGGTTATTGCTGACGGCCTTGGATTGGTGTTGTTCCATGGTCCTGTTAAATCTTTCCACCATTCTGTCTGACTCTGGATGCAATGGTGTTGTTCTCGTTTTCCTGATTCCCAACATCGTACAGCCCTTCTGTAATACATTTAATTCAAAGTTACGCCATTGGTCTGAATGTAGTTCCAACGGGACGCCAAACCTGCTGAATAGCTACCGTCGCTACCGCTGTTGCCTCCTTCTTGGGTATCGTATACGCCTCAGACCATTTGCTGAAGTTATCCATTGCGACCAGAATGTATTTTTTCCTCCTCTCAGACTCGGGAAACAGACAGGCGACATCGATGGCAATTCTCTCAAATGGGACGCCTACATTGTACTGCTGCATTCTGTCCTAACTTCGGGTCTTCGGGCCCTTTTTGGCTGCACAGATTTCACATTTGCGGCACCAAGCTGTGACGTCTTCGAAGTAATTGACCTAGTAGTGCCGTTGACGAGTTATATCTAAGGTTTTATTTATGCACAGATGACCTCCGGCAATCCTATCATGTCAGGATGGCTGGTAACTTCTTCTTTGGGACTTGGTTTCTCGGCCGTCAGTGCTTTCCCAATTTCACTTGAGCATTCCATTCTCTACCCTTAGAGAGTCCCATTGGGCTCAAAACGATTTCAGGACGCCCGAGTATCTAGCTACGTCGTCATGGGTACCCCTCTCATTTTAAGTGACACGATTGGTTCAATGTCTGGATCAGCTATTTGGTCATGGATGAACTGTTCTGTTGTCCGGTCTTCATTGGCGTGTAATCGGATCTGTCGGTTGGAGATACCCTTTCCCTGTTCCGTTTTCAGACAATGCCCGCATTCTCCCCTACAAGGTCTTCTTGAAAGAGCATCGGCATTATTATGCAAACGGCCGGCACGGTGTTCACCCTTAAAATCCTATTGCTGTAATGTCTCCATCCACCTGGCCACTTGTCCTTCCGGTGTCTTCATGTCCAGCAGCCATTTTAGGGGGCATGATTTGTTCTGATTAAGAACTGACGACCATGGAGATATTTGTGGAAATGGTCTACAGCCCTGATTATTGCAAGAAGTTATTTTCTGGTGACACAATAATTCCTTTCCCGTTTCGAGAACCCACGGCTGTAGTACTCGATCACCCTTTCTTCATCATTTTGCACCAGGGATAGGACGGCCACCAAACCTGTGTTTCTGGCGTCTGTTTCTAAGATAAACTTGCCGGACTGTGTGGGAAACGCTAGGATTGAGCTCAATGATGTTTCACAAGCGTGATTCCAATGGCTTGCCGATGTAGAGGCGCGGCAATGGTGGCAAATCCCTCAACGAAGCGTCTGTAGTGGGAGCAGAGCCCCAATTAGCAACGTAGTTCATGCGTGTCTCTCGGGACCGGCTAATCACGGATGGCTGCTATCTTGTCTTCCTTCTAGCGGATTCCTGACTCAGAAAAGGCGTGGCCCAAAAACTCAACTTCTTTTTGGAACAAGGAACGCTGCTTCGGGTTGAGTCTCTGAGTGGCATTCTTAATTCTGGAGAATACTTCGCCCATGTTCTTCAGATGGTCATCGAATGTATGACACATGCCCAGAATGTCGTCGAGGTATTCATGTTCTCCACGTGAACCTGCTCTCAAATGGAGTAGGGAGTATTACATAAGCCAAAGGGCATGACCGAATAATAGTATTCGAGTAACTAGAAGCGAAAGCAGAAGGCTACGACGACGATGAATAGAACCGTTTATAACTTATCTTTGGTCCAATTGAACTCTACCTCGATTGGCGTGTTGGCTAAGGGATTCAATTACGCTCTTGCTCCCTCTCACATACCAACAGAGAGCATAATATGTGGCGTGGAAACAGCAGTTTCAAAATTAGATGCGAACACCGCTGAAATAATTAAACAAGAAGTGTCACATGTTCTAAGAAAGTCTAAATCACCCAAAAGGAACCTATCTATAGAAGAAAATGAGGCCTTGAAACAGCTTCGCCTCAACAAGGACATTGTCATTATACCTGCTGATAAAGGAAATGCGACTGTAATTTTCAATTCAAACAAAATTCAAACATTGCTACAAGATCCAACAACTTATCTGGAGAAAACAACCAAGGTCAAAATCCAAGCAAGAAGGATCGACAAAAATCTCCAACTGCAACTCATTCCCCGTGAAAAGTCATCGAGATGTCCGAAATTCTATGGGTTGCCAAAAGTACAAAAAGAAGGTGCACCTTTGAGGCCAATAGTAAGTTCAATTGGATCCCCAACACAACAGCTAGCCAAATATCTAGCCCAACAACTTGAACCGTTTGTAGAGGGGGCAGACTCATATGTCAAAAATTCGACACATTTTATCGAAATACTTGGAAAAACGGTTTTACAACCTGAGTGTCTTGTTGTAAGTTTTGACGTAGTGTCCCTTTTCACCAACATCCCTATCGACGAAGCCTTGGATATCATAATAGAAAAATACAAACCACCTTAACACCTTGTAGACTTAACAAGGCACTGTCTGATGAACACCTATTTTGTTTACGAGAACCAACGATACAAACAAGTGGAAGGAGCTCCAATGGGATCGCCACTCTCACAAGTTATAGCGAACCTTTTTATGGAGAACTTTGAGGAGTTGGCACTAAGAACAGCAACTCTCAAAACCCAGTTTATGGTTGCGATATTTGGATGATAATTTTGTGATTTGGCCTCATGGGAGGGAATACCTCAACACATTTTTAGACCACCTTAATGGCATCCATCACAAAATAAAATTCACCATAGAGGTTGAAGCCAATAATCAACTGCCATTCCTTGATGTTCTCATAAATAGGAAGGAAGATGGAACCCTTGGCCATACAGTATATAGGAAAGCAACTCACACCAACAGATACCTTCATGCTAATTCTCATCACCACCCAGCCCAACTACAAGCCGTCGTCAAAACTTTAGTAACCAGATCACAAAGACTAGCTGACCAGGACAACATCAAACAGGAAAAAACAGCTCTGAGACAAAACGGATTTACAGACCGAAATATTCAAAGAGCCCTAAAGTCAAAACCGAGACGAACAGACGAGGAGCATGAGACACCAATAACCAAGGCTTATTTACCGTATGTCAAGGGTACCACGGACAGTATTGCAAGAATTCTACGGAGACACAATATCGATACTATTTTCAATGCAGACAAAAAAATAAGAACGGTGTTGACACCGAAGACGAGGATCCCTTTAGAACAACAGGGAGTGTACGAGATTCCATGTGCAGACTGTCATAAAACCTATGTGGGGCAAACTAACAGAAGAATTCAAGCTAGACGTGATTAACACCAGAATGCTATAAGAAAGCAGGAAAAAACAACATCCATTGCAGAACACGCCACCACGATGTCACACCGAATAGACTTTGAGAACACCAGAGTACTGGCAAATATAGAACACCCGAAATCAAGACTCGTAAGAGAGGCAATTGAAATAGCGAAGAGGCCTCACAGTCTAAACGCACGCAATGAAATCCAGAACTTATCGAATTGTTGGAAAATTCTATTAAACACCGTACCGGCCCGGACCCGTCCAATAACAACTCAACCGGAAATAACAAATCAGCAGGCCGGAGGCGTGCCCACTGAGCGCCCAGGGCCAATCACACGCAGCCGTTCACTGTGCCAACCAATAGGTGCCGAGCCGCGACTATATAACACCTGCGCGCTCCTCAAAATATCAGTATTCGAGTAACTAGAAGCGAAAGCAGAAGGCTATGAGAATTATGCGAACCGACCTGAAGAGGGCAGATGTGACTCTGCCGAAACGTCGTCATTTTACCATCGATCCCGGCAGGGATCAGTTATCAACTACGCGGATGTATTCCCGGAAACCATCTAATACATACATACATATATATATATATATATATATATATATATATATATATATATATATATATATATTAATGAAATTAGCCCTCAGCTAAAGAAAACGGAGATTTTTAAACAATGTTCAGAGTCATTTAAATAAGACACAGGAAACACAGGATAAAGACTTACCAATATTTAGTCCAAATTGCTTATTAATAAGACACATTTCAATAGTAATCAGCATAAGTAAACATACAGCATAGCAGCAATAAATAATGCTTCACAAATTTCATCAGAACAGTTTGCTGATATTATGAACTAGCTAAAAAGGTAAAATAATGTTAATAAAGCATAAAAATACAATACATAAGGTAAAAAGACAAGCAGATCAGTAAATTATGAGAAAATAAAATGTAGGAGAAAGCATCATAAGAAAATTCTATTAACCAGACAATATAATGTTGTAATAGATTGTAAATAGGATAATTAGGGAAGTTAAGTGTGTGAATAATATAAAAACATTCATATAAGAAGTGAAAAAGGTGAACTGATACAAATAAGGACAATATAAAGTGAACCTAAAGTGATCTAACCTAGCCAAAAGACAAACATTCTCAAGGAACTAATATAAACATTGTGCCAGTGAAAACTCCATATGATTAGGAAATTAGGAAGTTTATAGAATAGAAATTGTTAAGTAGAATTAAGATTTAGTGTATGATGAAAATATAAAGAATGAAAACAAAAACAATATAAATTAGACAAAAACAATTGTAATATTTGGTGAGGTCATTGTAATATATATATATATATATATATATATATATATATATATATATATATATATATATGAACTAGGCTAGTTTCCGGATGAGAACCGCGTATGAATTTATTAAATGCTCGACGTTTTGACTACTGCTTTGGAGCTATTATCAAGAGACCAAAGTGACAAAGAGTTTCAGAGTCTAGGTCGAACTTGGGACCTCAATCTGCCTACTCCCCAAGAGTCACTAGGTAACTGAACTATTCATTTTTACAATCATTTAACAATGTATTTTCACATAATTTCCGGTATTTTTCTTAAAAAAATAATAGCTAAGACGACATCTATTTCAGAAATAATTAAAAAATGTTTTATTTTGTCAAACAAATCTAATTCTCGACAAAACAGTTCTGATAACTGAAATACTGATTAAAAATTATTGGTGTTAATTTTTGCGTAGGCGAGGTTGTTTCGTTAAGATGTTACTGTATTAACAAAATTTGCTTCAATTGTATTTTGGATAGAGATAATAAGGTTTTTGTTTGACTTGGTATATTCTGCCTATACCTAAGATTTATAAACTTAAACTATTTACACCCTATATCACGGTGTAAGATTAGATCATTTAACAATCACCGGTGGCGCCACCATGAGACGTGTACCATTTGTTTGTCCAAAAGATTCAATAAAAAGAAAATATTTTAAGAATTAAATCTGGGTTAGTTTCTTACAGATACACAAAAATTATTAAAATGGTAAAGAGTACTTTACATTTGCAAAATTTTTAAAATATAACACTAATACCTCAGGCCATCTGGTGACAAGGGGTTGTTAAAAGATAGAGAGCACAAGAAAGGTAATTTAACTTCAATACAACATTGAAAAATTATAAAGACAGACCATATCTATTGTTCTTGTTTTTGAAATACTCAAACTGCTATAAACAAAAATAAAATAAGGGATTTTTTGTATAGATTATTTTGTCACAATTATGTGTTTAATGATGAAAATAAGTAACAACAGACTGGTAATGGCCTTGAATGGTACTCATGCTACGCAGCGCCATCTACTGACTAAAGATTTAAATCTTCAATAAGGGAACGCTTTCTTGGTATTGTGGGTATAGGAAGATGGTCTACCTTTTAATCTTACACCGTGCCCTATATCTACAGAAATTTATATATTATTGAAATAAAATGTTACAATACTGTAACATTTTATTTTATGCTGCCAAAATAGGAACCCTTCTAAAAATTAAACGTCTTTGATGAAAACCAATTTTACTAATAAATAAACTGATAGTGAGTAGACCTAATATAGAAATTATGTAGTTATATTTATTGTAGAAAAGCCATATAAATATTCTACAGAAACAAAGAATGCTAAGCCTGTATACGGGACCAATTGCAATTTTGACACGAGACTATTCCCCCGTTTCCTTCAAACTCAGATATGCGGAGTTTGAAGACTTTATCTCAATAGGGCAAGTTTTTAAATACAATGCAGACATTTTCATGACAAAACCGATATTGCTTTGTGAGGAACATATTGAAAGAACTCTGCTAAAGGTTGTAAGCATTTTTTTTGCTTATACTGAAAACACCTAAGTATTCACTAAAACTACACATGCTAAAAACTTACTAGTAGATAAAATTGTAGAAAGAAAATTCTATCATAATATTGTAGTACAAAATGTTATCGAAATTATTTAAACCATTTTAGTACGAATGTGTCACATAAAAAATATTTTGGTTATTTATTAAGATAACAAAGTTCCGCCATACTTCATAAAACGCGAAACTATCATGTAAATTCTAGTAATATTTCTCAATCTGATAAGGAACTTACTGTTCCTTTATATCTATCTCGGTATCGTTAAAATTGGCTTTAAAATGGGCTATGAGATGGACAATGTAGAATTAAATGTATAATTTTGCTTTTATCAGGATATTAGAAATATTATAACTATATTAAAATCAAAAATTTTGATGGAATTGTCAACTAAAATTTAAAAACCTAACCCGCCTCTCAGTATAGATAAGGATAATAAAGAGTCAGTGTATACACATCTTGGATATGAAGGACAAAATAAAGAAACGTGCAATATTTATAAAATAAAACTATATAACAATAGCCAACAATTTACCTATTTAGTTTTTACAGATCGAAGTTTTGTGCCTGATTTTAATCAATTTCAAAACCATAATAATACAGATAAGGAAGTTTGGATATATTGGTCTGGTACATTTTGACTTCCAAATGAGAATTATAAAGTTTATCAGTTATATAAAAAATAATGATTAGTTACGATCTCATTCAAGAAGCCGAATGATTTCTACTTTCCTTGATGTGAATACCATCGAAAGTTGGACATGGTTATGAATTTTCATTTCTCTTATATAGATTTACAATATCCTATGCCTGTTAGTTGTTAATAATTAGTGCTTCTTTACTAAATTTGTGTTACTAATAATTTCGAATTCAAACCAAATTCATTACCTTTAACTCTGGAGTTCTAAACAGCAGTACATTATGTTTAAATATTTATTAAACAATTTACCTCTAGTCTGTTATGTTTAAGCTTATTTCACCAGGTGACATGATTATTATTAAGTGTACGTGAAATATTAAAATTTAAAAGGTTTTAAAAAATATTGGAATGGATATATTTGAAATAGAGATGAAATTGAGATACATGTGAACAGAAATTAAACGCTTACACTTTTGATGTCTTTTACCGAATATTACATCCATAATTCACAGATTATAAGTAGTTTTAATCTGTTCCAGAAAGTATTACTACTGAATATTTCAGGAGTTATTTATTTCATTGATAAAAATGTAAATGAAACTGAATTTTGGAAAAAATACTACAATCGGGATGCTGGTGGCTTTATATTAATTGAGGTCAAATCAACTTCAATGATATTAAGAATTAAATTTTACAAAACACAGGAACGTCCTGCCGATTGTCTTATAGTGAACATGCCTACTTTGTATAAATTCAAATATGCCAACTTTATATAAATGTTGAATATCTTTAACATAAAGAGACGTGAAGATTTTATACTTTGTTTTACATTTTTTACATGTTTGATCATATATTATCCGGAATGTTTATATAATTTTCCCGTCTTTATGAAGGCTGTACAATTCAAATGTATTATTGTATAATTCTGTGGGCTTCATAAAAAACAATTAATTAACTCCAAAGTTCATTTCTTCGATTTTAGTAAATGTAGTAATATTGTTTATTTTCTTCATTTAGTTAAATATTAAAACAGACTTCTACATCTGCTTCTTCTTTTGCATCTATCCTATTGACATATGTTCCTTCTCATCCCATTTTCATCGAATAATCAATATTTATGATTTTCATTCCATATTTCATTATTTATCTTCAGGTTCATATACACGGTGTGTCTCAATAAATATGCACACTATCACGAAGATAAAAAATAATACGACAGGTTAAAAAGTAACTAGAAGGTTATTGACAAACTCAAAAACTTATTCATCTCAGCAAATATTCGTTTATAACGCATACAGTGATTGGCAACGTCTGCAGAGATGGAGTGTACATCTCCACAACAATAAGTGCATATATTATACAATACCAGAACACATTTATACTGGTTGATCATATTGTAGCGATTTATTTATTCCAGAAAATGTGTGAGAAAGACTTTCTGTAAGAGATAACCATTACTCAGGACAATATTTCGATAGTACCCTTACCACACGTTGTGTCCCTTGCAAATTTCAAATACGTGCCCGTCACAAAAAAAAGTCAGCAGAGAAAACCCTGATAAAGGCACAGAATAATCAAAGACCGCCTCAACAATCATTTCGAAATTACTTTAAACATTAAACTCATTCCATTTATTAACATCGCAATACCATATGACTTTGTTAACACTGAATTTATACTGGTTTCGTGCGTTTCTGTTCTGCCGAACGAATTGATGATTTATTGTAGCAATACCTAGTTCATAACAAAGGTATCAAGTATCTCCGAAAATAAGAAAATTGGCTAACAGTTACGGTAATTGCATTTAATGTTTCGGGAGAACTGTTGGAGATGTCACGTTTAGACTAACATATGCCAAAACATGTAAATTTGCTTGGAAGGCAAATGGCAAACAACAGACGTACATTCACAGAATACAAACAACATCGAACTAAATCAAGGCATTGACTTAGTTGTAGCAATTGTTTAATTGCAGTATGTCGGTAGGTGTTTGAGAAGTTTGAATTTACGTTAGATGTGTATTTATGAATTATTCAGAATTTCTGTTTTTCTGGTAGACATATTAACAATCCACAAGAAGGTTTGCGGTTTTTATTTCTTAATATTAGAATATCTTTCATGTCCCTCTATGTACTCTTCAGTAAGACGTTCATGGTGAAACAATTTTATATTTTGTTTGTACAATTTTGTAGATTACCTCCATGATGGCACTTGTCTTGAAATCTATGCAGTTGCATCCAAATCCTAAACCAGTTGTATTTCGGAACTCTCTAAGAGATCTACGACCTTGTCATCGCCATTGTTTTGTTGGAATTTCTGATCCAGTATAAAATTAGTAATAACATTTTCAATACCTCCGCTAAACACTACTTATTCCAGCCTCTTTTTCTATTGTGTTCACCATCTTGGTGTTGTTAATAAAAATCCTTTCAATATCCTACTTAATTCATGTTCGAAAACTATTGTTTAGTTTTTTCCTTTACAATGAACAAAATAATTTGGTCAAGTGCGAGTTGAACTCGCATACTAAGGGTCCCGTACTAGCTTCAAGATTCTACTATTCCAGTTTCAGACAAGCAGGGAATCAGTGTATTTTCTTATGTTTCCCCTAATTTCTTTTAAAGGGAGCGTTTGAGATTGATTAAAAATATACACTTTTATTTTCCACACCTAGACTTTTTATTTTATCTGCAACATGATTTGCTTAATTTTAATCTATGTATTTAATTTTTTAATTTGGCCCCCAAAATCAACATTAGAGTTTTATTTTACTAATAAACTTTCAGGGAAACCTTTTATAATCTACTGTCTGAATTTTAGGCTCTGTAGATTGGAATATAAAGGGAAAATTGGTCAAGTTTTAAATAATTAATTATTAAATCTTTTAGACAAATTATTTAAAAATACAAATAAAATATATTTTTCAAAATTGTTCAGATAGTGTAGCTTCTAAAGTGGGAATTAAGTCCATGTTTAATATTTATGTTAATATCTTTTAAACATTGATTTAAATATATGATATTTTTGTAATTCACAAATGAGCCTTTTATTTGATATGTTACATGACGCGTTTGATAATTTAATTTTTATTTTCCATTTAATTCTAGAACTTGTCTCCAAAATTAATATTGGGGTTCCTACTAATTTTTCTCATAAATTTCTAGTGAACCCCAGTACCCCTAATTCTTTTCAAAATTTTAGGTAGTATGGTTTCGGAAATAAAGCGGGAAATGAGAATTTTATTTTCTTTTTGTGTTATTATCTAGTATTCAATTAATTTTAAAAATATGGAAAACATAGATTTGTATTCCTCATAATAAGCCATTTCATTTGATGTAGTGCATAATATTTTTCTATTTTCCGTTTAGTTCTATAATTTGGCCCCCAAAATCAATATTAGGGATTTCTTGGTATTTTTTCTGTAAATAAAAAATAGGTCTTATAGTTTGGAGAATAAAGGGCGGAATAGGTAATTTGTTTTAACTTTTTTGTTAATATACTTTAAAATATTCATATTACAAATATAAAAAAAAACATATTTGTATTCGTCATAATGACTTTGCTTTGATATATTACATGATGCGTTAGAAATAATTTTAATTATATGTTTTCCATTTAATCCTGTAATTTGCCCTCTAAAATTAATATTAGGGGTTTCTCCTTATTTTTCCAGCAAAATTCAGGTGTGGTCCTATATCCTTATTTTTTTTTAATTTTTTCGTCTTGTAGTTTCGGAGATAAAGGGGGTAATTTTTTCATGTTATTGTTAACATTTTTTAAATAATTTATTTAAAAATTATGAGAAAATATGCTTGTATTTGTCATAATGAGCCCTTTGATTTTATATATTACGGGATGTGTTAGAAACAATTTTAATTTAATATTTTCCATTTAAATCTGTAATTTGCCCCCCGAAAATTAATAGTAGAGGTTTCTCCTTATTGTTCTAGTTAAGTTCAAGTGAGGCCCTATATCTCTTTTTTTTTCAAAATTTTACCTTCTGTCGATTTTTTAGTTTTTCCCCCCAGAAGTATCCCTAAAATCAAAATTTTTTCATTTACGTGCTCCTGGTCGGGTGATCAAACTATAGACCGATACCAAATTTCAACCTTTTCCGTCCAGTAGTTTAAGAGAAAATCGCTATGATGTGAAAGCGGGAGAAATCCGGAGTGATATTATAAGAGTATCCGTATATCGTATATACGGAAACATACAAATTTAACTTACATTGTAATTTTTGTTTCCTTTTTGGCTTTTATTTGATGAAAACTCATTTTATTAATATTCAAAAAAATACTATGGTAATTGCACTAATTTATTCAAAAATTTACCATTTTTGACAATATATCTGGCTTGGTTGAAAATTGTATTCTGATGTATTTGTAGAGATTCTAATTAGTTTTAATGAGGTGTTCAATTTTAATTCTCAAATCTTAATTTCGGCATAAAACTACACTTTCAAATTGTTTGGTACAATGAAGAGAATTGTTTTCCAACTATTGCTGAGACGCCTGTTTTATCATAGCCGTCAACGCATTCATGCAAAAAACATTAATATTAATGCACCTGCCAAAGCTATTGTGTTAAACAGTTCTTTGTAAATATAGAATTTGCTACTGTACCTCCTGACATGGCTGTGAACAATTGTATTGACAGAACAAATATACCTAATCCAGTCGTTTTGAAGTTACGCAATAACTATCTGACGCACTAATAATTATAAATATGAACATAAACTCTGAAAGTATTGAGGAGCTAATTAATGATAAGCTGCAATAACTATTAAATTAAAAACTGCTCTTCAACATTACCAGACTTTTATTTTCACCACTACATTATAAATCGATTACATCCAAACGGTCTACTCATATAACAAAGTTGCCTTGTTCAATCAACTAATGAATGCCCATTATCGCCTCGATTTGTCACACTGTGAAGATCTAGTCTTAAAGTGTCTTTAAAATAATTACATCTCGTTTTCTGAAACTCTTTCTAATTCCACTATCATTAGCTTTTCACGAGATTAACGCTCTTTGTCGACAAAAACTTAATGATCAATTATTTTCAGCGTTAAATACTGTTTGAACGGATTTTTACTCTAGCTGAAAATGCTGAAAGCGTTCGCTATTGTGTGCGGCTGCAAGATAGAAATTAGGTAGGCCATTAGTAGTGATGTCAATATTTGTAAAGTACATTTCCGAGCTGCATTGTGGTTTTATCACACGACACCATTTCCGTACGTGTGTTGGTGGTTCATGTTTATTTCATTGCTAGACATACGCCATTAATTCTTTAAGAAACAATAACATTTGTTAGGAAAATTCGGAAACTGAATACTTTAAAATATTTCGTCAAAGTTTAGAAGATTCTATAGTGATAACTCTAGTGTAGGATAGATTTATGAGTAGCCATTAAAATTGATTTCAACACTTAACAGGAGAAAAACAATTTCGAAAAATATGGATCATTTAGTAGTATATTGCAACTTAGATTTCCTTAAAACCTACCTATTGGATGGTTAAATATATATATATATATATATATATATATATATATATATATATATCATGGTCAGAGACTTCTAAAAAACCAAAATAACAAAAAAACAGATGCGTCGTCAGCTCTCGCACATCACCATATCAAAACAGGAAACTCTATTATTTTCGAGGACAACAAGACTATCATAAACCTCAATTCCCTTTGAGCATCTGCTATTTGCAAAGGTACATATATAGAAAAACAACTCTTCTATCTCAACACATGCGATAATAGCATCTGCCTTTCTACAGCTATCAATAAATCTACACTGTTTTCTCTAAAACGGCTCAACCAATTTGAATATTTTAAATATTATTATTTATTATTAATTATCTATAACGTAAAACATACGGTAAACATCAATGTAAATGTCAAATGTTCATCATAAAAATCCAGCTTAAATGTCGAGATATGCCATGAGAGTATATCGGTATATCGTACAGGGGCTTTGTATGGGTTTTCATTCATTGCAGTGGAGTGGAATGGCACTAAATATTCCCTTTCGTCTATGGAAAAGTTTTTAGGTGAGCGATGTTTTCTAAATTGTATACGATGGTAGGTGTGTGCGTGCATCAAAATTCAATGGGCGAAGTAAAATTACAGTTAGACAGGTGGGTTCAAAAAATCTTACAAATAAATGTGATATTGGGTGGTACATAAACAGTTCCTTATATAGGATAGTTGAAATATAAGGTGAAACCTAATATACAGGGTGGTTCAACAATGTTTTATTGGGTGCCCCATAATTAGTTGCGTAAACAAGGTGGTTGAGATAAGAGTGAAGTAAAACTAAAGTTATACAGAGTGGATAAAAAAACTTATACAAATTGTTAAATAAGCTTATGCAGTATGGATATTCGAGCTATAAAGCTGAGGGTTCAACAAATCTTAGAAGCAGTTGCATATACAGGATGATTGAAATATAAGGTGGAGTGGAATTATAGTTATACAGGGTTGTTAAAAAATGTTATATACTGTGGAACAGCCCTTATACAGGGCGGTTGCAACATCGTGTAGAGTTGAATCATAGTTGTACACGGAGATTTAGAAAATGATAGACAAAAAATTTATATTGTGTGACCAATACACAGAAACATATACAGGGTGGTTGCAATATGGTGATAAGAATACGCGAAAATAATCAATTGAATTGGTATGGAGAATTAGCATCAAAATTTTGAAAGAAAATAAGTTTTAGTAGACCAGCACGAAAAGCCAATCAAATAGCAAAATATTTTTACCGGTACAAAAGTTTGAAATCAGAAAATATTGTTCAAAACCAGTATCAAGAAGAAGTGAAATTAAGGCCGAACAACTGTGAGTTTTTGAAACAATGTTTAAAAAAAGTCAAAAAATATAGGGTGCACTTAAGTTATATAGAATAGTATCGACAATTTTCTTATTAATAATATTTAGAAAATAATAAGTTAGTCTGCATAAAAATATTGCATAGTCTTGAAACCTAAAACGAATTCATACTGTTATCAATAACTGTATACGAGGTTTATCAAACAGATGCATTTTCCTTAATAGTGAACGATCTACCATTTCTCTTGGTAATATCGAAACTGGTTATGAATTAATGATAATTAACTTTTTCAAAGGAAAAAAGTTGCCAATTTTAAGATGGCTTAAAGCTTACGAGTCACATGTTAATTTGAAGCACACATGAAAGTTAGTTTCTGTGTCGCTATTATTTTCTGCCATTACTATCGTTATACAATTTTATCGTTATCCATTATGCAAGATGGTTACATAAATGTTAAATGTGTTAGCAGTTTTATAAGCTACAATAAATTCGTTGAAATATAAGGCGTTTCAGAATCATAATTATACAGGGTGATTAAAATACGTTCGAAACTAAATGTTTTGTTGGATGGCATAATATGAGCAGTTGGATGTACAGAGGAGTTAGAATGTAGAGTGGAGTGGAGAGAAATTGTAGTTATACAGATTGGATAGAAAAAGCAGTTTATAGTTGAAAGATAGGGTAGAGTAGAACATGTGTTATACAAGTAGTTTTAATAAATGGTAAAAGAATATTATACCTGTAGGGTAGCTCCTTCGCAGTTACAAATAAAGAATGGTTGGGGTATTAGATAGAGTGAAATTATTGTTTAACAGGGTGATTCAAAAATGTTAAATTGGGTGGCTATTCGCAGATGCATATACAGGGTGGTGAGGTATATGCTGGAGTACAATTATAATGATGGAGCTTGATTTGAGAAATGTTAAAATAAAAGCGCTATATTTGTAGCACATAGGCAGCTGTATATATAGTTTAGTTGCAATATAAATAGGAGAAGAATTGCAGTTATACATTGGGATTAAAAAAATAGAAAAAGGAACATTTTATTGGGTACCCTACAAGGTATTTTATGTATACAATGGGTTGAAATATAGGGCGAAATAGAAATAAATTTATAGTGGGTGGTTAAAAAAATTCCATACAAAAAGTTTTTATAGTTGTGGTCTACAGGCAGTCGCAGAATGGTTGGAAGATAAAGTGTTATTTTTATATAGGATGGTTGGAATATAAAGTTTTATAGTTATATAGTGTGGGTCACAAAATTCGGTCTATAAGCATATAGAGAGAGGTTGAAGTATATTATGAAGTGGAATTATTATAAAGAGTGTGTTTATATTCCTATGTAAAATGTATGCATTTCTTAGGATTGACGTCAACTTCAAACGCAGTCTTGTAGAACATATAATATCTTTCGCTAAATCTTCAATTGATTTTTTTTTACTTTTTAGTGTCATTATTGTTACTATGCATTGAAGTCGATTTTGTTTTAAAAAGCGCGTGTTTAACGTATATTGTTTCGTCAATTTCTGAACCCCTAGATGAGGCTCGTTATTTGACTATTCCCGCACTAAACACGGTTGTTGGACAGGCATTAGTTCTCCTTGCCATTTTCATCATACCAAATCCAACCTCTATATTCAAAGACTTTTAAACGACGAAATTGACGATGATTTCTAATTCCAGGGCAGTTTAAATATCGAAACAAATAGAAAGCAACGCAAAACAATCTAAAACAACTAGTCACCTAATTTATCAAAAGCCTCCGGATTGCTCTTATATACCTTAGTTGTTTTTAAGTGAACTGCTAAATAAAAAAAGATTTGAATAGAAGAATATTTTAAAATATTTCATTTGATATGAGATATAAGGAAATAGTTTGAATTCAACTAATTCCGCATATATTTTTTTTGTTTTACAATATATTAGTATTTGATTGTCATCCGACCACATATACAGGGTATAATATAATGCAAGTGTAGTTATTTTGGTAGATGATAGAATTATCAGTATAAATAAAAACATCTTGTATAATTTATATCAAAAAGTGGATGCCTACCAGAATTGTTTGTTCAAAGTTGTCAATCAAACTTAGAACTTAGATGTGCATCTAGCTATTTATTTAGAAGACTGCAACAAATATATCAACTGAACAGCACAATAAACAAATTCCTCTACCATTCTACTCAAATGAAATTAATTTTCAACAGAGTTACTGAAAGGGAAATCATGCAAGATTGGATTAAATTTGCACTCGCTCATTAAACGTAGACCGTAATAAAGGAGTTATTGCGGAAGCTTCTGATTCCATATTGCAACAAAGTAATTTCACATTTATTTGTTTTGAATGTAATATAATGAAATGATTGGTTTAGCTAAAACAGATAGGTTCATTTGAATATTTAATTGAACAAATTTCTTGTTGCTGTTATTCAATTGTGAAGTTTTTCTTGTTTCCGAAATGTGTGGAAATGTTAAGCGTGGAATTAAAAATAGCTGTTACAATCTCTGCTGCACTGAAAAGACACGCAACATATTTGTATTGTCATTAGATCTACCTGCTCAAAATTTTATGTGGCGTATCTCTGAAAGCACTTAGTAACTCAATTGAAAACATAGAATCGGAATAAAAAAAACTAACCAAATATTCAGTAAGAGCTTGAAATTTGAAAAGATCGCAGGAAACCTATGAACTTTTCATTAAAACTATTATTACACTTGATTTATCTCAGAGAGTATCTCCAGTTTCAACTAAACTTAATCAAACGTGGACCAGTAAGTGCTAGATTATTTTCCATAATAACAAACTCGGGAGTTTTTAGTTGTTCACAGAATGAATGCAAAATATGTTAGATTACATGCTAATTTGTCTTGTTCTTTCCCAAGATAACGTTGAAGTGGGTTTTCCCTTAACCATTTTTGTCATATTTTCGTTAATGATGTTGTTCAAATACTCATATTATTATTTGTATAATATAATTGAATCATGTTTACGGTATTCTTCGTTAAAGAAAACAATGAAAGGTTTAGGGAATGATAGTAGCGTGATGAAATGCTTTTTCACCAGTAAATATGTTTTTTATTTAATTACGACTTCCGACAGGTAATTTGGTGCAGCTCGTAATTTAATTTAGGTCTTGAATGAATAACGTAAACACATTTATCATTCCTATAACGAGGTGTTTATCCTTGGCTGAAATGGTACATTCACACAAATAAAAAATATATTGAATAAACCACAAATCAGCAATTACTAATCGGGGAAATCGTAATACGGTACAAGAATTCATAGCAAAACAATTTTATTAGAGTTTAGAGCTATAAATATATTCATGGTTATTGAGCCGTATATTTCAATTAAAACTGGTACCATAGTTTTATATTTGATTTGAATTAGCTTGACTTTAATGACAAATTTAGGAGTCTAGAGGTATTAATTCAGCAAAATATCAATGTTGTTTAAGTGTGGTAATTAAAGTGTGCCTTTCTGGATTATGGCTTGATAAAGTTTTACTTCTGCCAAGTGCACACGGCCGATATATATTATATTTGTATATATGAATTGATATTGTTTTTATAATAGAATGAATTAATTAAATTTTGAATTGAATGATTAATAATAAATAAATAAATAAATAAATATCTCAGGATCCTTTTTGCTTGGGTTCACTTTGTCAAATTTTAATAAAAAAACTTATACTTATCTCTTTCGTCTTATATGTTTTTCAATCCTTTTATCAAAACTTATTTATTAACCTTTAATGACTGTAATCTAACCAAACCTTTTTCCAAATTGTGATTTTTTATTATATTAAACAATGTTTCAAAAACTCACAGTTGTTGGGCCTTAATTTCACTTCTTCTTGATACTGGTTTTGAACAATATTTCCTGATTTCAAACTCTTTCGTGCTGGTCTACTAAAACTTGTTTTCTTCCAAAAATTTGATTTTAATTTTCCATACCATTTATTTTTATAATTTTTCTACCTTTTGTTTACGAAAGAATTTATTTATTATGAAAGTGATTTTGATCGAAAATATGTGTAATTTGGTGTGTTTATGTCCTAATGTGTGATTCTACATATATTTTACAAACTCTACTACTATTTTACAACTGAATTTAACCTTTTGATGTTTAACCTTTATCATGGGTCTTTGCAGATATTTTCTTTATGTGAGTATTACTTTTTATTAAATTTTGTATGATGCAATGTCTAGCTTTTATATGCCACTATTTATCCTTGCTTTTGAAACGTTTTACATAGTTTAAAATTATTGGTTTATCTATTTCCTTGTATATGATTCCTTATTTATTTACAACTATTTGTCACTTCAATTCACAATTTAGATTCTTGCAATTTCTCTTTATTTCTATGCATGCATTTTATTTACATTATTACATTAATTAACTATTTGAATTGGTAAGGCTTTCATATTATTTCACATGTATTTAAATCCATAACAATATATATATTTTTACGAAATTTACCAAAGGCGAACCTGTTTCATTTCAGTACGACACCGATCGCTTCTAAGATAAAAAATGTTCTCGAAATGGCTCGGCGGCTGTGGAGTTAATGATTAATTATACGAGAATTTTCGATGCTGGTTTTAACAAGGAAGCAGCCCACGATCGCAAGTTAGTTATACAGCGACGACTAGCGTATATTGTAATGTTATTGTGAATCAGCTGTTCTGTATAATTTGATGTATATAAAAGTTCTAGAAAAGTGAAAGTGAATATTAGTTTTATAATTTTAAATTGAACCCACGGCCTATATAACAAATTTAGTTTTCAGAAGTGCAGGATTAAGTGCAGTTAAAATCGTAATTTGATATATGGATATAGTCAAGCAGGTTACGGAGGGACTAGACGAAAAAATAGCCCAGATTCTGTAAAAACGTGACAAGAAGGAGAAACAACATCAAGGAGAAATTCAAAAAAGGTTAGTAAAACCTTTTGATGAAAAACGTAAAATAGAATTAGAAAATCTTGTCACTACGATGAAAAGCGAACAAAATCTTGTTTCCACTATGAAAAGTGAAAAACATAATTTAATTGAAATTTTTTTAACAAAAACAAGATCGAGTTGAATTAACCAAAAAAAAATGAATCTCAAATATAAAAAAAACGACAACTGCAATTTGAACAATTAATGCAAATAGTATCACGAGTTAATGAAACAGTTAATGAAAGAACGCAAATAGTAGAATCAGATATAATAGGGATAAGCGACGACATAATGATCCTAAGAAATAATGTGGAGGCCCCTGAAATCAAAGTAGCTGACATCGATTCCATACAGAGCCAGGTGAAACTTGAAATCAGTGCTATTCAAAACAAAGTAGAAACAGAAATTAAAAAATTAAACAGGATTTGACGAGAGGGAAATACCAGCACACTGTGAGTACCAAAGATTCTTTTAGTAAACTTCCCGCATTTGATGGCAGTTCATCTTGGCTCATGTATAAACGTCAATTTGAAGCCGTGGCTACAGCTAATGGATGGGATAATCAAGAAAAGTCTACTTATCTGGTAATTTCGTTAAGAGGTCCGTCCCTAGAACTCCTCCAAAGCATTCCAGTCGATGAACAAGGCAATTTCGACAAGATCATCGCCATCCTGGACAAACGATAAGACAATCAATCCCTGATTCAAGTATACCAGGTGCAATTAAGCGGGAAAACACAAAAATCCGGAGAAAGCCTTCAAGAATTCGAAGCAGAGATCAGACGATTAGTACACTTGTCCTATCCAGACTTGCCCGAGGAAACGAAAGACCAATTGGCCACACAGAGTTTCATAAACGGTATACGGGATGTGGAAGTACAAAGAAATCTCAGACTTAGTGGCATCAAGAACAGTAATAAGGCTTTACTTTAGGCCTTGGAAGTAGAGGCAGTCATGAACATGTCCAAACTAAGAGTGCGAGCAGTTTCCTTCAGCCGGGACGAACTAGAAGCATCCCTCTAGGCAGTGTTGTCCGGAATCCATAAACTTCTAGAACGATCACATAGAACCGACCAGAGAGGAGCATGCTACCGGGTGGAAGGACAGAACACTTTCAACGTGTTTGTCGAGTGAGGCCACATAAACGATCACCGACCAGGGGTAACCAACAGAACAGCCACATGTCCTGGGACCGTCAGCCAGTCAGCATAAGGGGGCGAATTCTGACTTACCCTCCACCAGCCCCTAAAACACTATCCATCCGGGGGTTTTGCAGAGATAGCAGCAGCATAGTCATCAGGGGCACCATCAATGGCCGAGCAATTACCGTCACCATCGACACCAGCGCCGCTGTGTCCATTGCCAAGTCCAGGGTTTTGAGAGCATCAGAAATTAGGCCAGCTAACAACAACATCCAGCTCAGAGCAGTCACCGGCGAGTCCATGTTGATACAGGGTGAGGCAGATGTGGTGCTACAGATAGGCGACAACATGATCCGGCATGGGGTGCTGGTAGCGAATATTGACTACGATTTTATACTGGACCTAATTAGCCAGCATGGATTTATGTTCGACCCGAGATATGATGTCCTTCGGTTCCTAAATGAGGAATTTGTATTGACACGTCTCGTTAACAGCTCATCGACCTCCATAAAAATTGTAGCAAGATCCCCAGGCAGAATTCCCGGTCGAACGGAACAGATTATTCATGGGCAGCTAGATAGCAATCCTGGAAGCTGCGTTGGAATGGTGGAGCCCGTACACTCAGCTCATGACTACTAAGTTGGACGGGCTATAGTTAAAACCGGACGAGATATACCAATTAGAGTCCTTAATTTGTCCAACAACGACATCAGAATTGCCAATGGTCAGGAGATAGCTTGTTTCGAGCCAGTGGGGACAATCATCAATTGCGAAGAAGAGTACCAGACGTCGGTGAAACAGACAGGTCCCAGTAAAGAGTTTTTACGACAGTTTGCTGGCCATTTGACACACCTGACACCAGAGAACCAGAAGAAAGCCAAGCAATTTATCACAAAGCACTGGCAAATTTTTAACAGTGAAGATGGAACCACCGGTCGCACCAACATCATCCAGCAACGAATAGATACCGGAAAGGCTCAACCCATCAGAATACCACGTAGACGACTACCATTGGGGCAGCAACAGGCAGTCGAGGAAAACATCGAGTCCATGTTACAAAATGGAGTTATTGAGGCATCCATCAGCCCATGGTCTGCTCCCGTCGTGCCAGTTAAAATGAAAGATGGAACCACCCGATTTTGCGTGGATTACAGAAAGCTGAATGACGTCACGAAGAAAGACAGCTATCCACTACCCCGAATCGATGACACTTTGACCACACTAGCAGGATCCCGTTGGTACTCCACACTAGACCTAAAGAGTGGATATTGGCAGGTTGGTCTACACGCAAACGACAGAGAGAAGACGAAGACAGCGTTCTCCACTAGTAAAGGGCTGTTTCAGTTCACGGTCATGCCCTTTGGGTTATGTAATGCACCTGCTACATTTGAGAGGCTAATGGAGTATGTACTGAGCGGGTTAACATGGAGGACGTTCTTAGTATACCTCGACGACATTCTAGTCATGGGTCAGACATTCGCCTCCAACCATCTGAAGAACCTGGACGAAGTATTCTCCAGAATTAATAACGCCAACCTCAGACTCCACCCGAAGAAATGTTCGTAGTTCCAAAAAGAAGTTTATGGGCCACGTCGTTTCCTAGTCAGGAATCCGCACCAACGAGAATACGATAGAAGCCATCCGTGATTGGCTAGTCCCAAGAGACAAGCATGAACTCCGAAGCTTCTTGGGCCTCTTTTCCTACTACAGGCGATTTGTTGAGAGATTTGCAACCATTGCCGCGCCTCTACCACTGAGAAAGAGACTTTCCGTTGGAATCAGGATTGCGAAACATCATTCAGACGACTGAAGGCAGCACTATATTCCACCCCAATCCTAGCCTTTCTTACACAGTCCGGCAAGTTCAATTTTAGCCAGCAACACAGGTTTGGGGGTCGTCCTATCCCAGGTGCAAGATGGTGAAGAGAGGGTGATAGAGTACTACAGCCGTGGATTCTCGAAACCCGAAAAAAAAATATTGCGTCACCAGAAAAGAACTTCTTGCAACAATGAGGGCTGCAGACCATTTCTACAAATACCTCTATGGTCGTCATTTCTTAATCCGAACAGATCATGCCGCACTCAAATGGCTGCTGAACATGAAGACACCGGAAAGACAACTGGCCAGGTGGATGGAGAAATTACAGAAATATGAATTCAATGTGGAACAAGGTGCCGGCTGTTTGCACAATAATGCCGATGCCCTATCCAGAACACCCTGTAGAGCAGAATGCGTATATTGTCTGAAGACGGAACATCGAACCAATCTTGTCAGTCAAAACGAGAGATGCACCCAAGCCACGATGGGACGAGGTAGCTACGATTGCTCAAGCGAGTTTGGGAAAGCGCTGATGGACGAGAAACCAAGTCCCAACTGGTAGTTCCGAAGAAAAAGGTACCAGCAATCCTGACCGAAGTACATGATAGGATTACTGGAGGCCACCTGGGCATGAATAAAACCCTAGGCAAAGTTCGCCAGGGGTGCTACTGGATGAATTACTTCGAAGACGTCAGAGCTTGGTGCCGCAAATGTACCACCTGTGCAGCCAGTAAGGGCCCGAAGAGCCGGACCAAGGGCAGAATGCAGCAGTACAATGTGGGCGTCCCATTTAAGAGAATTGTCATCGATGTCCCGAGTCTGAGAGGGGGAATAAATCGGGACGATCAGAATTAAAGGGGTGCAGTGTTACGAAATTTACCAAAGCCGACCCTGTTTCATTTCAGTACGAAACCGATCGCTTCTAAGATAAAAAATGTACTCGAAATGGCTCGGCGGCTGTGGAGTTGATAATTAATTATTCGAGAATTTTCGATGCTGGTTTTAAAAAGGAAGCAGCCCACGATCGCAAGTTATTGTAATGTTATTGTGAATCAGCTATTCTATATAATTTGATATAAATAGAAGTTCTAGAAAAGTGAATGTTAGTTTTATCATTTTAAATTGAACCCACGTACTATATAACAATATATATATATATATATATATATATATATATATATATATATATATATATATATTAGTTGGTTTTCGGGAATTCATCCGCGTAGTTGATAACTGATCCCTGCCGGGATCGATGGTAAAATGACGACGTTTCGGCAGAGTCACATCTGCCGTCTTCAGGTCGGTACGCATAATTCTCGTAGCATTCTGCTTTCGCTTCTAGTTACTCGAATACTGTACTGAGGAGGGCAGATATGACTCTGCCGAAACGTCGTCATTTTACCATCGATCTCGGCAGGGATCAGTTATCAACTACGCGGATGAATTCCGGAAACCAACTAAAACATTTAGTGCCCGCGAAAACTATATATATATATATATATATATATATGTTTGAAAACAAGTTGACGGACGGAACTCTCTCTTGATGGTCCGGGTTCGGCCGTTGAAAGTTTTGTCCCTGTAAAGGAACGGTCTGACGTTTCAAAATCTCACTTGGCAGTTTCATAAGACTTTTCCTCTTCTTCCAACACGAAGGGTGGCTCAGGTTCGGACGTTTCCGGGCTAATCCGAATTGTCGGCTAAACAAGTTAGGGCGCCGCTAAGCTATAGAAATTGTGTTGAAAAGGTAGGAGAAATCAATAACCGTAACGAAGCTCTACACCTGCATCAAGCCTGGAAGAACATCTTACAGGAAAAGAAAAACAAATTAAAAGAGAGCGTAACAATACCACAACGTTGCATTCCGTCACTCGTAGCCAACTATCAGGACGCCCACCCTTCTAACGAACATCTGCGGCCGCCATCGGTACAAACAGAACCACGTCATCGGTACAATTTGCGACAACGCAATGGTCTCACCCAATCAAAACAAACGGTACCGCCGCCTCAACACAATCGGAGGCGGGGCAAAGAAATAGGAGGGTACTCGGAAGATAGCATAAATAGCGGCGCGCACATATCGGAGCTCACTTCCACTTCAGACGCCACGGAGAGCAGACCAAGCGGAGAACGACCTAGCCGACGATCTCGGATACGAAGTAGTCCGGAAAGGTCCGAACCTGCAGCCACCCTTCGTGTTGGAAGAAGAGGAAAAGCCTTATGAAAATGCCAATGAGATTTTGGCGAAACGTCAGGCGACCGTTCCTTTACAGGGACAAAACTTTCAACGGACGAACACCCGGACCATCAAGAGAGCTACATATATATATATATATATATATATATATATATATATATATATATATATATATGACATATTATATAAATTCCTGTGATTATATACAGCAAAAACACCATTAAAGGAAGCTGTATTTAGTTCCCTATTGGTTGGGCGTATCCCAATGTCCATTATTTTAACTTGTAGGGTTACAAAGTGTGCCCTACAAATTTAATGAATACTTATAATCTTCTTAATATAACCTTTAATTGTCATAAGATGTCAGTTTACAACTAAAATCTCTCTCTCTCTCTCTATTTGAAAATTGTATATGGAGAACATTGTGTATTAAAGCAATTGCGTCCAATTTTGCTGATTACGGGCTGCCTGTGCAGAATTCCTTCATCACAGTTATTCTGAGAGATGTCTACAAAATGATCAACCAGTATTCCTGTATATAAGTAATCTATTGTATATTGTCCTCTACAAACAGAGACAACTATAAGACATTATGCAATACATTACTTATACAGATCTTTCATTTCAAAGCTAGCCACCCAAAATAAATTTTAAAATATCTTTAAAAAGACAAAAAAAAAACACGTTAATTTATATTTACGGGGGACACTTATCGGCCACCCTGGAGTTTTCACCCCTAAGGGGGTGTGTATATCACTACCAGAAGTTTAAGTACAAAGGGGTATCTTGTGATACCTCTTTTTAAAGGTCTCTTTTTTGGCAAGGGCCCCTCATTTTTTTATATCAGATTATCTTTTACAGAGAAAAGACGAAAAGCTGTAAAAAAATAACTTTTGAAATAATTGCCAATTACACCAAAATTGGTTTAGGGTAGTTTTAGGGTCTCTGATCACCATCCGAAGTCAGATTTGTAAAATTCAAAATAGCAGGTCCAAGTTGGTGGATGAATTTTTTAAAAATCAATCGATATACGCCAGAATTGGTATACAGTGTGTCTGGTTATGGACTAGGGATAATCTAAATACATCTAAAGCAACTATTTTAATACATAAATGCACCATATACTAGGACTCAATACCCCACCCCGTCATATGGCAGCCATTTTGTTTTATTAATGACCTATTCTCCACGTGTGAACAAAAACGTTCATATCTCTTAAAGTTTTGGTCTTACTGAGATAAAAATGGGCTTATTCGACGGACAATAATACTGTCTATCAACACCATTTCAATACAAAGTGTTAACGTTATCTTAACTTTTGAAAAAAAAGATGAAATGCAAAAAGGTCAAAAAATTATGCAAATCAATAAATTATTGCCAATCAATGCAAAAGCAGTCCCGATGAGCTTTCTTTTTTTTTCACTAAATCGAAAGCTGTTGAGTTAAGCTACAATACAATATTAAATTCACAACTGTATGTTTATTACTTTAGGAGTTATTGATGTTTGAACATAGCGTATGCTCAAGCACAAAAGACATTTGTTAAGTGACATTAGCTGCGTGCTGTCCGAGAAAATGCTAGCAATGGTATTCGCGACTAGCGGGAGTAAGCGAGATGGAACATATTGGCTCTACCCGCAAAAAAATTACAGGATAAAGACTAGTTACATTAGTTGTACCTCGCCCTGCTTTGTGATCGCTACTTTTACTTACCGTCCGTGCAGTTTACGTTCTGTATCAGTGGTTATATGGTGATATGAAGATGGCAAATAGTCAATATTCAACGCAACATATTGGTCACATACACTTCGGGTATGGTACCCAAACAGGCCTACACCGACTCGCCTTTTGTCGACGTGCACTCAAGATTAGCGGAAAGGGGCATTTATAGAGCTGTAAATGAACGTGCTCATTTGGTATCGCCCGAAGATGAAGAAGAAGTACTTAGGCTAATAACCAATGATCCTAGACTAAGTGTTAGGCGGATGACAACGGAATTACAACCGTCTAGGTGGCATGTATGGAGAATTTCGAAAAGAGAAGGACTAGACCATTATCATTTTCGTCGGGTCCAAGATATTCTCGAAATAGAATGTGCAACAAGAGATGTATTTTGTTTGTGGATTAATCGACGTGTGAGAGAGGGCCGTCATTTCTTACAAAGGATATTGTGGACTGACGAAGCAAAGTTCACGAGAGCTGGCATTACAAATCACAGAAATGGCCATCTCTGGTGCTCTGAAAACCGTAGGGCGGTGCGCCCAAGTTCGTTGCAACACGAATTTTCTATGAATGTGTGGGCAGACATAATATACGATCGTTTGATTGGGCCGTTAGAATTGCCTCCTACATTAAACGGTGCTAATTATTTGGAGCTCATGGAGACACAGTTCTCTGATAGCCTCATGGAATTACCTTTATTAAACCGTCAAACATATGTGGTTGCAGCTAGATGGTGCACCCGCGCACTATTCTCGTGCAGTGAGAGTATATTTGAACAATAACCATGCACCGTGGATCCGTCGCTGTGGTGTAGTAGCGCGGCCAGCTCGCTCGCCCGATTTGACCGCCTTGGACTATTTTTTGGGGGGTCATATGAAGCAAAAGGTGTATGCTACCGTTCCAAACACCAGAGAAGACCTCGTCGCTAAAATTATGGCAGTCGCCGAAGAAATAGGATCAGACTTAGAACTAATTAAGCGCTCAACTGCCCAGATAGCACACAGGGCATTAACTTGTCTACAAGCTGGAGGTGGGCACTTTGAACAACTGCTGTAGGATGAAATTTAATGTGTATAAAAGATTGTAAAAGTATCAAATAAAAAATATTAATAAGTTTATGTGGTTTTAATGTTTATCTGTTTAAGGTCCCGACAAAGGTATTTTATGCAGGTCCGTTAAGCTAGCGGGGATAGTATAGCGGAATCCAAAATAACCCATACCATAATTTTCTACTAATTTTTTACCGGCATAAAAAATTTTTACTCCGAAACCCACCCCCGTTATAGCTTCCCCGCTAGCTTAACGTTTAAGCTAGCGGAATATTTTATAACTTGAAGAGGAAAACGGCTATCGACCTAATCCCACCGCCATCATTTCTTACTCGTCAAGTACTAGAAGAAGGTTTATAGTAGTTATCGCAAACAGCACCCCTACTCCTTACTACCCTTAAAATTTAGTTTCGTTAATCTAGTAGGTACTTTATAACGGAATCAAAAATAAAGCATATCATAATTTTCTACTGCTTTTTGACTAATGTTTTACCGCCATAAAAATTTTTTACTTCTAAACCTACCCCTATAAGACTTACCCTACTACTTTAACGTTTAAGCCGGCGGAATATTTTATAACTTCAAGAGAAAAACAGCTATCGACCTAATTCCACCGCCATAATTTTTTACTTGTTCAATACTAATAGAGGTTTTATAGTGGTTATCACAAAGACCACCCTCTACCCCCCACAACCCTTAGAAATTACTTTCGCTAATCTATAGGCTACTTTATAACAGAATCAAAAATAAAATATATCATAATTTTTTACTATTTTTTAACTAATATTTTACCGCCATAGAGTTTTTTACTTCTAAAACTACCCCTATACCACCTACCCTACTACCTTAACATTTAAGCCAGCGGAATATTTTATAACTTCAAGAGGAAAACAGCTATCGACCTAATTCCACCGCCATAATTTTTTCCTCGTCAAGTATTAGAAGAAGGTTTATAGTGGTTATCGCAAAAAACACCCCCTACCCCTTACCACCCTTAAAATTTAGTTTCATTAATCTAGTAGGTACTTTATAACGAAATCAAAAATAAAGTACATCATAATTTTCTACTACTTTTTGACTATTTTTTTTCCGCCATAAAATGTTTTTACTTCTAAACCTACACCTGTACCACCTACCCTACTACCTTAACGTTTAAGCCAGCGGAATATTTTATAACTTCAAGAGCAAAACAGCTATCGGCCTATTTCCACCGCCATATTTTTTTACTCGTCCATTACTAAAAGAGGGTTTATAGTGGTTATTACAAAAACCACCCTCTACCCCTTACCACCCTTAAAATTTAGTTTCTTTAATCTAGTAGGGACTTTATAACGGAATCAAAAATAAAGTATATCATAATTTTCTACTACTTTTTGACTAACTTTTTACCATTATAAAAATTTTTTACTTCTAACCCTACCCCTATACCACCTACCCTACTACCTTAACGTTTAAGCCAGCAGAATATTTTATAACTTCAAGAGGAAAACAGCTATCGACCTAATTCCACCGCCATAATTTTGTACTCGTCCATTACTAAAAGAGGGTTTATAGTGGTTATGACAAAAACCACCCTCTACCCCACACAGCCGTTAAAGTCTAGTTTTGTTGTGCTAGGGGGTACTTTAAAGGGAATCCAAAATAAGGTTTATCATAATTTTCTAGTACTTTTTATATACTTTTTTACCGCCCTTTATTTTTTTTGAATTCAGAATAACAACTTAGGATTTTTAACAAAAGATCACACTATTTAACTACGTTAACATCAATATAATTTTTCCTTAGTAAGCTTTCAAACGTTGTATATTATTTTATAACTTCAGTGGAAATACAGCTATCGATCAAATTCTACCGTTATAACCGCTCAAACATTAATAAAAGTCACATAAATAATAGATTTCGCAGAAACTAACCTATAGCCCCTAAATTAAAATTATTAAATTAATTGATCTTACACAAAAATCTACGAAAAACATTTAGACAACTTCTAAATGATATCTTAGATGCTATTTCTTCATTCTTTTTTTTTGTATATAATTATAGTCCCACTCACCAATCTCTTGCATGGACTGTTAAATTAGCTTTACCCAATGAATTGTTATCTTTAGTATGTTGAAGCTGAAGTACAGTCATAAGTACAAAATTGTAAGAAAAATTATAACAAAAATATATCCTATTAGTTTTATTCCCCGTAATGAACTTCAATTTTTTGCCCGCCAGAATCATTTCAGATCTAAATCTTTAGGCACATTTTTATTTTTGTATAAATTTAATTCTTGAATAGTTTGTAAAAAGAAATTAAACTGTATTATAGTGGCTATTCAGTATCTATATATAAATAGGCAAAGACAAAACGGTTAGGTACCATTTTCTCCTCTGTACCTCAACTGATTTATTTGACTTTTGTTTTGTTTAGTGGCTATTGACGACCTTCAGTGCAGAATGCTAAAATATATTTATAATATTGATTATTGCCGCCAGATTGCGTGGAGAGAAAATCGTAAGACGGATTGACACGAATGAGTAAAAACAAAATAAATTAAACGAAAAAGTAACAAATTTTGTTTGGTTCTGAAAGTTATTCTACATTATCATGCTACTGAGAACTCACCCAAAAAAATTATATTATAGGATAATGACAATTTATTTTGTACTCGCAAGTTTTTCTAAATATACTTGGTCAACTAAAATCAGAAATTTGTATTGCGTGGCAACTGAACAATGTTTTTCCGATAATATTTTATTATTTTAACATTATACTATAAATTAATAGTATAATATTATATTGTTCCTATTTTAAAGGTTAATAGTTTCATACAATTTAACTAAGATTACAAAGCCTATGATATAAATACAAATAGTGAAATTGAAGATAAATAGTTAGATCTGACATCATGGCAATGGTTCTAATTTCTCGTTCACGGCCAACCACAATGTAGCAGATTGAATTTCAATTTGACATTTCTTAACAATGTAAACCTTCTCAATGCAATTAAAAAATTATCAATGTATAATTTTCAAAATTTCAATTTCAATGAACAAAAATTGTCAATAAATAAAGGTATTATTTAACATAACATTAACAGGTGGTGCATTGTATTTCTTAAATGTTTTGATATAATCCCCTGATGAAAACTTTTACGTAAGTAAACTAACTATTGAGAGATTATAAAGCTAATTGATACATTTGATTTCAGATCCACTCAAGTTGAATATGCTTTTTTATTTTATGCCATGTGCAAATGAAAATTGAATAAGTATTAGTAATATATTTCTGTTTTATTCAATATAAGGTAATCTTTTAAATTAATTTTAACATGTTGTCTAAAATATTAGCAGTCAGTCAAAAATTGTTAAATGTTCTTTTAATGAGATGTGATATGCTGCAAAATGTTTTTACTTATTTATCTAACAATATAATATATATAATGTTTTTTTAATTTACATATCTTATTATATGTAATTATCGCAAACTGCACTATGACTGTCGAAATTTCATTTCGGGGTTTTGGCGTCTACAAATCGATTGCTCGGGAAAAATCGTATTACCGAGAAAGAATGAAATTGTGACAATAATTATGACAGCTGAGTTTTGAAATTACAAGTTTCAATACAGGATGATTTGGTAACATACTTGAGTTTGAAACTGCTCTTGAAAAAAATTTCGAATACAAATTGATGTATAGAATCTTATAAGAATTTTATCGCTATTTAATATTTTTAAAGTAAAAATTGTCGCTTAGGCGATTTTTGGATGAGTAAAAAGTTATGTGTTGTTCTAAATTGACTGAGTTATAAGGCGTTGTATATTATAATTACACAGGGCGATTCCAGATATGTTAGAAATGATTTTTTTCGTGGGTGGCACACAAGCAGTTGCATATATAGGGTGTTTAAAATATAGAGTAGAGTGCAATTATAACTAATAAAATAATTATTTAGGGAAGTCCATTAGCGATTGAATTTACAGGGTTCTTGGAATAGAGGGCGCTATAGAATTACAGTTATACAGGGTGGTGCAAAAAATATTATACAGAGATGCATATACATGCAACATTTCGTAACCCATAAGCAGTAGTATATATAAGGTAGATGAAATATAGGAATTATAGATATACAGGATGATTATAAAAAAATGTTAGAAAAGGAAATGATTTATAGAGTAGCCCACGATGAGTTCCATATATATGATAATTGAAATATAGATCAGAGTAGAATTATAGTTACAGAAGATAGTTTTCATAAACAAAAAGAGTAAATACGGTGGCTTATAGGCAGTCGCATATACAGAATGGTTTACCGGGTGGTTCAAAAATGTTAAAAAATATTATGTGTGGTCCATGAGCAGTTGCATATGCAGGGTGGTGGAAATATATAATGTGATGGAATTTTTATAATGCTAGTATGAATTACTCGCCAATCATTAACTAAATTTCACTAGAATATTAATTAGTTTATTTTTTTGGTCATCTTTCATCTAATATTTCGATCAAAGGTGTTTTGTTGACCTGATTTTTCTTACAAAATTCTTCTTGTTTCCTTGTATTTTTTTAGCTCAAGTTTTAACCATTGAAAAAGTAAATACCTTAATCTAATCGCATTTTGACGCCACCTGCCGTGAGCCTACAAAACTTCCTAAAAATTTGCATAGGACATTTTTCTTGCTGATTTGCCCCTCTCTAGGACAATTTTGTTTCTGATTCCTTGGCTTCGAATAATATTTAGCTTATTTCTTTATGTAATTTACTTTGTTAATCTTCAATTCAGACTTAATACTTAATAATTGAAAAAACAATTCACACATGCACACATATTTGTTGTGACATTGCTGACGATGATAGAACTTATTTATATCAAATAAATCAAAACAGGGAATATACGACGCAAAAAAGAGTCTGAGGACAAATGCTTTTAAACTACACCGGTCGCCCAGACGACTGTCCATACTAGTAAACGTCGTTCCCCGAAATATCGGTGAAGCAATTCCCAAAAACAATTTTGTAAACACATTTGAATCTGATATCCTACGAGTACAATAAATTTACAAAAATCGACCAAATAGTTTAGTGGGTAAAAAATTAACAAACTATAGTAAATTTAGATAACACAACCCAAGGTTTGATTTATAACGCTAGTAGGTACTGGAAATTTCCATAAAAATAAGTGTACCAAACACTACATTCTATGACAAATATCACCAAATTTAACAATAATTAAACCCAACGGAGAGTCCTACTTTAATTCATATTATTTTGCTACTCAATAAAGTAAGAATATTAATTTAGTTTTAGATTTCATTTACTGGTATAATAGTATAAAAAATATTAAGTTTCTGCAATTTGTTTATATGGATTTTTGGTATTTTAATAATTTTATAGCTACAAAACACGAATCTGTCATTATTTAACTTAAATTAAGCCTTCGTCTCTATCATCTTAGGGAAAACAGCTAATTCATAGATTTAAACGATCAACAACAGCAGCAAACGAGAACAGTGAAAAAGTTGAATTTCAGCGCCAAAAATTTTGCCCTAAATTAGCTTAATAGATTATATATACCATGTGTCACAGATAAAAGTAACTTCATGTGGATTTCCGAAATGGTAAGGGATACAGGGTTGCTTAAATAAGAAAAAAGGTGCACTATTCCAAGTCCAATCAAGTCTTGTGATGAAATTAAAATTATCTATAGGGGTTTTCAAAATATCGAGAAAAAACAAAAATTGTGGTTTTAGAAAAATTGCAATATATTCTAAATCTTGTAAATAAATTCAATAAATTTAATTAATTTAATTATTAGTTTTCTATTAGCGACTACGGGCATCGATTGAGGTTTACAAAGTTCTTCTAGATTTCTTGCAACCATAGCCAACTTTGTTATTTATGGCCGTTATATTGGATTTGTACGTCATAGAATAGCACATAAGATGAGTTTTTCAAGTATATATAACAGGCCTTGTAGGGATGACAGAAAAGGTAAATTAAAAAAAAAACAATTTTTCATTTAGTTCGCTTTGAAACAAAATGCCGTCATTGTTTTTTTAATTTCCATAATCAAATAAATAAACAAAAACAAATAAAAGTATTCTTTTATTTAATATACTAAAGTCAACAACTAAGACATTATATATTTGTGATTTAACTCGAAAAAAAATTAAAATAAAAACCGATCACAAAGTGTTCACTAAATCAAATTAAGTTGAATGTTGGAAATTTCTACCATTATTATTAACGCATTTTTCTTATTAACCGATGACGCTGTGTCAACTATCAATGTTTTTTTATGTTTTGAATAATAAAGTTCTTCACAATTTTGCGTATATTTTCAAAAGAAGAATTTTCATATACTAATTTTTATAAAGAAAATAAATGAAATAACCTTCATATGTCATTTTGATGGTTAACATATCAGAATAGTAAATCTGTATATTTAATATTGTAAATTGTTTTGCTTTTCAAAGTATAATTTCCAGGAACAGAGCTTCAATTTTTAACTGTAATATCAGTTCCAAGTAAGAGGCTGAGCTCTGTTCAAATACACGGTTGCCAAGCGTTCCAATACACCACTATAATTTAATTGTAGTAATCCCAATACGTGATTTTAATGTTAAAATATTTATTACTGTTATTTTTTATGCTACTCAATTAAATTCGTACATTATAATGAGGCAGTTGCTACAGATCTCTTCCTGAAGAACGTGAGGGTTGTGAGGAGTAGAGGGTTGTTTTAACCAAAAACCAGTATAAACCTTCTTCTAGTATTTGACGAGTAAAATATTATGGCTGTGGAATTAGGTCGATAGCTGTTTTCCTCTTGAAGTTATAAAATATTCCGCTGGCTTAAACGTAAAGGTAGTAGGGTAGGTGGTATAGGGGTAGATTTAGAAGTAAAAAAATTTATGGTGGTAAAAAAATAGTCAAAAAGTAGTAAAAAGTTTGATATACTTTATTTTTGATTCCGTTATAAAGTACCCACTAGATTAACGAAACTAAATTTTAAGGGTGGAAAGGGGTAGGGGTGGTTTTTGCGATAACCACTATAAAACTTATTCTAGTACTTAATGAGTAAAAAAATGTGGCGGTGGAATTAGGTCCATAGCTGTTTTCCACTTGAAGTAATAAAATATTCCGCTGGCTTAAAAGTTAAGGTAGTTGGGTAAGTCCTAAATGGGTAGGTTTAGAAGTAAAAAATTTTTGTGGCGGTAAAAAATTATTCAAAAAGTAGTAAAAAATTATGATATACTTTATTTTTGATTCCTTTATAAAGTACCTACTAGATTAATGGAACTAAATTTTAAGGGTGGTAAGGGGTAGGGAGTGTTGGTTGCGATAACCACTATGAACCTTCTTCTAATACTTGACAAGTAAAAAATTATGGCGGTGGAATTAGGTCGATAACTATTTTCCTCTTGAAGTTATAAAATATTCCGCTGGCTTAATCGTTAAGGTAGTAGGGTAGCTGGTATAGGGGTAGGTTTAAAGTAAAAAAGTTTTATGGCTGCAAAAAATTAGTCAAAATGTAGTGGAAAATTATGATATAATTTATTTTTGATTCCGTTATAAAGTACCTACTAGATTAATGAAAATAAACGTTAAGGTTGTAAGGTAGGTGGTATAGGGGTAGGTTTAGAAGTAAAAAATTTTTATGGCGGTAAAAAATTAGTCAAAAAGTATTAGAAAATTATGATATACTTTATTTTTGATTCCGTTATAAAGTACCTACTAGATTAATGAAACTAAATTTTAAGGGTGGTAAGGGGTAGGGGGTGTTTTTTGCGATAACCACTATAAATCTTCTTCTAGTACTTGACGAGTAAAAAATTATGGCGGTGGAATTAGGTCGATAGCTGTTTTCCTCTCGAAGTTATAAAATATGCCGCTAACTTTAATGTTATGCTAGCGGGGAAGCTATAACGGGGGTGGGGTTCGGGGTAAAAAAATTTTATGGCGGTAAAAAATTAGTAAAAAATTAGTAAAAAATTATGATATGGGTTATTTTGGATTCCGCTATAGTGTCCCCGCTAGCTTAACGCACCTCTTTTATGCTTGCGCATACGCTATGTTCAAACAACAATAACTCCTAAAGTAATAAACATACAGTTGTGAATTTAATGTTGTATTGTAGCTTAACTCAAAAGCTTTCGATATATTGAAAAACAATGAAAGGTTATCTGGACTGCTTTTGCATTGATTTGCAATAATTTGTTGATTTGCATAATTTTTTGACCTTTTTTTGCATTTCATCTTTTTTCAAAAGTTAAGAAAACGTTAACACTTTGTTTTGAAATGTTGTTGATAGAGAGTATTATTGTCCGTCGAATAAGCCTATTTTTATCTCAGTAAGACCAAAACTTTAAGAAATATAAACGTTTTTGTTCACACGTAGAGAATAGGCCATTAAAAAAAACAAAACGGCAGCCATATGGCGGGGTGGGGTGTTGAACCTTAGTATATGGTGTATTTGTGTATTAAAATAGTTGCTTACATATATTTAGATTATCGCTAGTCCATAACCGGACACACTGTATAGGGATTTTTCGGGTCTCTACTGATGAGACCGGAACTTACAAAATTCGAGATGGCGGACGAAGTTTTTGTCTCGTGGGTTATTTTCATCGTCCATATTGGATCCCCCATCTTGATAAGCGAACCCAACAACCCTCTGGAATCTGCCATTTTGAATTTTGCAAATCTGACTTCGGAATCGTAGTCAGAGACCCTAAAAAACCACCCTAAACCAATTTTGGTATCATTGGCAATGTAACGACTTGACCATAAAATGTATGGCAGTACACTAAATTCACTAACCCCAGATATCCTAGATATCAAAAGGGTTTAGCTCTGTGGGAGCCCTCGCCAGGTTATCAGGCCCGTGGTTGGAGTCGTGCCAGCATCCCATGAATTTTCTGACCGTCCGGGCTGTTGCTAACAGAAAGTTTTTTGCATTAGTTGGTAAAGATGTTCGTCTAGATCGAGGTATTTTAAATTATTTAGTAGATGTTTTCGGACTACTCCTGTTGTTGACTTAACAATTGGTACAGTTCGTGTGTTGTTCATGTCCCACTGTGTCCTTATTTGTGTGCTTTATTCCAAGGTATTTGTAAGTATGGCCTTCCTCTATATTAATAATTCGGCATTTGTCTGGGCCAAATTGCATATGGATGTCACTAGAGAACCTTTCTACAATTTTAAGCATATCATGCAGCTAAGTTAGTCGAGTTCAGTTTGTGTGAGAGTGGGTTCATGACAAGGCAGAACCACAGCGGGATAAGAGGTTCTCCCTGGAAAATACTCCTTCTAATTGGGATAGAGTCGGTTTGTATCGAACAGGCGGCTTCATTCAGAAAGATTTTAGTTTGCCAAGTAGTCATGACATGTTCTAAAAAGTTAACAATACGATTATTTACTTTATAGAGTTTCAGAACCTGAATGAGCCAATCATGTGGAACTCAATCAAAAGCATTTTTGTAGTCCACATATGCCATGTAGAGAGTTCGTCGTTTGGCGTGGGCTTGATTGCAGACAACGGAATCAATTATTATTAGTTGTTCTTTGCACCCCATCGAGTTTTTCGCGCATCCCTTTTGTTGTTCGCTAATTATGTTGTTAAGCTCACAATGTCTGAAAAGGCGATGATTAATGCACGACGTTATATGTTTGTATAAGGTTGGGTGGCAAGTGATACATAGGTTATCCTTTGGTAAGATGTATGTAGAACAATGCGTAAGGAAACTAGGCATCTTAGGTGGATAGATAAATATGTCATTAATAAGTTCTGTTAATTTCTCGTGCATGGCGTTAAGTTTCTCTATCCAGTAATTCTGCACACCATGTGGCCCAGGTGCTTTCTAGTTATGGAGGTGTTTCATTATGTTGGACTTGTCTTCCGTTGTAAATAGTTGGTGTTGCATGTTATCACAGTTCTGAAATGCAGCCTCCTGCTCATTAATCCAGCGTGCTCTGGAATTATGGGAAATTGTTGTGGGAAGTTGTGTTTTCCAGAACTGGTCGATGGCCGTTTTACTGGGATAACTAGGAGTTTCATTATTATAGATGTTGTTGAGTTTTCTATAAAACCCCTTTTTCTGATTTTCGGAATAGTGCGTTGTCTAGTTTCCGTTGGTTATTGGTTTTGTACCTTCTCAATCTACTTGTGTAGACGGAGAGCTTTTGTCGTAGACTGTCCAGACACTGCTTAGATGTGATCTTTTCTCCATCCCACTGGGAGTGTACTCGGGTATTGTCCATGATAGTCTTGACAAGTCTTTCTATTGTGTTGTTCCTGACCCCAGGTTGGTACTCGGTCAGTCTTCCAATGTCTTTCCGAAGAGAATTAATTTTCCCTCCTACCCTTCTTTGCCAAGGTGGTATTCGAGGTGTTTGTCTAAATTGGGGAGGGTCTTGCTTTGATCTTATTGCGATTCAATTTGTTTTGCAGATGGAAATTGCATACTCTAACGTATTAGCGACTTTAACGTATTAGCACCTGAAACATAGTTTGGCAAGATACATTTTTTCATGGCCTGTAAGATGATACCAAATTTCTTAGAAGATCTTAGGTTGGGAAGAGTTGGTCTATTCAATGGATCTGTTCCACTATACTCTACAAGAGCTCTTTCCGTTTCTGCTTGGATTTTCTCAAGCCAGTCATCGTTGGCTGGCTGTTCTTGTTGAAGTTCCATCCAGTCCAGTGATCAGGCAAAATAAGGTCATTTCTCAAGATGACACGATATTGATCTCCGACTCTCTGTTCGGTAACTTGAAGCTCTGGGTACTCACGACAGAATTCTTGATGGAGTATTTGGCGATATCCAGTCCCGCTTGAGTGAGCGCTGGATGTTGATCCTGCGCAACACTTTCTGCGGATGAAGTTCGCGTTCTCCTTTGGCTCCGTCGGTGATGGTCACGTTGATTCTGTGACCGTATTGGGGAGTGTTGTTGTGGTTCTTGGGCTGTAACTCTTTGGACGACAGGGGCCCGCTTCCTCAACGACTGCCCCTGCCACCTGCCCCTCATGCTGTCATGTCCAGCGCCAGCTCCATTTTCATGGGTGGCGTCACCAATTGACCCTGGTGACCGGGTAACTCGGAACCGTTGGGTTGTCAGTTCCCAGATGAAATGATTTAAACCAGATCATCCCGTGCGGGTTTTGGTGCATTGGCAATTATTATTAAATTTTTTTTTACTGTTTCTAGGTAAAATGTGTCCACCCGTAGATATAAATTAGCGTTTTTTTTTGTCTTTTTCTGTTAGAGATATTTTCAAAGGTATTTTCGGTGGCTGGTTTGATAGACATCTCTTTCTCTCAAAATAACTTTCATGAAGAATTTCTGTACGAACAGCCAGCAATCCAAGCAATTTTATGAAATTGCCTTACTCCATATTTCAAATACTTATCCGTTGCAGGAAAAAAAATGAGCGAAAACCCAATGAACAGGCAAAATAATTCAAGACCTCCTCAACAATCTTTTTGCAATTACTTATTACTGAAATACACGAAAAAATAAATTTAAAATAAAAAACCCGGTTCGTCGAGAGTTTGAACAGGACCTTATATCACACTATAAGGGAAATTGTGCTACTATATTTTCAAATGGAATTTATGTGAGAAAACAAAACTTCAAATTTATCGTATTGAACTTCATGGTATTTGTTTTTCATTAGTTAATATAGTTTTGTTATTTTTTTAGTACCGAGTGTGGCCTGGGAACTTCTTAATTTAAAAATAAACATAATTAATAATAACATTTAGTGGAAAAAAGTAATAAATTTTTTTAACTGAAACTGTCTTATCATTTTCTTTAAAAACCATGGGTTCAGCAATACCAGTTCTGGGTAATATAAACTAAACTGTCACACATTCTGCCTGTAAGGGCTGATCCAATATCTTATCGATTGTGTGTTAACACATTCTGAGAAATGAAAATGGGGCCGTCTCTGAAAAAGTCATGAGGCAGATTTTTTACAATTTCTTCTAATGCCCTTATAAATAGCCAATAATGAATAAAGTTAACAAACACGAATAAAATGTTGTTAATATATTTGTATGTTTTCTGTGCTACAATTATATACAAGCTGTCAGTAAATTCTAATCGGTGTTTGAAAAAAATAATAAACAAACACTGGAATTACCAAGTCTTGGTAATTATTTACGGGTTGTTATTAGAGACGTTAAAGTACTGGCAGCTTTTTTGTAATTCTTAATTATTGCTAATAATTGTCATGAACCACCAACATTGTGTTTGGAAAGTTAAATAAATTCCAAGAGATTTTATCGGGGACGTTTTCCAAAACGTGTTAGTACCTCGAGTGCATATATTCTTTGGATTATACAACATTTAAAAAACGAAGACGCAATTAGAGCAAATGCTTTAGCGTGCGTTGAATATGATCTGATTGTGTTTGTTCTTCTATTAAATACACCGCGCAATAAACGGCAATATATGTTTTGCAAACTAAAATTAGAATTACGTTACAATTGATCAGTGATTTCTGACAATATTTTATTAACTTATTTTTTATTGTATTATACATACTAAGGTTCAAACAACTTAACTAAGATTACAAAAAATGTTAAATTTTGCACAGAAATCAAGTGAATCTCAAAAAAGCTCCCAACTACTCTCACAAAACTATACTTTTTGCAAAATAATTTAACTAGTCTTTATTTTTATTTTATTTGCTCACCAAGTAATAAATAAATATTCTATTTCATCAGATATTACTCACTTCAAACACACAAAAATGTAACCTAATTTTACCTTTTAATATATTGGTATAGGTAGGTATAGTTTATAGTTTTGCTTGGTTACAAAGTAAATCTATGAGATAACTATTTTAAAAATGCAAATACAAAAAGCCCTTTTCAAAAGCTAAAGTTTGCAACGATAGCGTTATTATTTGAAAACCAATTTCTTTGGTGTGATGTAACAGAGAACTTCCACGGTATTACGAAATCGTAAAAATATTCTACGAAAATTTCACCTATATCTGTCAGACCTGCATAGCTTTATATATGGTAACGAATATTCACTTTTACATAAAATTTCTTTGCTGCAAGTTGCCGAAGAATTCATAACTTCAAGTTCAACTTGATGAGTAATGTTGTTTTATATTTCCCCAGCTGAAGCTGAATATTCTTACAATATTAAATGTCAATGCAATATTTGTTCTCCAATACATCCTGATCGAATATTCGTCTTTTTGCAAAATCGAAAACGGAATCGAAATGTGGTCGGGAAACTAAGAACCAATTGAACAGAAGAATAAAAATTTCGTCACTTCCGGTAAAGATAGCAGGATAGCCCTATATATATATATATATATATATATATATATATATATATATATATATTGTAATGGATTTAAACAGACATGAAATAATATAAAAACTTTAGCAAATTGAATAGTTAAATAATTGGGATAATGTAAATAAAATGCATACATATATAACAAACAAAGGAAATTGCAGGAATCATTTTACAAGATAGAGTTAACCTAAAATTACAAACAATGTAAAAAATGTTTCAAAAGCAAATTGTTGAAAGGATAAAAGGTGGCATATAAAGTTAGATATTATATCATGCAGATTTTAATAAAAGTTTAATACTTACATAAAGAAATATATGCAGAGATTCATAATTAGGTCAAACATTAAAACGTGAAATTCAATTATAAAAATCACAGTAGAGTTTGTCGAACATGTATATATCACATATTAGGCCATGCAAACACCAAATAAAACATATTTTAGATCAAAATTGAGTTTTAAATACATAAATTTTTTAGTAAATAGTAGATTGAAATGTCAAAATTATAAAAACCGTTATAAGTCTTCAGAATTGATGGAAAAGTAAAGAAATTTATCATAATAGATGGAACGTAGAGCATAGTTTATAAAAAGTAAATAGTTCAAAAGATATAAAGTCTAAATTTGAATTAAATCCAATTTTTTTTAAAATATCTGTTAAATGACTGGTGGCAACAGGTGGCAAATGTCAACTCAGTGTTTTTGAAAATATGAATTAAATGATTTAGATAAAATTTATGAGAGTAAAAGGTATTGAAATTTAAGTTGAAGTTTGTTTAGATTTTTGAATATGATTTAAAAGGAAAATAGTTGGAAATTAATAAAATAAATAGAAGCGGAAATGGAAATAGCAGGTGGCAAAATAAATCACATAAATAGGAAATCTGACATTGACAAATCCTTTTTGATCGTCAAGCGTCGAGCAGATAGGTTCAAAAAATTTTCGTTCTCATAAATTCAGTTTCCATGACAACGAATTTAATGCCCTATGATATAAAACAAATTTAGTATTCCATGTCAGAAAGAGAAGAGTAACCTGAAAATTTTAATTTGAATTTATTTTTGAGAAAACAAGTTGAAAATATTTTTTTTATAAATGGTCGAGAAAAAGAAGATGATGGTATTAATGGTATAAAAATTTAAAAATCAAAAGTATTTGGAGAAAACCAACTGCAAACCAGCACGAGAAATTCAATTGAGTGGTAAATTGTACCAGTAAAGTATTTAAAATTTTTGGAATTTTAATAAATGTCAACAATTAGAAGAAAAGAATAGGAAAACAACAACAGTGAGTTTTTGAAACATTGTTTAAAAGAAAATCATAAAAAAAGTTAGTTAATCAGCGATAATAAAAGTTTTACAATTTTAGAATAATAAATATCTGTGACTGAATGATCAAAATATTTTGTAACAGAATTTGATAGAAATTTAAGAATATTTAAGTGACAGGAAATTTATTTTGTTTTGAAAGAGAACTTGTATCAATATTGTATTGTGGAAAATTTTAAATAACTTGTAACTTTATTGAAACTTTGGAAATTTGATTATTAGTAATTTAAAATTTTAAAGTAGAAAAAGTAAAGTGCAAATAGAATTTCAAAATTTTAAAAAGTGTAAGTAAACCTGAAGATAAGTATAAAATTTATTTATTTATTTAACATTTTAAAATTTGAACCCAAGCGAAAAAGACCCTGAGATATAAAATAATATTTCGATTTATTTAAAAATTTTGTAATTCATAACATACTATTATAATTATTATGATCTTAATTATAATCGACATTAAATTAAATGTGTACAAAGTGTAAATAGTGAAGTATTTGGCCTACTGAAGTATGAATCGTGTGTAAATGAATGTAATTATTGAAGATTAGTTTGGATTCTATATTGATGGTTAAAGAAACTCCTTTTTTTCCAGACTACTGTTTGCCTTATCTAAGGACATTGAAACATTTATGAACACTTATTAAGTGACGGACTCTCTAGCAGTGATGTAGATAGTTTACAAACTTTAAAACAGAATAGAATAAAATAGATTAGTTTAACGGCTGTCCCGCCTTTGTAAATAGAAGAGTAGAGGAAAAGAAAAGTTTATTTAATTTAAAAGTGTACTCATAATTTAGTTCAAAATTTACACAAGAATGTACTCATGGTGGAGCTCAAAACATATGCATAGTTCAATTAAACTCTTTCTTAGTTAAATTAAAAATACCCTATGCAATTTATCTTTCCTACCAACAAAAGTATTACGTAAGCAGATTTATTACAATTATTTACTACCACCCCTCCCACTTGTCAGTAAAAGTAAGCAAAGCTCTTACCACCAATGTCATCAAAATTATCAAAAATAAACAAAGCACATACTTAAACGGCCCCATATATCTTACATTCAAAGTACACAAATTTTACGTAAATACTAAAGTAATTAAATGAAACTATATAAATTTAGTTAAATATGTAAAATTATTAATAACTTGGTAAGATTTAATATATGGTAAATTATTTGTAAATGCCATATCCCTAATAATCTAGAGAATTTTTTAAATCGATCAATTTTTTTGGGTCAAAATTTATACCATGATATTTTATATAAATGTTAGTTCTTGCTAAACAAATAAAAAAATAATGAATAGGAAAACATTAGAAAAATACTCTTTTTGAACTGTGTACTACTATAAGAGGGAATCATCACACAAAATTTTTATTAGTAGTATATACTGCTGTTTTGCTTCTGAAATTAGATCAACGTAGTCAACATATTTTCTATTTAAATATCACAAAAACGTTTTCGACAATGAAAAATACTAAATTCATTTTACATAAAAACAAACTTGTTTTTTCTTCAAAACGATGTGTTGTCTGCAGCACTTGTTGTCTCCCTTTTTGAAAATGAAATCCAAAAGTGTTAACCAATTTAAAAAAAATTGCTTGATTTGTTATCATTGAGATATATTTGTCTCTTTATTTATTTGTTTGTTTTTTATTGTGAAAATCGCTGGCCCGATTTTGATGAAACACTTTTTGCCAAAAAATCTACAACTAAACGAATAAACTGGTAATTTATCTCACTATATAGAACTTTATGCTGTTTTCTATGATTTTGATGTAAATGTTAAAAACTTGTATTTAGCAAATGTAAGAGCGATAATCTAAATCAACTTCATTTAGTTCCTGCAGTCTCGATGCTCTACTACCATTACAAGCGCATTTAATACCAGGCATAAAAATTTCGAGAATCCAGTGAAATCACAACCTTATGTTCTTAAACATAAATATCACGGGACACCTCATTTAAAAGGTTATAATAAGCAAATTCAAGAATATATTACAACCGCAGCAGTAAATTGCGGTAGCATGTAATGCAACCTTCTATTTAAAGTACAAACACATTAAAAAATTTAATGGGAATATATGCTGCCCTCTCAAATATCATTCTTTGTCTAAATAGTTATGTAGCCTTAAGAGGCAATAAGCTAAAGTTGCGTTTTGCTGAAAACTTATGCGTTCATAAAATTTCTAACTCCAACTCTGATACTACCACCAGCTCATTTAATATCTACCAAATTCCCAACTTGCCTTTTTTAGTGTGAACAGTACCACCAGATTACTATATTTGCAGTGGGATATTATTCCATTAAAATTTTAGTCTCTAAAATTTTTGGAATCACACTGCCGCTTGAGAAGCTATAGTTTAGATTAGAATTTTTCCGTTCAAGTTCTCCTCCTACTAAAAGGACTTATAGTGTGAAGTTGTTTTCGACAGCATCTATTCCAGGCAGTTATGTCTTCCAGTACACTTTAAATGGTCCACTCTGTATATATGATGTGTTCCCGATCTATCTCGTTCTCGATCTAATATTTTCTGTGTTAATTTATTATTTGTCTAAACTTTATTATTACATTTATATCTTATTTTTTGTGTTTGTTTCATTAATGCTTTATTTTTAACTTTATTTTTTTTTTCGTTTTTTCTGTACTTTTCGACACTATTTGATTCCCAATTTTGAGGTTTAGCTTATTTATGTTATTTGAATTTGATGAGAATTAAATCAAACGGTACAACATAATAATTATATGATTTCGAATTACTTAGCCGAAAAAGGACAGCACTATCAGGTATAACATATTTTACAGCCCATTGAATTCAAAAAACAGCCATATGCTGTAATTTTCAATTTTGATACATGCCTTGTTTTATTTTACTTAGTGCTAGATTATTTCTGTCGTAAATTTCCTCAAGCACCACAATCAGTAGATAATATGGTCTAAGTGCAGTATTACAGTACATACTCGGAGTTCCATGAATTTAATATATATTCCAACCCATTTTAAACTTATACGTCATATAATGGCTTTTGTATCTTGTTTATTATATTTAGCGTTTTTCGCGCATTAAATATAACATCCTGCGTATTTCAAAATCCAACAATAAAGAATGCTAAAAAAATAACCAAACTTTGTTCTACTCGTGGCCTATAAAAGTGAAAGTTTAAATATTTTTAGATCTGAATGCCACGGATTTGATAACAATTTTTGCTCACATTTGACATTAAATTTATTAATTCGCATCATCAACTTATGGTTTCTGTTAAATCGTTTCTCCGTTTTTCGAGTTATATTATTTATTTTTACTGACGGCAATACCCTGTTTTTTCTTGTATATTATTATTAATACAATAAAATTTCACCCTGAACTAGAGATAAAATTTGATCTACATACTTTACGACTATATAATATTATGAATTTGAATATTTAAAAAATACAATGTCCGTTACTTGTGTAACTAAATTAATCCCATGTGGGTTGAGCTCCTTTTAAAAATTCTACTCGCTACTAAAGAACATAGCGTGGCACATATTATTTTTTTCCTAGAACAACACTAACTATACTCTATTTCATATGCATACACGACTTTCCCATTATATTCTTTCAGAAAAATTTGACGTCCAAAGCATAGCGAGAGCAGACGTAATTTATATAAATTATACATGTACGCCATATCACATGTCGTCCAATCCACAATTCTCTTTATTATTTTACGGAAAAACGCTGTATCGTTTGTGGCGGCAAAATAAGACGCCGTATTAAAACATTTATGAAAACTCGTGGCGTTCGCTTCGGCCCGCCAACAAATTTTATTAAAGCAGTTTACCGCAAGCTGACGCAGATATTCCGGGATAACAAACAGGAATTTATATCAAAGAATTACTAACAATGTGAACTCAAAGTTAATCGAGTAGTCTGATTTAACCATGTAATGATTTCGTCATATTTGGAAAAAAAAATTATTGGCATTTTCTCAATTCAATACGCGAAACACATAAAAGAGAAATGCACTTATCTATTTTGAAAAACCATGATTGTTTTGGTTATACCAAGTTAAATATGCTTTTATAATTTCATATTCAATTCAATTTACATTTCATGTTATGATAAAGTCTTGCCCACATGTCAACTCAGTTACTATAAAGATTAAATAGTTTGGTCAACTGCGAGTTGGACTCGTATATTAAAGGTTCTATTTCTCGTTTAAGATAAGCAGGGATTGTGACTGTTTAGAATATTGAGTGCAGGGCAATTATAGTTAAACAGGGTGGTTAGAAAAAAGAATTATATAAGGTAGCCTATTAGCGGTTGCATTTACATAGTACTTGGAATAGAGGGCGCAGTAGAGTCATTGGTAAACAGGGTGGTGCAAAAAATATTATATATGAATACATATACTGGTATGTTGGAAATATGCTGGAGAAGAATTATAGTAATACAGTGTGGTTTAAAAAATTCAACATGTCGTATCCCACAATCAGTTGCATATATAGAATAGATGCAATATAGTGTGAGAGGAATTATAGTTATACAGGGTAATTACAAAAAAGTTAGAAAAGGAAATGGCAATTTACATTTTACATTAAAGTTTGATTTATGATAAATCAAACTTTCATTTGCAATTTACATTTTCAATACATCTTTTAAAGCCATTGACAACGAAGTCAGAATCGGCTTTGAACGTTTGGTTTTTCTTTCAATATACCGCTTTTTATTTCGATTGTGGTGTTATTTCCCAAGAAAACATAAAAATTATCAAGGATATGCCACAAATAACATTTAGAAGATAATTAATATTTAAGCCATGTACTTCTTACAAAGCCTGCAAGCTGACAATACAGTTTTAAGTTACGTACAAATCTACTATGAATAAGATGAGCAATAACTTTAATAACATATCAAATATCTGTGACATTTCCCACGATTCTTTGATTCATATCAAGCTCGTAACTTAACTTTAAGACTTTGGGCTCTTTATTTGTCGAAATTTAAATATATTTATTCTGTAATACTGCTTAGACTTATATAATTTGTATTATTTGTCATAACGTAGAAGTGATACTAGATGTTACCTATAAATTGCATTTAGATATTGCTCTGTAATGGGATTATGAAATTTGCTAGGCAATAAATGATGTAAGTGATATCAGAGAAAAATATGTTGATTATCGTATCTTTGATTTAAAAACATGAAAATAATATATATGTATAAATATATAATTGTAATTTTATTTTCCCAATTTTCTAAATGTCGACTTGTATCATGTTCTGATAGCTTGTAAACTATGTAACAATTTTCAAAACTTTTTTAGACATACATCATAATTGGTAGCTGCACTACTGCTACCAAAATGTTTCTTGTTTTCACATTATAAAACTTTCTATATCAGCGATCTAAAGTAACTTCTGTCTTTAGAATGGTTGGCAAATTGTTAACAAAAAAATCATTATAATTTCGCGGTAGTACCTATACTAAAGTACTAATAAATTCGTAATCCAGAAATTAGAAAAATTTTACTTCAAGTGTAAGCTTTAACGTTTACTTGATAGCATATTAGCCTCACTTCAAGGAATAATTGAAATTAACAATAATTTAAACTAAATATAAAAAATTCGCGGTCACCTTCATAGAAAATTAAGTTTTTACTACTACTGTAAGCTAAATTAACTATTAGTACATACAAAAGCACAACTTCATATGAGTCAGCTTTAGGATTGACCATAACACAGGTGTTATATTACTTAGGATGGTTTAGGCAATCCAAACGCGGAGTCAATTGAAGATGTAATGAAAGTTTTAAATATATCTCTTTCTTGATAGCAACGAGCTCTTATTTACAAACCCACTTGTCTGTTATTTTCTTCATATTCATCACAAATCATAAACTAAATTTGTATAAATTCTATACGGTAAACTATCTTAATGTCTGTACTTATATATGTATCTTTTTCTTTGAATAAATTAATTTGAATAATAATATGTTTTTTAATTTTCGTTTCAATTCTTTGACCGAGATTTAACAATAAATTAATAAAATACAGATACATAAACTAGATTAAGTTGATCAGAAGATAGTTCACATTGTGTTTTAAAGTATGTGTATCTTTATCACTTTTAACAAAGATCGTTAATTGTGATCTACAACATTTTTAAAATCAGATTTTTATAACTTTCCAGATGAATATTTTTACTCAGATTCTTGGATCAGTTCCAATTTTCCCACAGTTTTTTTCCTGATTGAAATACATTTGACAGTGTGACTTGTTCCTTGCTTCGTTGAATGTACCACTAGTCACTACTACTAAGTTGTTTATTTAGTCGTTAAAAAAATCATAACTCAAAATCTTTTACGAGAATTATATCCTTTTGAAGTTATGTCCGCACACTACATGCAACCATGCTATGATTAAACTCTTTCACAATGATTCTAGTTTTCTTAATAGCAGTCATGTTTATAATGTTGAGTTCAAGTGATTTTGTTGTAATGTATTTATGAAGTATGTAAATGAAGAACAATGAAGGTGCATCTAGACATTGACAGAATTATCAGTTGTCATGTGTTAGTATCGGCATGTTACGATACAAAAATTATGCTAGTCGTATCATAGTATCATCAGTTCGTGGTTGAACTCTTGAGCCTCCATTAATCGTATGATTAAATGTGTCCTGAATGACTATCGATGTGAGACGTTGTCAACGACCGCGTAATACAGTTGCACATAACATCTCCCATGCCGTCGTGTCTATTCTACAAGAATAAATTCTTGAATAAATGAGCTGCTTTGCTTTGGCAATATAATTATTGTAAATAACCATCTAAGAATAAAAATAACTGTTCATATTTGTGTCAAATAATACTACCAACAAGTGGTTTCTTGTTACGTTCTGGTACTGGTACTAGTTTCACATGCTACTGACTTTAGTACAACTAATCAATGATGCTTTACAAACTAGTTGCCCCACTTAAAGCCCCTTTTCTTGCAGTTTCATCAATTTTGTGTTGTATGGTGTGTTCTGAGCCTCAGACCCAATTTATTGTTTAATATCCTATCTCAGTATTTCATATCGATTAATTCCCACTGACTTCAAGAATTTTTTTATACTATCATAATTTTTTAATTGGAAAATTTTTTCGTTATTTAATCTTACTATACTGTTTTTTAAAGATTAATAACGATAAAACTGTAGAAGACTACCTCCAAAACTTTGTCATATTTAGATATTATTTTTGATAACAATGGACAATGGTTCCTCCAAATGAATATAAACCTTTTATTATTTAGCAGCTTCCCAAAAGGGGGAGGTTATCTATTCAAGTAATTTGTTTTAATAATCTCTTTTTGATCATCTATATGATGAATTAGTCTGTCACTGGGCAGCACGCATAAAATTTGCCAGATAATCTACTAACAAGCGCATAGTAGCGAAAAATTAAAGTTAAATAATTAATTATTCTTAGGAGAAGTTTAACCGTGTATCTTTTGTCAAAAGGCACATGGTCTTTTAATATAACAATATCTGTGTTATCAATTTACCTACCGGTTAAAAATATATAGGAGAGAAAGTGTAGGTGAAGAGTTTGTCTTGAATAAAAATTTTGGCACATGCTGGTCTTATTTATGACAACTTCTCACAATTAAATTAAAATATAAATTTTCAGACTTCGTCTCCATTTTCAGCTTTGCGAGAAATTTGTCTAAGCTGAATAATTGCTTTAGTTGTATTAACACATTTGTTAAAGTTCAGTTCTTTAGTTGTAGATTATAATTAGTGTAATTGATGAAGTTTGCTGAATAGAGATCTACTACAAATAAGTTATTAATTTTTTACCCTTGTTTAACATCTTTTCCAAATCAATAAACCTATTACCTTAATTTCATAGTAAATTTTTACTACTGTAATAAATAGTTTTACATTCATATTTATAATGTTGCTAAATGTATTTTTTCGTTGCAGGTGAGTAATAGATCGGTGACCTCATATGGTAAGGAAAACTAATACTTCTAATAATCTGCTTGAGAATGGTCGTAATTTAGCTTAACAATGGACACTTGTGCTATTGTAAGGTCTTAGACCTAACAAATCTGAATATAAGCGACACTTTTCAATGGTACGGGTACAATACCAACCAACGTGTGACATATAGAATATTGGCCTTCTCAACTGACGTAGTACAAAGATGGTTCTTATAGTTTTTGATGACTTTCGTCCTTAAACAAATTCAAAACCTTCTCTACTGATTTCTTTTTTGAACGTCCTTGTAAAGATTTATTGAACTAAAAATTCCTTCATGCGAGAATTTCTGCTTTTGTGTTAATTTTAAACACTATGGAGTCTACATCAGCTTGACACAGCTTCCAATGAAGGGCTTTTATGTTATGGGCTATATGCTAATTTTTGGCCATATATATATATATATATATATATATATATATATATATATATATATATATATATATATATGTACGTACGTAATCATTAATTGTTTGTACACCGCTTTTAGTGTCGTCACATGACTTTTAACTTTTGAGATTCTTGATTAACTTGACTCGAATAGGTAAATTATTTTCATTTATTTGTTTGCAAGATACTAAGATTTTTCTACGTATTGAGAGTGTCTGGGAGAGACGAGAACCGTTTCTGTTTGTTCCATAAGTGCATTATCGTATCCAGACCTCGAAACTATATTTCAAGAGAACATGAGAAAACGGCAATATTCTCCAAAATATATCAGCATTAGTTTAACAGTTAGATCCTGGCACTTTCGAAGAATCTCTTCAAAAATATCAAATATGGCTCACCGTCTGTTTATTGTAACTAGTTCATTTCTTTTTTCCAGAAGCGATGACAACCAATTAGGTTAGAGACATAGTCCATCATTAAAATCATATTTTATACAGAAAAAGATTATAAAAAGCAAACAATGCTAAAGGTTCAATTTATAACTACGTTGCTTGCAATCTTTGCCGTTGCCTAAGAGGATGTCAACACATGATCAGTAATATTGTCAGAAATAAGGAGTCCCTTGATATCTAAAGTAGAAATTGGATTATTTTCTATTACCATGCCCTTTACAATAGATAAATCGTATATAATATTTTTAGAATATGATTTAATTTTTCTCTGACCTGCTCATTAGTAGCTGATTTTGTGCACTGGTTAAATGTACATAATGGTATTATAGGTTCAATATAGTTACTGGGCTGCTACTCTTTCCTTTCAGAATAATGGTTGGTTTAGTCATTTCATCCAGTCTCACTGGTTACTCTGATCTCTATGATTAAATGGGCCTTAAGTGCATTAGGTCTACCTCTTTGTCAATTATTGGGTGTTTATTTTAATTTTTTTTGGCTACTGATTTATAATATTTCTAATATTTATTAAATTCTATATTGACCCACAATTATTTGAAACTAAGTTGCATTTTCTGCAAAAATGATAACTTGTATATTAATTAATAAGTGAAGAGAAAAACTCACTGGTCCTTTATTTGTCTTTATTGTATAACGTAGACGATTTAACTTATATTAATCTAGGGGTACTGTGGCGTAAATTTGCAGAATATATAAGGATCTTTATGATTAATTATTTTTTTTAAAGTACGTAAAATGCGGATGAATTATTGAAAAATAATCAGCTGAGGTGGCGCCTTCACAAGTAACTTATGCTAATGGTTGAGTCGGACATTTAGGTCGATAAAATAAAATATTATAAATAATATAAATAATAAATTTACTCAATATTGAATGACATGTTTTTGTTTCCTTTATCATTAGAGTTTCAAAATAAAACAATTTCCTAATATACATGCACTCATGTCCGAATCTTACCTATGTTATGTGGAGGGGGCTTTTCTACGGTTTTGAATTAATTGTATAAAAATAAATAATTAAAAAAAATTGTATTTCCCCAACTATTCCTTTAGAAAAAGTCGGACTTGTGTTATACTCTGTAAATCATTTTCTTTTAAGCTTTTTAGATGTCAGATTTCCTCAATTTCGTGTTGAACTTAATGAGCTTAAATCTTTCGCAGGAGGTGATCACCCTCAAGACCCACCCCTCTCTTTGGATTGACCACTGCTTATATTTGCAATTACAATGAGTAAGGCTCAATGGCAACCATTCCATAAAGGTAGAATTTTATAAAGGCAACCAATTTCTACGGAGGGATAGTTATATTTAAGTAGTGTTGGGTGTTTTGATGGTTTCAGATTTAATATTTATCAACTTAGTGAACAAGGATGTTTAAATAGAAGAGTTCTTATAATAGATGTCGTTTATACTAAAGTTGTGAATTATTGAAACTACTTCTTAATTAATGATTTCTTTCAAATGGAATTTATTTTTATTGTGGTTATCAAAGTTATCAAAATTTTTGTCAATAATTACCACATGCTTTCTCTTTACCCTACCCCGGTAGTTTTCCCATATTCTTAAGACACGAATTAAGAATTTATGAAAAATAATTTCCAATAAATTACAGTATGAATGAGCAAATTAAGTTTAGGTAATCTGTAGACCCCATTGGTGGAATCTAGATCACAGGGAAAACACTGAATCAATGATTTTCTGGTAACCATGAACTAAACACATTTTGCCTTGACAAATAAAATTGAACAGTGTCAAATGTCATAAAAGTGTCCAATTTAATTAAACTTCAATGTTCTTAATACCCACATGTCTTTGAGAGCAAAGTTATTTGCTATGACCGAGTTGTACGCATAAAACCAAAAACACTTCGTACACAGAAAAATATTTGGGACATTTTGACGTGCCTAACTCTTCGACGGAATTTGTATGTAATATGCTAAATAAGATAACTGCTAATGTAAGGCTTGTTCATAGTAACCAGTTGCCAACGATTCCAACGTTCGCCGAGTCAACTACCAGGCTCGCTGATTGGCGTAGAATTTCTCAAAACGTTGGAATCGTTGTCAACTGGCTACTATGAACAAACCTATTAATTGACAGTCAAACTTGAACCAGGATTATTGCAATCAATATGGGTAAGAAATCATTTAGGAATGATTGTTGAGGCGTTCTTGATTATTGAGATTATTTTGTACATTAGTTTTTTCCTGGCAATAGATAAATAAATAAATTTTGAAAATTGGGTTGTCGACTAAATGATTAATCAGTATTCCTGTGTACCTTCAAATAAATACGTATTTTGTATATTCTGTTACCTATCCAAGTTTTGAGGCGTTAACTCCAAATTTGGCATCGTTACAATCATTATGGATTTCAGCTGTAAGTTTATTTGTAAAATTTTGTTTGTAAAAATTTTTCTTATCTGTTAAAAAAACTGTGACAAAACATTTATACTAAGGGATACTGGTAGATTAAATCATTATATTGTAGACTCTCAGGATATTTGTGTGGAAGAATTTTTCAACAGTCAACCAGTAATCCGGGATATTGTTGTATTTTAAATACTTATCTGTTACAAGAAAAAAACTGAGGAGAGACAACCTATTGTCCAAGAAATTGTCAATAAGCGTGTTTATTTCATTTCTATTTAAAAGCATAATAGGAATATCTTACTTAACTAGAATCTAAGTATATATTATTTCATATCGTACTTTTTTATTGTGTTGCATAACTTATCTATTAATATAATGTAGTCAAATAGAAGTACCGATTTTAATACTCTTATGTTACAAGAGACAATAATAAAAGATAGTAGACTCACCAAAAGCTCATTTTTATACCTATGTGCTCACTGTTAAAGTTATTTTATTGTCGAAGCTTTAGCGTGACAGGAAATTCTAAGTAAGAAATGAACACTAGAGTAGTTATTAATTATATGTTTAATTAATTTCTATTTCACAGCGATTTATTAGAACTTTGTCGCAGTTTTAACGTATTAACTGAACGGATGCAAGTCTATGGATTTTTCAAATAGTTTTCCTGTGTAATATATGTCAATGTATATTTCAACTTACTTATGTGTTTAATGACTCATGAAGTTTCGGTTCCTCATAAGAAAACCGAAATTGAATTCATAACATTAAATATTGTTTGGCAATTATAAATGTTTCGTTATTGAGTAATTGATTGTGAAGTTTCCTTTTTAATGTTCATTTAACAGGTATATTGTAATGTACAGTCGCATATTCTTAAACAGAAAAATTAGTTGACAAATCTCTAGACCAGCTTTCTCTTAGTCTTAGAGGGTCTTTCTATATTCTATAAAAATGCAGCCAGTATTCTGGACAAAAGGCATATTAATTAATAAATTAATAATCAAAATTTTTTGCGGTACCTTGATTCCTTTACGTCGCCTATCGGATTTATAAATCGTTACTTTAAGCAACACTTCTGCCTGTCTTGGATTTAACAGTTACTTTATTTCCGTAGCGACTTTTAGGAAATATGTTTAATACTCGTTAAATAATGATGAAACATAACTGAGAAAAAATAGATAGCACGACTGTTGTTAGATTTTTCAAACAGTCATAATGTACATTCTTTTTTCATTTTCTCTTGCTTTTCTTAAAATGTCAATTCGTCTTTCTATATCAAGCTAGACTAAAAATTAATTAAATGCATTTCAGAATTTTCTAAATAAAGCAACCATAAATCTTTATATTGAATTAATCTTCTCATATGGTATTAGGATATAAAATAAATGTCCGAAATTCTAAGACCTTGAATACAATTGCTTTGTCGTGAATTATTCCAGGAAGCTTGTTAAATAAAATATGAAACCACAAAAAGAATATTCCGATACATGATAATTAATCAATAAAATTCAAACATTTTGCCAAATCACCTATAAACAATTAAAAAAACTATATAGTTTGTAATTGCTGCCGTGTTCTTCGGTCTTATATTTTGCGAGTCACGATTATTTTGGCGGATACTATTTAAAAAGTTTCATTCAATTAGTTGTTTAAGTGTATTATTCTATGTCAAGAAGACGCTTTAATTCTTGAAATTTGGCATTACTGAGAATACAGTTTGAAAATTGATAATGTGCCACCAGTGATGGTAAACCCAATGCTACACGTTGATCATTGGGTTATAGACATCTCTTTCTCTCAGAAAAACTGCACTGAGGAAGAATCTGTCTGTACAGACAACTTTGTTTCAAGGCTCCGGGCAGTCGCGTTCATTTTACGAAATTGGGGTCCTTACTACACTGTGTTCTACATATACAATTTATGATTTTTTTTTAATTTAAGAAAAAGTGTTAGAAAAATTAATATTTCCAAGTAAGAAGCTCTTGTTACTGTAATATAGGATTTAGATAATTGTATTGTATTGAGGGGCTGCCTGCCAAATTTTTTTATTTAAGTTTATTGGCTATTTAATGAGTTGGAAAACTAAATATGTTACGAAACAATCCACTATTACAATGACAATTTAAAATCATTCTAATCTTCTTCGTTTCACTAAGAAGAAATTAATTATAAATAATTAATTTCTTGCATTTTATTTTGTTGCATTTAAATCTGTTTGTATTCAGAAAATAGCTTAAATTAAAATACATATAGAACTTCAATATTTTTCAAGCATTTTTTTTATGTGACGAATTTTCTAGGTCACATTTTCTATGTTAATATTCCCTTGCTAAAATATGTTGATGAGTTCGGGTAATTTCCATTTATACCAATGAGTTAATATAAACTGTTTGTTATAAAATATTGATTATCTGATATTGTGATGTCTTTTTTCTCAATAGTTATTCGATTATTGAATATATTATAATAATAGGCTTTATTCAACATCAGCGTATATTATGTTCATATTATAATTAATATAAAATATTATTTGTCTACTCAAATTTTACTCTCATTATTTTGAAACACATTTTATTACATTTATCCATTTATATTTGGTTGTAATTTGCCTGGAAATTCGCGAAAACTTAAATATATATATATATATATATATATATATATATATATATATATATCTCATGTCGAAGTGACGGATGTGTTTAAACAGTCTCCTCTTATTTTTATACTTTTCATTGGTAAACTGTATGTTTTCAGTCATCGTGATATTTAAATGGTAATAAGTTTGTGATTGAAAAACGCGATCCATATAGACGATTAGTGTGTTTAAAAAAAATAAATATTCCGATAATGAAAAGGTGTAAATCGTGCGAATTAAAAATAATGTCGAAATGTGGTTTTGTGACACATCTGCTCGAAGGCCATTCATTTCGTGTAGTGGTTTGTGCAAAAAACAGTATCATGCTGATTGTGTTTCTGTTCCCAACGAAGCAGTAAACATTTTACAGAGTGTACCAGGCATATTTTGGAAATTCCAAACTTGTGCTGCCGAAAGTCTCTACACCAAAAATTGATGACATTCAAAAATAAATTTGTGAACCGTTTGTAATAAAATAGAAGACAAAATCGTCAACCCCTCAGTGTCCTTAGAATAAATTTACTTACGCAGACAAAAACTAAGAAGGTCTCTTCTGTAGTCATTATTAAACTTGAAATGTTAAAAGTTATAGATCCTGCTGAACAACAAATCACACTTAGGTAGAAAATGGAGGAATCCTTTTGACTATGGATACAGATAACAGAAATTTAAAAATATGACCACTAGCTTGGAAAAACAATATGTGTCCGGGACCGTGTCCTTCAATGTTGTTGGCCTATCAGTACAATCAAGCAAACTTTTTGCTGAATCTTCAGAATGCTTATTAACAAAATTTGGCCAACTAAGAAAAATCCAAACGTTACCAAGTAGCAATGCAAACTGAGGATTATTAATCAATGGTAAGCTGTTTATCGGATTTGATCATTGTCTAGTTTATGAAGCATTGTCTGTTCCACGCTGTTTTACGTGTAATAGTTTTAATCACACATCTAAATTCTGTAAAGGCCGTCTTACTTGCCCTTTGTGTTCGGAAAATCATGAGGTTAAGTCGTGTAAAACACGGGAAGAAAATTTTAAATGTATAAATTGCTTTAATCTAAAATCCAAAAATAAACTTGATATTGATATCAATCATGCGGTCTGGAACACTAGTAAATGCTTTGCTTATAAGCAAGCTGTAGAAAAATTACGTGAAGACATCTATAGTAATCCAAAATAGTTATTACCAATGAAGATATTGTTCTGACTAATTTAAATAACGACGCAGAAAAGCATAATGGAATATTTTGTGAAGGAAGTGCAATCCAAGATTTAATTAACTCCAAATCGAAGTGCTTCTCGCTAATTCACTTTAACATACGAAGTGCCAGTAAAAATTTTGATGAACTACTTGCAACAATTGTGACTTAAAATCTTGAAAATTGTGACATTATAATATTAAGTGAGTGCTTTCGTATTGATAATATAAAAAATTTTCAAATACCTGGTTATTCAACTTTTTATAATGAGGGAGATTTTAATAAAAATGATGGTATTCTAATGTTTGTAAAAAACTACATAAATGCACGTATAGAAAATAATAAACTACCGTCTTGCGGGATAACTATAAGCGTGTTTGAGTTTACTATAAATAAGCAAACTTACAGAATAATTGCTTTATATAGACCAAACCCCTCAAATATACTTACATTTATAAACGATCTCGACCTATTTCTTGCTAAACTATCAACTCCGGCTAATTTTGAAATTTTTACAGGTGATATTAATATCAATATACTAATTGATGATGCCAATGTCAATAATTATTTATCTACTTTGCCCAAGCATGGTTTTGAGGCGTATGTACGACAACCCACCAGGGTAACATGTGAAAGTGCCACATGCATAGATCATATTTTTGCAAAGAAAAAATATTGTCTTAACAACTATCAGTACAATTCGTACATTTTAAACAATAACATGACAGATCATTTTCCTGTTCTGTTCAATATTTCTTATAAAGCTACCAATAATAAAACTACATGCGTAAGTAATACACTAAACAGTCATCTACAAAAGAAACTTAATACCGGTGTTCTCAAACAAAAGCTGAGTAATCTAAACTGGTTCACTGTGTTAAATGCTCAAGATTCTCAAATAGCAACCAACATGTTCTTAAATACATTCGAAGGGGCAATTAAACAAGCTACTTTTGCGACTACTAGTAAGCAAAGAAATTTAAAGAAACTAAAAGTATGGATTACAGAAGGTTTAATAACTCCTATAAAACATAGAGACCTACTAAAAAAGAAATTATAGAAAACTTCTCAAATAAATTAGAAAAAGAATACAAATCTTATAGGAATTTTCTAAATAAACTGCTCAAAAAAACAAAAAATGATTATTACAAAAATCAAATTAGGCAAAACCAAAATAATTTTAGAAAAATTCATGAAATTATAAAAGCGGCAACAAACGAAAACACGGGTAGAATTACAACTGAATTAAGATTGGTTAACGACAACGGCACATACATTAATAACAATAAAGATATGGCTAATTTTGCAAATAATTATTTCGCAAACATTGGATTGCAAATGCTGGGCAATCATTCTAAAACAAAGAATAGAGTCTGTAAATACTAGAAGCGTAAAAAACTCAATTTTTTTAAATCCTGTATCCAAACTCGAAATCATAAGGCACATTAAAGCCCTCAAAAACAACTGTGCTCCTGGACCCGACGGTATAGCAACAAAAGTAATAAAAGATATGCATATGTACATTATTAGTCCTCTTCAGCATATAATTAATTTAATATTTTCAACAGGGATTGTACCCACACAATTTAAATTGTCGGTAATTACGCCAATTCACAAAACAGACTGCAAATATAAAATATCAAACTATCGACCGATAAGTCTAATCAACAACATTACAAAAATATTCGAAAAATGCCTCAAAGAGCGATTTGTTACTTTCTTTCAACAAAATAATGTTATCCACAAAAACCAATTCGGTTTTCTTGAAGGAAAAAGTACGTCAGATGCTATGTATACGGTTGTTAAAGAAATAACAAACAATCTCGACAACAGCAAAAAATGCCTTGCGGTGTTTCTGGACTTGGCGAAAGCCTTCGATACCGTGCATCATAATATTTTACTTGAAGTATTAGGTTATGCAGGTATTAGAGGTTGTGCGAGAAAGTTAGTTACCAGTTACTTAATAAATAGGGAACAATATACGAAAATTAATGGACGTTTAAGTGAAAAAACTCCTGTGAAAATAGGCATTCCCCAAGGAACGATTTTAGGTCCGATTTTGTTCCTAATTTATATAAACACACTTTTGTCTTTGGAAATAGACGCAAGAATAGTATCCTACGCAGATGACACAGTTATAATATTTAGGGGAACAACATGGGAAAGTGTCGAAGAAAAGGCGAAATCAGGCCTATACAGAGTTAAAACCTGGCTAGACATACATCAGCTAACCTTAAACGTCAATAAAACTAACTATATAGCATTTGGTCTATATAAGACTAACAAACCTCACTTTAATAATATTAAAGTTGAAAATATAAACGAGCCTATCAAAGAAGTCTCACACACAAAATATTTAGGCATAATTATTGATAGGCATTTAAGGTGGAATTTCCACATTCAGTATGTAACAAAACGGACGCGCAGCTTAATTAATAAATTTTATCAACTACGGGATATATTGTGCAAATCAGTTTTAATTGTTGCCTATAAAGCTTTCGTTGAATCGCTCTTTAGGTATGGTATTTTGGTATGGGGTGGTTTATATAAGAGTAATTTAAAAGACCTTTGTACTGTTCAAAACTACATCCTCAAAATAATTTTCCGAAAAGACATATATTATCCCACAAGACTGCTATACACGGACATTGCAAATTTAAGACAGCTCTACCTGCATGCAGTATGTATGCATGCATTTAAGAACCATAATGCACTGCAAGTATGTACAAACACTTTTTATGAAACACGAAGTTACACTCAACAGCTAATTAAAATACCTAGCATTCAACAAAATATCAATAAAAGATTTTATACATACTTAGCCCCTAAAATATTTAATTTAATACCTACTGACATAAGGAATGAAACTTTTGTGAAAAAATTTGCTAAATTATCCAGAGAATTTATTGCAAAAAATTACAATAAGTTTAAACACCTAGTTGATTAACATTGATTATATCATTATATGTAGTATTTGTAAATCTCTACCAGCATTTATTTAAAATTATAAATTATGTATTATAGGGAAAAAAGGGGAAAAAAGAAAAAAAAGTTTTTTTGTTTCGTATGTATATATTATTTGTTTTTTTTTCTTTTTTATTTTCACTTCATGTTATAATTATGACATGGGACGCACTGTACAAGTGTTGGGTCACTTAGAGTGCAAACGAGTTTGTAGAATGGCTTATTGATAATTTGTATACTGCCAAAATATTTATTTATAACAACTGTTTATATCATTTTACTAAATAAATAAATATATATATATATATATATATATATATATGAGTAATTCTTTGTGACCTCCTATAAGCCGAAAATGGTTTAGTATAGACCTTTCATTCAGGATTCTATCATGTATATATATATATATATATATATATATATATATCTGATCGAGCTGCGAAGAAGAATTTGTGTACAATAAAACAGTAATCTGGCAATTTTTCGAAATTGTCTATCTACATTTTGTTCTTCATTTACAAATTTCATATACTTATCTGGTGCAGGAATGATAAGCATAATCTGCCGACAAAATAGTTAATATCAGTGTCTACGATAGAATCGCTAGTTTCAGTTTATCACTTTTGTAGAGATACTCCATTTAAAGAATACAAGTATACGCGTCGACAACAAGCCTTTCTTATGACAAAATCGAACAACTTTACAACGAAATCAGAATGGCACTAGATACGAACAACAGCAATTTCAAATACGTAGTCGCCGACAGTAATGCCAATGTGGATGCTAAAACTCAGAAGGTATCAGTAATTTGGAAAATGCACATGTCCAACTCCTACTTCCAAAAAACTTGCAATTGGAATTTGATCTGGGAAGCTTCAAATGTCTCAGTCAAGTACGCAATTCACTTTGAACTGACAAGCAGCATCAGCGCTATCAATGATGTGAGCAGATTAAATACAAATACAATAATTGTCCTTAAAAGGCAGCTGTATATACTTACATTTACCAGAAAACCAATTTCGTCGACAATAACAATCTGAAGTATTAATCTTAAATCTCAATAATGTCGGTCATTTCTGCAAGAATAGCTACAAGAACAAGGTACCGCATTATTGATGATTACAATGATGATTTTGGCGACATAAATAGGGGGAACGGACAACGATACCTACACCACAAGCTGATTTCAGACACAAAGGTGAAGCTACAGAAACGAACGGATTCGAAAACGACAATTAACATCATACTTGTAGTATACACCGAACTATGCAAGTTCATAAGAGAAAATTTAAAAGAGCTACAAGAACGCTGAACAAACTCCAATAATCGAAAAACAGACTAAACCCTTAAACTTTTGATATGATGATGACACAAGAAGTAACATAAGGAAAAATATGGGAGCAGTGGAGTGAGCGGTACAGAACAAGAATAATGCCAAAACAGCAGCAAAAGATGATACAACGACGAAACTACTAAGATAGTCTACGACCCGGACACAAACCAAAACAACAGAATAACGCTCTCCTAGTATTAATTAATAATTAATTCTAAGATCGTAGAAAAATACTGAGTACAGTCAACTCCACCCAGTCACGAGAACAAGCAAGATTCGGTCGACGCTTTAGTACCATTGATCACATATACTCCTAGGGAAGATATCAAGTGTGTGTTCCTACAAGACGAATACCCGATAAGCAACTGGTAATCGACGTGCGCATAACATCATTGTAAACCATAACTTGTCACCGTGCACAGAGATTATCGGTTGCGAATCGGTTATTTGTTCAGTTGGAACAAACCTCAAGCTAACTTAATAAGATTACATATCACTGCCATTGATCTTCGTTGATTTAGAGTAGTTAAGCGTCCGACACCATAGTACCGAAGACACTAATAACGGGTTACCATATGCATATTTAAAAATCGCTGTAGAAATATTAAGTAAGCCTAATTTTTCATATAGTGCCTGCAGTTGTATTATGATTTGCCACAGAACTCAAATAAAATACCATTCTACATTAGAATTTTCCTGTGATTCCCAGGCACTAGGTGCATTTGTGATAAATCAATTTTGATAACCAATTCTCAGAAAACTTACATTCTCCCTATATTAATCCACATCTGGATGTAGGCTGTTACTTTTCTTATCTGATTCATTGCGTTTCTGTCATGCCCCTATTATGTCTCTCTATCTGGTCAACGGTCTATCTTCGATTCTTTGTCCGTTTCAGTATTAGCTTTGTCCAGCTCTTGCCTGTTCTACAGGTCACATGCCGGGCTTCATTTCAGACACCCTTTCCATTACCTCAGTAGTTATTGCTTGTTCTATCAATCAAGTTATTGCTTAACATTCTTCATTCCTTGTGCACGTTACGCCCGGGCTATTCTGCTATTCTTTGAACATGTATTTTGGGAAGTCTCTTTTTCTGAGCTTTCTAGTTTTTGGTCATTAAGTGTTATTTTTATATGTTTATTTGTGTTACTAATGAACTCGTTTATTAAAATTATTGGTTAATCCTACTAATAGAAGTGTGGTCAAAATCTGTAAAAAAGCAGCAGTCATTTTGACTGGACAATGGAAGCGAAAGTTTTTTACCAAATATTCTTCTCATCAAAGGTTATTCCCCTTCCTCTGGTTTTCTCTTTCTACTGTCATTATTAGAGATGTAATTAAAAAAAATAAAATAAATGCCAGTGTTTGTTGGGATTCAATTATTATTTATTTATTTATTTAAGTAATAATCAGGGCAAGCCTCAATAACAGATTTCAATTTTTACAATTTACATAAAACATAAAGTCAATTTATATAGAGAATGACCATTTATAACATTCCCTAAAAATAAAAAAATACATAAGAATAGTACCTAACAATTACAATCTTCTGTAGAAAATTTAAACCACTTTACTTAAGACCAAAAAGTACAAAAAACTACCAACAAAAATATAACTATAATCAAGAATAATCTAAAATATAAATAAACCAACAACCACATATGAGGAGGTACAAACTTATGTTTATTTATTGAATATTGAAAATGCGTCTATTATTTTATACAGTGAGGGCGCGTGGGTTGGAACAAATTCATTTAAAATTCTGGTGTTGGTTTTATGTTTATGCGGTTTTTGTTATAATAAACTTAATTATACAGGGTGGGCCAGAAATAAATTGCGACCATCAACTTTTTCAAATGGAAACATTTGTTTTCCATTTTTCATGTACAATAACATATACCGAAAATTAATAGTTATTAAAAAAATTACATTTCTTTCTAAAGTTAAGAAAACAACGGTAAAAATAAGGTGTTTGTTGGTTTGAACCTATTTATTTACGTCTGGTTGTTATGATTGTTGGCGGTATTTTAGTCGCATGAATGGAATCCCTTTTTTAATGCTGGAGTTTTTAACACTTGTTTATTTCCAAAGAAACTATACTATAATTTTACTTCAAATAAGGAGTTGTCAAGTGCAGTTGCAAAGTTTCAAAGTATGGAGCGTTTAACTGAAAAGCAGCGAATAGAAATTTTGACGGTCGTAGGATATGGCGTCAGAACTCGAACCCAAGCTGAAGTTTGCGAATTGTTTAATATAAAGTACCCGGAGCTGCCTATTACACAATCGGTAATTAGTAAAATAGAAAAAAAGTTTCTAGAATTTGGCCACGTAAGAGACAACTACAAAACCAAACTACTTCCAGAAGATACACAATTAAATGTTGTGCTCGATTTACAAGAAAATACTCACAAAACCACTAGACAAATAGCTGCAGAACAGTCAATAAGTAAATCTTCTGTTCTAAAACGGTTGCAAAAAAATAAATGGCACCCAAGCAGACTTCATTTAGTTCAGGAACTTACTGAAGATGATTTGGACCCGCGACTAGAATCTTGCGAAATATTGATGGATAGATGCACTGCACTTTTCAAGTAAGATAGTATTTTCCGACGAGGCAACATTTTGTTTCAATGGTTCAGTAAACAGGCAAAGTTTTCGATATCGGGCATCAGAAAACCCACATTGGATTATGAAAATTCAAAGCCAGTTTTCCAAGAAAGTTAACGTATGGTACGGAATTGTGGGTAATTCAATTGTGGGTCCTTTTTTATTGAGGGAAGACTTATATCGGAAAAGTATTAAGACCTATTTCAAAAAGACGTAATACCCTGTTTAACAGAACTTTACCCTATTGGCGAAAACCCCAATATACTGGCAGATTTGGTATGGTTTCAACAGGAAGGAGCGGCCCCGCACTTTTCGCGAACAGTGCGAGACTATCTTGGCAATATTTTCCCAAATAGATGGATCGGAAGGAGAGGTAATATCGAATGGCCAGCTATGTGTCCAGATCTAAGCCCGTTAGATTTATATCTTTGGGGTTACGTGAAATCGAAAATATTGAGGAATTAAAGAATAGAATTAAGGCCGAAGTACAACGAATCCTGTCACAATCGCTAACTGAAGTGTTATGAGAATTTGGAGACCTTCTTAGGTATTGTCAGGTTGTTAATGGTCAATAATTTGAACATTTAATTTGATATGTTTATGTTCAATTTTGAAATAAATAAATATTTTTTAATAACTGTTAATTTTCGGTATAGGACATTATACAGGAAAAATACTTAGTATTCAATGCAGAATTAAAAAATAAAATAAAAAACAAATGTTTCCATTTGAAAAAATGAAGTTGGTGGTCGCAATTTATTTCTGGCCCACCCTGTATAAATAGTTTATCATCACAAAAATCGCAGTCCAACAAAAAAACCAACTTGTCTGAGCGTTTTTTCCAAAAAACCAACACATGAATTTTAAATGAATTTGTTCCAACCCACGCCTCCTCACTGTATATTAAGATTTAACATTGTCACAAAACATTCTTGTTTATTTACATAATACTTTTTATCTGTGTTTTGCTTATTTCTTCTATGTCGCTTAAAATGCTATTACATATTAACTATTCGTGTTTGCCCAAGGTAGTTTTTATAGCGTATTTTACCCAAAATTTAGAGGGATGAATATACAGTAAAGTTTAGTTTCTACTAGAACATAAATAAATTCAATGCACCTACTGTTTATTGAGTAAGTACATATATACTCAATAAATACTTTTTTCAATTGAAATCTAACTGAACTAACTCTAACCCGTCTAACCCAACATTAACAATATTGGTAAATGGCAAATTCGGTGTTCTGAATTAAATTAATTCTGTGTTTTAAAGCAATAAAGAACAATCACTATATTTTGCAATCCATTGAAACGTAGTTGACAATTGTGTGAAATACCATGTTTTCATCTTTGTTGTTCTCTCAACATAAATTCATAATATTTGTGCTTTGTAACCCCTAGTATATGCTCTAAGATATTAGCGTGAAAATGTTAAAGGGCCAGGTCAGCTTGCATAAGAATTTTGGTGCTCGTTTCTTTTTCTCGGTAATACTGTTTATTATTATGTTTTTTTTATTCTTGTTTATCTCACAATGTCATATTCCCCAATGTTCTGAGTTGTTTCTAATAACTCAGATTTCTTCTATGTTTTTGCACGTATTAATATTTTACAATATTTTACTTCTCAATAATGGGTGACCAACAGTTCCTTTTCGTTCTTTCTCCTAAGGCCGCATTTACCCACCTTGGCGTTGAAATCGTCTATTATCATTGTAAAACTATATAAATTTTTGAGGATAGCATTTAGTTGTTGTTTACTAAATCTTTCGATCTTTCCGCGTTAGTGTTCTGAGGTGTGTACATGTACTTGGATAATCTTAATGGTCTCATTTTTGCGTAATCGTAGAATGACATAAGTAATTTTTTGAGAATGCGAAATCCAATACAATTGATCTTAAATTGAGCGGGCCTCTATAGTATAGGATATTCCCGTATTTCAACTCAATCAAATTATCTGCACTTCGTTTTCGCTTGATATAACTATATCCCATTTTTAACCGACTTCCAAAAAGGAGGAGGTTATCAATTCGTCGTATTTTTTCGCTTTTTTTGTATGTATGTTACCTGATTTCTTCTCCTGTGGTGGTCTTGTTTAATAGAGTATATATCCGGATTGGTGAAACTTCAAATTTTGGAAAAGAATTCAATTGGTAAAGTGATAAAATTTGTGAATGAACACATGCGTGCATGGAAATCGACCAATATCCCTAACATATTGGTGGATTTTCCGATAACTCCTTATGAAATGTGTACAGTTTTTTAACGTTTAATCTATTAAGAAAGATCCTTAGGTGATCTCATATACTTTTCTGCGACGTGCAACTTGCAGTTTTGCAGAAAATCGCCGAAAGATCCAAAATTCTTATCAAAAATTTCATCGAAATGACAAATACAGACATTTCCTCATAAATATTTTAATTCCAACGTAATAGTGCGGTAATTTTAGGCACTGGAAGTTTTAATTGCGAATTTGAAAATTTTCTATGTACATCTCAAGCATATAGGTAGTAAAGCATAGTATTTTCGGCTCCTTAAATCAATGAGTACCAAGCTCGTTTTGTTTGTATACCAGGTAAATACCTATTTAAATGCAAATTTTTCCATTTTACGAAGACGGTACTTTTGGTTGTCACATTCTCCCGGCCTAATAGAAAATTCAGTCACAACAGATGTCAAACTTTAAACTGGTACTTGTTGGCCTATAGACAGGGTGTTTAATTATAGCAAACAAAATCACAAAGTAAAGTGGTTGAAGGAGTTGCATTTATATGAAGATTGAAATATCGGACGGACTAGAATAATAGTGGTCTGTAAGCAGCCGCATATACAGGATGGTTGGAATATAGGGTGGACTGGACGTTTGGTGGTATAAAAATGTTGAAAAAAAAGTGTAATTGAAATTATATAGGGTGATTAAAAAACTGTTATATGATGTGGACATAAGCAAATCATATACAGGATGGTTGAAATATATGCTGGAGTTGAATTATATTTATACGGTGTGATTAAAAAATTGTTTCTTTTATAGCCTATAAGAAGTTGCATAAAGTGTGGAGAGGAATTAATGTTACACAGGGCGATAACATAAAATATTAAAAAGGAAATAATTTATATGGTAGCCCACAAGGAGTTATATACTATGGTTGAAATATAGGACGGATTTGACTCCGTAAATATACGATGGATTCTACTCCGTCCTATAGTTTACAGAAGGCAGCAAACAAATTTATGCTTGCCGTGGGCAGTCGTATGTACAGGCTGGTTGGTACATAGGTTGGAGTGGAAATACTAGTTATATAGGGTTGCCAAAAAAAGATGAAAAAAGGTTACATGGCGTAGTCCATAAGGCATAAATATATTTTGGGCTTATTAAGTCAACATTTTGTTCGTAAAGATTTACCTGTCAATTTAAATGATAAAGTATCATTGTGTAATGTTGAGGGTTTCGATGTTACCTGGTTCTGCCTATTAAGGTTATACATACAAAATAAAAAATAAAGAATGAAAACTACCTGAGTTCAAAAAAAAACTAAAAAGTTGAAAATAAAACATTTATAAAATATATATAACCGACTTCCACCTATAACTAAAAAGCTAAAAATAATTATAACGAAATACAACTCTAGCAAATAAATAACACATTCAATGTTGTTAGGTACCTACCCAGGAAGTAAAAAATGTAAACATTAAAAGGTGCTCATTCTGTACAAATTAATTACCTACCAATCTAGTATATTTTTGAAGTCGGTGCCAAGCAACAATTAAGTTTGAAGAATTAGTAGATAAGTATGCAATGAAGGATTTTAGATTTGCTTCGCACCGGCTTCAAAATATACTAGATTGGTAGGTAATTAATTTGTACAGAATGAGCACCTTTTAATGTTTACATCTTTTACTTCCTGGGTAGGTACCTAACAACATTGAATGTGTTATTTATTTGCTGGAGTTGTATTTTGTTATAATTATTTTTAGCTTTTTAGTTATAGGTAGAAGTCGGTTATATATATTTTTTAAATGTTTTATATGCTTTGCATATGTAATCATCATTTCATAAAATGGCCAAGTTTAAATTCTAATACATCTTATTGGCCAAATTTCTAGGTGTATAGGTAGGACGAGATATGAATGAACAATTTTTGAACTGATATTGCTTAAGAATATGATTTTTCCTTAAGGGGCATGAAATGGAAGAGAACCAAGACGCGCATGGACAGAGTTCAACCTGAATTAGGTATGTCCCCGTAAGGAATTACATCTGCTTCATCATCTCACCAAAACTACTAAAACTTATTTCGTATTTGTAAATAAAACAATATGAAATAACTTGGTAAGTTGTATTTGAGACCACCATAGAATAATATTGTTCTATCTATCTACTAAAATACTATAATATTAAATAATTTGATAAAAAAATGCAATTAAATTATATTTTCATATTCAGTAGTTACTCGTAAAATTCTTCTTATTACGTTGCCAGTAAATTTACCTATTTGAGATTTTCGTGTAAAAGATTTCGTTTGACTTATTGACTGGGGGTCGGTGTACAAAAATTTGTTTGTTAAATTGCAGATTATTATTCATGTAATCCAATTTAGGGACATCTTTAATAAATCAGTTTGAAAAGACCAAGCATGTCATTAAACAAAAAAGTCAAACTTTGTATACATGTAATTACAATATTTTTTAGGGGTATTAAACCAAACGCAAATACTTTATAATACTCTGTTTTATTCCCAAGAATTAAAACTAGAGTGGACATAAATAGAGGTCGTTGTTTTCGCTATTTCAAAAACTAACATAAAAAATGTTTTATCAATGAGAATATCAAAAAATAAAAATAAAACCTATTAGAAATAAGTATATATAATTTCCGCCTTAATGTTCTCCAAGAGTTGAATGGTGGAAGCCGTTACTTTGTGATAGTCAATCATAATGATCAAATGAAACTACTTTCTTTGTTTTGTATCACTGAATTTATTCACAATACGTCACTAGTTTCGACGCGTCATTTTCAAACGTATACACCTGAATGAAAAATGGTAGTCTTAAGTTTTCATTGATGTGTATATGTTTGAAAATGACGCGTAAGCGTCGAAACTATTCATATACTGTGAATAAATTCAGTGATAGAAAACAAAGAAAGTAGTTTCGTCCTCCAAGAGCTTATCGATCCAATGAATACGATTCATTCGTTTCTATTCGTATACGTCTGAGTTTTAACTACTAGTTCTGTCTAGATATTCGTTACGAGTTCTATTTCCATTTTCGATTTAATATCCAATTTCTATCTTTAGTTCACGATTGAAATGTAACTACTGTATAAAGAACACGCAGGAAGTACAAGTTTTATTTTTTAACCTCCTTGTATATATATCTGTAACTATACCTACGCTTTAGTGCAACCATCCTGTATATGCTAGTGTTTATTTGTCACCAGATATAAAATTTTTTAAACACCTAACTATACTTTTAATCCATATCAGTTATGCAACTGCTTATGGTCTACGCTATATAACAATTGTTTCGGAACATTTTTGGGCAATCTTTTAAAGTACAAATTTTGTCCACCCTATATTTAACCACCCTTTATATGCAACTTTTTCTCACATTTTTTTTAAACACACTGTATAAGTATAATTTTGCTTCGCCCCATATTTTAGGTATTCTATACAGTAGGATATAACTGTTCATGATCTATCCTATACCTTTTTTTTCATTATTTATTACATTTATATTACTCATTATAACAGTGTTTGTACCACTCTATATAACTATAAATTCTCCACTCCCCAACATAATTCTCAAAAACTGCAACTACATATTAACTACCCCATATAACAATTTTATTGATTTTTTTTTAAAAGCCTTGTATATAATTATAACTGTACTTCCATTTTTATTTAAACATGTTTATACTGCTTCCAATTAGTCAACCATTTTAACATAAGTGTCTATACGTTTATGAACCCTCCTGTACAACCATAATTTTACTCTACAAAATATCTCCATCACCTTCTATAGGCTTTGCTTAGGAACTACCAAATATATCATTTTTTAAACACTTAGCTATGACTACCACTATATATTTCTACTATGTTATACATGCAACTGCTTATTGACTACGCCTTTTATTTCAAACACCCTTTCTATGCACCTTTTTCTAACATTATTTTAATCAAACTGTATAACTATACAACACCAAATACTAAAATACCTTGTATTTGCAACTATTAATTGGCCACCCAGTATAACATTCTTTGGTCCACAATATTTACATATAAATATGAATCCATCAATTTCCAATATATTTCACCAAAATTCCAGCTGCTTTTGGAGCACCCTATATAAAAATATTGTTTAAAAATTTTTGTATCACCTCGTATGTATATCTCCATTTCAACCTGTATTACAACCACCCACAATGCTGCTGCTTATATAACTTTAGTTGGCCCAAAATTTCAATGCAACTCCTCATGTTCTACCCTATAAAACAACATTTTCTACCAATTTTCTAACCACCTTGTATAATTATAATTCTACTGTTCCCTATATTATAACCTTTTATATATGTAACTACTTATGGGCCACCCAATATAACATTTTTGTACCACCTTTTATTCTTAGAATTCTACTCCACCCTGTATTTCAACCGTCCTGTATATGATACAGCTTTCAGATCTTAACATTTTTTGTAAGAATTCTTTATCCACCATGTAGAAATTTAGTTTTTTCTACCCTTATTTCAACCACATTTCATATGCAACTATTTGTGAGCCAACGATTATAACATTTTGTAATCCACCCGTTTTTCAACTACCTGGTATATAAAATTATTTCTGGCCCACTCAGTTAAACTCTTTTCAAGCACCCCATATAACTAATTCCACTTCCCTCTTATTTTAACCACATTGTATGTATGCAGCTGCTTCAAGTCCACCTAATATCACTTCATAATATTTCTTAAATTGATGTAATTGTACTCCGCGCTAAGGTTCCTATATAGAGAACACCCTGTAAAATTTTGCTTCATATCAGTTGATTTTTACTTAAATAGAAACATGTTATATTGGCATATTTCGAATAAAACCTAAGCTGATGCAAGTATCTAATCTTTAGTGCGTGCTCTGGAACCAATAGAGTAATTGTGTACAACCCAACATGATAGCAGTTTTTTCGCTATATCTACCGTTTCTGTCAATTTAGGGACATAAAATGTATACCAGATTTTAAGTCAGACTATAGGCTTTGCAACAAAAAAGATTCAGCAACATCAATTGAATGGTTCTTGCGTGATGCCCGAATAAACAAACAAACTCACAAACAAACAAAATGTATAATAGTATAGATGCATTAATACATTAATGAGATTAAATTCACACTTTTATTTTACGTTCTAATGAAAAATGCATTATTACTATCTTATCCGACGTAAAGCTAAAGACGTAAATGTTGAGGTCTTTTGTTGTGGAGGAAAGATTAATCTGAAAATACTCTTTATTTAAATCACAAGTAGGTACTAGCTGGTGTAAAATTATATTCAATGACAGTACCAGCCAATATTAACATACCAATTGTTTCCCTGTATACCAGTTAATGCTGCTGATATCATAGCTAGGTTCAGTAAATATCAGAACAACTTCTGCATATTGGAATAACTTATTTTAAATTTACATTTATAACATTTTTCCCCATTATCCCACAATATTAAACCTGAAATATGTTTTTACCAGATAAGGTTTGTATTTGAAATCCATTACTTAGCTGGTTTCTTAGAAATGCTAATCCTTACCAAATTCTAATCTAGTCTATGGTCCGAAAATATCTGAAAAAAAGTTCTTGGTTAAATTGTCCTCAACCTTGACCACAGTTTGAAATTTTGCAGCAGCTATGTTGAGAAGGGGTCCAAATTTAGAGGTTATGGAAACTAATTTAATCATTAAAATGTTGCTATCAAAATGAGTATTCAGGGGTATTTAAAGGAGTTATGATATTATGGTGTAGACAATGGTCCCGTTTTATTAACTATTTGTCGTTTTTGGACTAAATTTGGTTCAACTATTTCTTTAAACAAAACAGAAAACATTTGCTGCTATGGATGAGAGCATGCAGGATAACCCGTGACAGCAAATTCCTCTTCGAGTCCATGAATTTTGCTATTGAGCCAAAAACTGGTAGGTGATTCTAGGTGACGTCTGACATTCGCTGACTGGATTTTCGAATACTTGGATATATACACATAATAGGAATGCAAAATTATCTTTAGTGTCGAGCGAAAATTTTAGATGAATGAAATGACTCGCACCTCTATCCTGTCATTGTTGGAAAGGTTGTATAAGAAAAATTTTTTTGTGACTAACTTGAAAGAAAGCATATTAGCAAAATATGAGTCTAAAAGATCGGAACAAAAAGACAAACAGCGCATGCAATAATGCATCCCCTCAATGACATATTCAACGGTAATAATTTCTTGCAATTCGACAACATAGACTGAAATTGTTCGATTTAAAGCCATTCGACATTTTCTTGAGACCTATAATATGAGTCTAGTTGAATAAATACCATATCAGAAATGCCCGGAACTGAACCCTATTGATCAATAATCTTTATCCTGATTTGAATAATACCTGTAAATAGATGCTCAAAAAAGATGCAGCGGAATCAACGTACACCTGTGCATGTTATACAACACCTTAACTGATCAATACTTGAAGCAGCGAATGAGTTCCCTTGTGTTGTAGAGAAACAAGAACCGAGTGCTGCAATGAAGAATTATAATAAAATGTCAATTAGAAAAGGTAGACACAAGTAAGTGACGCAGCAGGATAAGTAGATATATTGCCTGGTCAACATCATAGAAAGCGTGGGAAACAGTAAGTTTGTTGCGAAAAAATGAAAAATGGGATGACTCTTCATATAATACAAACAAATATCTGTAACACTGGTTCACATTCAGAAGTGATAAAAAGTACGAGATAGCGAATATACTAAATAACTGCATACAATACTATTGGAGCCACAAGTCGACCGCTTGAGCTTGTGCCTCCATATGTAAAATGCCGCTAGATCTAATAAGTAGAATAAAACGTGGCAGAAATTATTGTGTCGGTAAATGGTATGACAAAATCTTAAAGAGCAGCCTGGTAAAAAAAATGAGAAAGTTAAAAGTATCGTGCGTATTTAATAGAACTAATGGCTTGCCTACCACGGTTACAACCAACAACTTTCAAAATTTATATATATATATATATATATATATATATATATATATATATAAACGCCCTGAATACACAAAAAAGGCAATGTGCTCCTACGTGACTCAGTAACAGGACTATAAATTATACACGCTGAATTTTGCTGAGAATAAGGTTTTGACACATTAAGAAAGATAAACGAGGAGTATGTATGGTGGAGACTATATATACGTTTTGCGAAGACCGGTAGGAGGTGTAAGGCAAGGTTGGTGTTTAAGTACTTTTAATAAATATAAATCTGGAAGGAATTTATAAATAAATCAAAAGCAGAACCATGCGAAGATTTGCCATAAAATTTACTGTACTCAATGCTGTGAAAAGGGAACCTCAATAATAATGCGTATAGCTATTAAGTGACTAAATAAACAGAATTTGAATTTTTGCGACGAAGCTACAGATCGTAGAACAAATGGGTGTATTTATAATCATAATAGAAAGCTACTTTCTTCAAAAAATATTTTTCTCTCTATTACATATACACTTAACCTATATAGAAAGCCTTCAATAATTATTCCCTTGGCATATACACATCATATTCTGAATTCACCCATACATCAAACGTTTCCTCCATTAATGTAGCCCCTTTCAATCTCAATCAGCTCGAAACGCAAACGGGTCTCGTTTCGGCAGAGTACGATTTCATGTTTAGGACGTGTTTACGACATCGACACAAAAATCACGCGCGCTGCCCCCAGTGCTGCCACCGCCATAAATTAGTGTATTGTATTCAGTATGCACCGGCCCAATTCCATCCACACGATGATTCAGCACATAACTGGATTGTGAATACATATTTGGCTGATTTCGAAGTTTGATAGATTCTTGTGTCAATGGTGATTTAGAGTAACGACTAGAGAAGTAAGGCTCAACTTTTCGGAGCTTTTGAAATGTCAGCGATAATGCAAAAACATAAACTAACAAGTCTTTTTATGGTTCAAGAAGAAATTTGTATTGATATTTGGTAACCGCACGAAGAGAATAATATAATTTCAAAACTGGGTCTTCCATTCTTGAGTTTTTATTTATTTTGTCATTTTCGGTATCGTTATCTACTACGGAGACATAACATATACACCCTCCCTCCATCGCGATACGGTTCTTTACAAATAGTTCTATAATTTTCAATTGAAATTTATATATATACAGTTACTACCCGCTTACCTATACACGTAACCCTTATATCGATACGGTTTTTTTCGAATTTTCAGCCAAATAGGCGAACAATGTGTGTGACCTAACACTGTGCTGATATTTTCTGTCACAATCCTATTTACACTAAATGTAGTGTGAGAAGGAGCATTCTGAGATGAACATCTGTTTTTCTTCAATAGTTTGGAACTTTATTTACGATGTTCGCAAGGGGTTCATCATGAACTTCATGATAGTGGTGCTGAGTAATAATTTAACCTTCAAAAACTCGGTGAAACTCCATCTTCCCATGGAATTGGAACAAAAACTTAATGTTTGCTTTAACGTTTGATAGCTGAATTTGAATTTAAGTATTTCTACTGATACTCAGTTTCTGGATAATAACTTTAAAACATTTAAAGGGTCACTACATTTTTTTTTATATTTTGATAATTACCTACACGATTTTAAGTTTTAAAAAATTCAGGTGAGTCTTTGATATTAATTACTATTTTGTGCTCTCGGATTTACATTAATCTACTGTATCTTTATATACAGTTTCATTCATTTCAAAACTAGCCACCCAAAATAACTTTGAAAATGTCTTTAAAAAAAAACAAAAAACGCGTTAATTTATCGCCATCTTGGATCCATAATTAATTGTTAATTTTGCAAATCGTGGTCAAAGACCTTAAAAACCACCCTGAACCAATTTTGGTGTAATTGGCAATTATTTTTTTAAATTTATTTTTTTACGGTTTCTAAGTCATTACTCTGTAAAAAAATTATGATTTAAAACAATGATATGTCAAAAGATTGGAAAAAAAGAGACCTTTAAAAAGATGTATCACAAGATACCCTTTTGTTTTCAACTTTTGGAAGGGGTTGAAACTGCAGGGTTACTGATACGTGTAGAATGTGTCTATAAAAAATAGCGTTTTGTTTTGTCTTTTTAACCGACTTCAAAAAGTAGGAGGTTGTCAATTCGTATTTATCGATGTTTTTTTCATGTTTTTTTTTTTTTTTAAGTTTCTTCACAGATTACTCGAAAACGGTTCAAGGAATTTCGACCGTTTTACCGAATCCTGTTTAGGGGGATGGCGAAGTAGTTCCATATTTTTTTCATTATCATACCTTGTACCGTTCCTTAGAAAATGAAGAAAAACTATTTTTACCTATTCTAGTATACTCTATTTCTTGGTGGAGTCGCCTTAATTATTAAAATTTGGAAAATTTTATTCGGAACGTGGGACAAATTTAAAAGGAATTGGGTTAGTTCCGGGATAACCAAAAGTGCTCAGGTATTTGTTTTTTTCAATAACATAGCTTGTATCGTTTCTTAGAGAATGGGGAAAACTTTTTACCTGTTCTTATGCTCTACGCTTTGGCGGATTCGCCGGTATTATAAGCTTTGATGAAGTTGCTGGTATTAACTGTACGGAACTTCGAGTAAATTGTGAATAAGATTAATTAATCAAAATAAATGTCAACTAATATGTATATACAGTGTGTATTCATAAATTAAAGGATTTCTTTTTTAATTAATACTTTTAAGAGGAAACAAAAAGATATTCTTCACACAGAATTACATGGTCTAAAACGTAAACAGTAATCAGTCCATGTCACTTTTTTATCTTGATTATTATAAATTAAAGTTCACTACTGGATATTTTTCTAGCATTACATTTTTACAGTTGAACCTTTTAAAAGGTTTTAAAGTAAAAAGTTCTAATGTTAATTTGAGGCATACAATGAAGTAGTTACAAATGCATATATATTCACTGCGGAGTTGTAGATTATAATTATACAGGGTAATTCCAGGTATGATAGAAATCAAATCTTTCTTGGGTTGCACAAAAGCATGTGCATATCGAGTGTTTAAAATATAGAGTAGAGTGGAATTATAACTGTAATGGGTGGTTTTGAAAGAAACGTTAATTCAAAATGTTATATTGGGTGACAAATAAACAGTAACATATACAGGATGGTTGCACTATAGGGGGAAGCAGAGTTACAATTATACAATGTGGTGGATCCACCTAAGTTAGAAACATATACAAAATTTTCTTAAAACATATACATGTCTACAAAACAAGTTATTCTATTCAACAGTAAACGAGGTTGGTCAAGCTAATAAATGAAACTAAAATACCTTATTTTAGGCAATATCGAAAAAGTTAATTAGATTTGAAAACTGCATCAAATTAAGCCATTGCATCACTAAATATTGTTAAATAAATAAATTTAAAAAAAAACAAAGACCGAAAATTAACTAAAAACCATGAAATAATTTAAGCTACAACAATTATAGACTTTTTATGAAGTCGGTGCCAATTTAAACAACGAAGTTGCGAAGTACAACTCATCAATGTAATTCCCAAAATATTTTCACTTTCGATTGGCTCCGACTTCATAAAAAGTATTTAATTGTTGTCGGTTTTTGTTTTTTTTTAGTTTATTAATTCTTTTAAGGACATTTTGAAAGTTATTTTGGGTGGCTAGTTTGGAAACGATCTTCGGTGCAACGCATTGGTATAGGGAAGCTGGATGTCCGCCCCAAATAGGATCTTCACATATTATTATTATGCTTGTCTATTTTTCATCCGTATCTCTCCACGCATGGAAGGCGTAGCTCCATTTCAAATTGGCTATTGTTTTACTGACTTCTTTTATCTTTGTTATGTTTTTTATTTAACTGGTTCCAGTGTGATCTGTAAGTGTTATTTATGCCCAATAATTGACAGAGCATTACTCTATGTGTCACTTTTTTGTAGCAATTGTTTCGTAAAAATCTACGTTTGAGCTCCCTATGTCACAACTGGTAAGAGACATTGATCTTAGAGTCAAGAACGCACACATATTTTAATTTTTTTAATGACATACTTAAATTTCTAAAGTTATCCCAGGTCTCTATTATTTTTCAAATAACTCTTAGCCTATGTTAGTCTGAAGCTGGTAAACAATGTAACTCGTTGCTCAAAGTTTCCTTAGACTTCCATCGTCTTGCAATGATTGATCTCACAACATTTCAATAGCTTTGTATCTGCTGTCGAGAATATAATTAGGGAGCCCAGCATCCTAATTAAAAGATTTGGAGACCCCTTCTTTGCCCACTGCCGCTACGCATCACACACAACCAATCGCCAGGTACGACGACAAGGGATAATCTGAATTTGCCATCATTCACCTGATGACGAAAGCAGATACAAAGCTATTGAAGCTTGTTGAGATCAACCATTTTTAGATGATGGAAGTCCAAGGAAACTTCGTGAAATTGGTTGGCCCTCCTTCCAAGTTCACAAAGTAAAATTAAATAGTCTATAAATTATTAGATTGAATTCACACATTTTGCATTAGACATGGTAGAAGGTTATATAACAATTTGGTATTTTAGGAATGGCAAACTGATATGACAAAATACCGAGAGGGAAGAATTTATCTATCACTATGTTAAATTGTAATGATTATTTTGTGATACCTCAGCACTCGTCTGCTAATGGAGTGTGTAAAAATCTTTTGTCAGCTAAATTAAAGAAAGGACCCCGCATATTTTAAATAAATGTAGTTAACTTACAATACCAATCCAATACAATACGTCTACTGGGATGGTCCCAATGTTTTCGTTGAACGGCTGAAACTACTCATTGCATCCAAGGAAGCAAGTAACACCTCTCACAACTGAATAATTCCTATTTAAAATGAACTTGAAGAAGCTAATATATGAGATAAATAAATAGTTTTATCGAAAAATTTATGTTTAAATATTAACCCTTAATAGCAAAGGATTCAGTTACCCTATGACGCTTAACAAATATGGCCCCAGTATCTCCCATCAATCAATATCCTGAATAGCCTAGCTTCTGTGAAAGTGCCGTTTTCCTTTACCGTAGAGGGAAATATCGACGCTGAGAAACTAAAGATTACAAATGTCAAAGTCATGGATGCTACCAACAAGCAATACGTTAATAAAGAAATAGTTACCCGACTGAAACAAGCTGCTAAAGGTGTTGATACAGCAGAAGTAATAAATATTGTTCGAAAAGTTAAGACTAAAGAAAGACGTTACTGACATAACTGAACTTAAAGACAAGACTACTAAAGTAGGGCTTTACCTATACCGAGATATGCAAAAACTACATGACGATATTGCAAGTAAAATGTTGTCAGAAAATGAAAAACATGACGCTATTGCTAAGATCAACTTGCATTACTAATACCTTGTCTACGTCCTTTAACAACGTATTCCTTAGAATAACCTTGAAGGTCATGTTGAAAGTAACGGTCGGGGTGATTTTCGGACATAAACTCCGTGTTGAAAAATGGGAGTTCCTATTTAAAAAAATGAAGTTGACCTTGATTTGACCATTAAGGTCATACTCAAAGTCAAATTCAGGGTCAGCATGAAATAGCCAGAGAAAAATCATAAAACAAACATTTGTCCGCGCAATTTTTTTCGAAAATGCATTTCCGCCGAGATATCCTACCGTTCCAAGACATTGACACACCCTGTATATATGCATGTGTATATCTCTACGCGTTCGAGTCCCGGACGACATATATTGATGCAAAAACATTTGTGAAAGTCGCGTTTATAATTATGTGTTAATTTAGGTTTTATATTAAATTTATTTTCACTAGGGATTAGTTTTTTTTTCACCAAATTTACGATAACCGAAAACACAATTATAACATAATGTGCATATTTGGATACGCACCAAGCTTGTTATATTTTTGTTAACTAAAAATTTACTGAAACTGATGATACTTGAAACCCAGATCCGACATGTCTACCTCTAATTGATGAAAATATTGTAGAAACTACTGTAACCATTTCAGAAATAATCCCTGCGATATATGTAAAATTACAAAAGTTTAAATCATGAAATATTTCTCAGTTCTGCTTTCCGTCTGATTTAACTTACCCAAACCTGCAGATAAAATGACCCCAGATTGGACCCTATTAATTTAAATTTATGATCCTTCGCCTCGGCTCATAACTTTCCGAACCATAAAAATGGCCTTAAACGTTTGACGCACTAAAATTCCCCTTATGTGAACAATAAAACACGCCGGGCTATAAAACTTTTTTCAAACATCTGCCATTCCTTGAAATTTTTTACGGGATCGCACCCGACGGCATTTTCGGTAAACAACTAAAGCATTTTCACGCAACTATACGTTCGAAAATAGGAAGTTTGGATAGAGACTGGTATTTTCATTTCTGCGGTGACGTATTTCACTCATGTTAAAGGCGCTCAAAAATTCTTATTCAGAACAGGCCTCTGTCTCGCTATAAAATCGCTCATGTACATTCACAATATTGTTTTAGGGCGGTAAGAAATAATGGGTGCTGGAGTATTTGATTGCAATTCTTTATCACATATTTGAGACAAACATTGAAGAAACATTGGTTTCTAGTTATACCTTCAAGTCATATTCGAGTTAAGTCGTTGTTTCTAGTAGAAAGTTATTGCGCCATATAAATTTCCACATAAAAAATGTTTTACACTCACGTGTTTGGCCATGTTATGACTCCGTCAGTTGTACAATGTATTTTAAACAACTAACTGATCATGTTGGCTAAAGATCTTTCTGATTAATCAAACGGTTTATATTAACATTGGTGAAAAATTTATACAGTTGGGATAGAGAGGTCTATCCCATTGTAGGGTTTATAAGCTATTGTATCCTCTTCCTGTGTAATAATAACATATTTACATTACTCCAAATATCAGGAATTACTTTCTTTGCTTGGTATGTGTTCAAAAGATAGCCCATCTTTATTTAGGAAATTCAATGTAATACGTATTAAAGATTCTTCTTCTTTGATTGTCATCTTCATTTTTTTCTTACAGATGGTTCTCAAGAACCTTAGTGCATATCTGTCGATCTTTGGCAGCTCCAAGTAGGGAGTGAGCATACATATCTGTCCCATCTGTGATGTTTTATTTAACCCAGGAATATTTTTTCTACCCCAGCCTTGCCTGATTTGAATTTCAGCTTCTATTATTATTTTTCGTACAACTGTAAATGATGCCAATACAGGTTTTTGATGATTGCAATATTACTATTATCTCGTTATTGATTTCAATTATTTGGTCCTAAATAATCATAATAACTACCACATTATGTTAAAGTCTTTCTGGAATTTTAATTATCCATTTCATATATTTTATTTCCTCATTTACCCTTAATTTTGTCACCATAATTTTTAAGTTATTAATAAACGGTCGTTGGCCAAGTTGCAACATACGAGGGGTATCAGTAAATTTACATATACTACTTGAAACAAACTGAATGAAATTGTTCACCAACTTGACCATATAATGTAACGCAAGCACACTCCCTCTAAGGCCCGCATAGCGTGCCTTTAGGGGAAATTCACCAAACCCCAGATAAACAACATTTCAAAAAGGTTTAGCTGTTTAACAGCCCTTGGCAGGTTATTAGGCCGATGGTTGGCGTCGTGACTGCAGTTTCCCATGAGTTTTCTGAACCCCCTCGCTATTCCTAACAGGACTGCTTTTTGCGTTTGTTGGTAAAAATGTTCGTCCAGACCGAGGTATTTTAAATTGTTAAATAATGTTGTAGGACTACTCCTGTTGTTGAAATAACAATTAGCGTGTTGTTCATGTCTCACTTTCTCTTTATTTAAAATTCCAAATCCCTGTATTTGTTAATTTTTTCAGCCTGCTAATATTTATATTACTGTTTTTAGGAATTGCTATGTCAATTAGGGTTGTTTTTCTCGAGACAATCTACTAAAACAATATGTGGTCTATTGTGAGCAACACTCCGTTCGCTCTGTACCGTGCAATCACAGTACAGCTTGTAGTTTTATAAAACAGAATGTGGTTTGTATATACAGGATGTCCAACGAAGGTGGACGGTTTCCTGTAACTCAAAAAATATCGGTATTAAAATTTTGAAAATTTGGCAAGTTAGATAAGCCGATAGGTTCTATGTGAATAAAATATTTTCAAAATTACGGCACTTGCGGTTTTACAGGAAGTAGACAGCAACTTTCTTATATCAAATAGAACACCTCGTATGTTATTAGATATTTGGCCGCTACGTTAAATTCTAGAAAAAAAATTATTAACCACATTTTATCTCTACATTTAACTATACTCAAGATATTTACATTTTCTGTGGGTAATCAACAATTTTCGCAAAACAACCATTTGTTTTGAAACTTTTTTTTGCATGTCTTATTGGAAGACTCAAGCCAGCAAACAACGCTGAAAAAATCAACACTATTTCTGCAGGGCGTTCTTAAAAAAATAGTCAAAATGATATTCACAATATGCTTAAAACTCAAAATTTACAAATGGATAGTCCCAATATTTTGTCGCGATCATAATCAGCACTAAAACTGAAGGTAACTTTGTATTACGTTCCCTATATCTAAACCTCATAATTTTCGATTGGATTACGAAAAACCATTTCGGGCAATTAAAATATGATGTGGATTTTGCTTGGATAAATCAAGTTAGCCGTGGGCGCTAGAAAAATAACTGGCGACTACATAATGCCACTCAGTTGTTCAAAATTGCAAATTTTGGTTACACGAAGCGTAAAAGGAGTAATTATTCCAACATAAATTATGTCGATATCTTTATTATTTATAGCGTAAAAAAACGTAACAAAGAAGCAGAATCCAGTATGGAAAACAATTAATCGAATAATACTACCTAGAGATTTTCGGATCAGTCAAACTAACAAGTATTATATCTAAAATTATTAAATGTTGTTTTCTTAGAAAATAACCAATGCAAAATAACAGACAACACGTAAACCTCCCATATAGGGACATAGGAACTTATTTAAGTAATTGTTCAAAATTACGCCCTTGAATTTCTAAGCACTTTTCACATCTTGTAAGCAGTTCTCGAATGAGTAAGTAGCCTTTCTTATTAATGTAATTTTTTAATGCATTTCTCACTCATTGTATATAAACCTCTTTAGTCGTTAAATGACTATAATAACCTTTAGTTTTTATTGTATCCATACAAAATAAACTAGAACGGATAAGTCTGGCAAATGTGGTGGCCATAGAAAAGGACGGTTGATTGCAATACATTGGTCAACAAAAATCTCTTCTAAATAGTTGTTGACTAAGTAGCCATTATGGTGAGGTGCCTAGTCATGCAGATAATTTAATTCCCGATTATTGACGAATGGTAAATTTTCCAGGTACGTGCCTTCAAACTCTCGTAAAATATTCAAATAACCTTCACCTATAAAAATGAAAAAATAGGGCATAAAGCAAACCGTAAAACATACTTATAATTCTACCATTTAAATTTTCTTCATAAATATGCATTCAACTGCCAATTCTCTTGGAGATTTCTACATCGGAACTCATGAGGATTAGAGTCTCTCCAACAATGGTGAATTTTCCCACATCTGACTGTCTAAAAATAAATGGTTTTCTTGGAACCATGTTAAAATAAAATCACAGAATTTTACGCGTCTCGGAAAATCAGTTTGTTTAAGATTTCGCACTAAAGAAAAGGAGTACGGATGAAATTTGTGCTTTTTCAATTTTCTAGTGCAGCTTGCCCTATACTTGCTTTTGGGTACACCTGAAAGTAAGCCAAAGTTGAAATTGCACTATTGGCGTCATTAACAACAGGCTTATTATTGGTTTAATTTATAATAATAATTTTCTCTGATGGCATCTGCTTCTTCAGACATCTTGCAGCAAATGTCTCTCACATTTTTATTACTCTCTCCATAAATGATAGCCATATACATGCATATGCAAGCAATGTTGGCAACTTTGAAAAACTGAGTGACATTTCGCAGCCGCCAATTATTTTTGTAACGGCCGCGTTTAACATGATTTTTCCAAGCAAAGTCGATATTCTACTTTAGTGGGCCGAAAACGGTTTTTCGTAATTCAATTGAATGGTATGAGGCTTACATATAGTAGGGAACGTAATACAAAGTTACCTTCATTTTTAATAGTACGAGAGCTAGCAACGTCAAAAAAACAAGAATTTCAGGTAGGCCAGTTTTTAGATATGCTATCTCTCTCACTCCCCCGGACATCATACAGGCTACCTGGCTGGCGGTAGCGGTTGCGTTCATTAGTGCGCATCGTACCTATACAGGTAAAATATTATAATTTCAAATCATTTTAAGAAGTTTTTTTATTATTATTATTATTTTTATTAAACAATTCTCAACAAAAATTTATTATTGCCAGATGTTTTTGATGTTGTTTAAACGGTGCCAAACGCCTATTTTTAATTAGAAAATAAATTTTTTTTAAAAATATTTTAGTATAGTTGAAATTTTTACAGCATGTCATTTAAGTAATTAAAAGCTCAGATTTAATTTGCCAGATAAAATATCGGTTGTTAAACCTTATGCCAGACCGATAATAAGTGTCAAGTGATGTAGTATCATTTAGTTTTGTCGAGAAAATTAATCGTTTAATAAATGATCAGGAACCATTATTTATATTAAATTATAGAATTTATTTATAGATGAATACCGTAAATAAATAATACTTTATTTTCGTACAAAATTGATATAATAACTAATCTTAAGTTTAAAAAAGAAGCAAAATTTGGATGGTTACATGAGAATGAAAGTTAAATTTTTTAATCCATAACTGTATCACAAAAATCGGAGACATCTTGATAATCAACTTCATCATCTTCATCTTCATCACTGCTGTCATTATCATTGTCATCATCGTCCTTTGAATTGTTATCATTCCGTAATAAGCTGTTATCTGTAACAGAATCAAAAACTTTATCATCTTTTCGGTGAAGAAATTTATGTATATTTCAATTTAAATTTTTACCTTTCATAATAATGTCGGCAACTAATGTTGGTAATTGCTCCCCAATAAACCAAATAAAATCATATTTATCACTATTAATGGTCCAGCCAGAAGCTTGAGGTGATAGAGATGTTGGGTGTTTTAAATGAGCATGTGTCCAAAACTTGGTGACGTAGCGAACTCGTAGTAAGTGTTGATATAACTCAGCTTTACTTGGCGGTAGATTACAGTTTACACCATTTCTGCGCCTAATATCTTTCCCTCCGATCAATACTTTAAAAAATCGATCCAATTTTTCAGGAATGCAACATTCACCATTGATTAAGTCTCTCGGCTTGATTTTTGATGATAATTTTGATTTTTCCATTTTTAAAATGGTGTTTCGCAAGACTAATGCTACTTTATCAATAACCTCATTTTCCTCCAGTCTCCTCAAATCATCATCTTCCGATAAACTGCAATCTTTATGCATAATAATTTTCTTTTTATTTTTTGAAACAATTTTTATTGATTTTTTAAATTCTTTCAATATTTTGTTTTCAAGATAATTATTTGTCATTAAATTTATTTCTGACTGAGCCTGAAGTTTCAATTCATCATTATAATCATCACAAAGATGAGATAATAGTAAGCAATTTTTATTGTTTATAACTTCTTCTTCTATCGATGAAACAATGTGATTAAAAATCGTCTGGTGGATACTTCGATTGTCATGCCAGGAAGTTTGTGGATTATCAGCAATAACTTTATTATAATCATTTAAATATCCCAATTCACATGAATGATGATAATAAATTAATTCATTTGTTGACCGTAAATGCTCTATTTTATATAACAGTTCTTGATTATTTAACTTTATCATCCACTCGGCTATTTTTTTATATATTTTTGCATCATTTGAGGAGTGTAAGCTTTGTTGTTTACCTTTTGATTGCTTGCGATCTTTTCCACAGAAAAAAAAACAAACTCGTGAGACATTTGAATTTCTTTCAATATTTACCTCACCACCAGGTTGCATTGTTGTATCAATATCCATATGTTGGTTATTCACTTCTGTATGTGAATTTTGAGACGTTTTACCAGACAGAGTTGTTTGAACACTTAGTCCAGTATTTGATGTCGAAGCTGAACTTGATGTGGTGGGAAGATCTACTGTAGACGAGAAATTAATTTCAGATAAATTACGATACTTCATCATAAGAGCTGTAAAACTGCTGTAACAATTTCTGTGATATCCATCAGTGTCATTAATTTGCTCCGGTAACTGAACACTATTATATTTAAGTTTAAAATTTACACGTATTTGTAAAACTTCTTTACACTTTTTTAATTTATCTTCGACAAAAGTTATTACTTTTCCAGATGTATCTTGACAAAAAACACATTTTATTATTTTTTCATTACCCATTGTAACAAAATTTTCTAATTAAAATTAGGCGTTTGGCACCGTTTAAACAACATCAAAAACATCTGGCAATAATAAATTTTTGTTGAGAATTGTTTAATAAAAATAATAATAAAAAAAAAACTTCTTAAAATGATTTGAAATTATAATATTTTACCTGTATAGGTACGATGCGCACTAATGAACGCAACCGCTACCGCCAGCCAGGTAGCCTGTGTGATGTCCGGGAGAGTGAGAGAGATAGGATATGTAAAAACTGGCCTACCTGAAATTCTTGCTCAAAAACGTTGCTAGCTCTTAGACTATAATGTTGAATAAGATTTCGACAAAAAATTGGGAGTTTCCATTTAAAAATTTTGAATGTCATTTTTACTATTTTTTAAGAACAACCTGTAGAAAATGAGGTGATTTTTTCAGCGCTGTTTGCTAGCTTGAACGTTCCAATAAGACATTAAAAAAACATTTTAAAACAGATGGTTGTTTAGCGACAATTGTCGATTACCCTCAGGATTGCATCTTTCATTTTTGTCATAAAAATACAAATATTTTCAGAATGGTTAAATTTGTAATGATATGTGAAAAATAAAATTTATCTAGAATTTAGCGTAGCATCCAAATATCTAATAACATACTGGGTGTTCTATTTGATATAAGAAAGTTGTTGTTTACTTCCGGTATAACCGGAAGTGCCACAGTTCTGAAAATACTTGAGGCACATCGGCTTGCGTACGTTGCCAAATTTTCAGAATTTTAATATCGAAATTTTTTTAGTTACAGGTAACCGCCCACCTTCGTGGGACACCCTGAATAGTTTGCAATTCTTACCGACTGCGATAGTTCCAGTTTCAGTGCTAGTTCCTGGTGCAGTATTTTTACCACAGCATCGTGTCGTTCTTTGTATTCAGTTGCAGCGAATGATTGTCCATCTCCTGTAACATGCTAGATAGTTTCAGATGTTTGGCAACGATATCTGCATCTGTTGTTGTTGATAGAAGGGAATTACTTGATCTTGGATTGCCTTCCTTTTCAGGAAATATATGGACAGAGATCAACCAGTAGTTCGATGCTAATAAACTCTCATAATCTTGACGTCGTTAATATGTCTTACATGAAGGGGCTTCTCTTTCCATTTGAACAGTTTCTGATCACTTAGAGTTGTTGAAACGTGCGTTGAGTGTTTAAAATAAAGGTTTGTGTTAGGGTGCAAAACTGTTTTTTTACATTTGTGACACACCAAAGGTTCCACAGCTTTTCCATTAGTTGGTATATATAAAGTTTTCAATTACATTTATGTTTTGTTGGGCAATAACACCACAATTGAAATAAAACGACGTATATTGAAGGAAAACCAAACGTTTCAAAGTCTATTCTGGCTTCGTTGTCAATGGCTTTATATTTACTAATATTATTAAATAAATATCCCTCCCCTCGTATAATTCCGATCATAATGAATGATTTTTTACAACAATCATTCGGTTCGTTGTCACTCGTGTTTTCGGTCAGTTATCACTTTCACTTTAGTTTATGCCAACATGGAGCTTATGTCAATGAGTTTCGATGCACTTGTTTATTTTCAGTTAACTTGATTAAAAGACAAATATCGAAGTGTCCTTATGTCACTTTCTGACAGGTAATATATAGAAATTAAAATTTGAACATCTGAATGCTATGATATCACTCACATTTTGACACATTTAATGAAAATATAGTTTTTATTAAACCCTTTGTATTATACATCATTAATATCTAGAGAAAAAACTGGTTTCGTTGATATATTACACTTTCTTCACAATTCACAATTCTTTGTCTCGTTATTTTGATTTGAAATTCTAGGTTATAAAATTTACTTTTTTGACTTTACTGATTTCTAAATCTAATTACCTTCCAATTTTCTTTTGAAATCTATTCTTTTGGTCTTTCTACTCCTTTTGATAATATTGTACACTCTTGAACATTTTTTTAATTTGATTAATACCTCTTAAAAAAATTGACATTTACTCTTTTTCTCTATTTTCTCAAAATTTAAGTTTATTTAACTTTTCTTGTCCTTCTTTTGATCACATTTTACTATTTAACCCTTAGCAAGTATTTAGCTCTTTCCTATCCCTTTGCTATCATATTTATACAATTTTCTTGTTCGATAACCATTCTACATTTGAATCTATCTTTTGAGTTTTCTACCCCCTTAATCTTTATCAATCTACCTATAGCTTTATCTATCTATTGAATCTGTTGTCTACTTTCAGAATTTCATATATTTTACCAATTTATGTTATTTATTTTCTATTTTGGTACATTGACTTTTTGACATGATATGTTCATTTTAAGTTTAGAGTTTTTAATACTGCTCTCTCTATCATATGAACTTTTAATCGTGACTAATTTATATTCTAATATAGTTTTTATATTTTTAGATAGTGTTAATTTCATACAAAGATATGTTTTGACTAGCCAGTATTCAATATTTTGGGTTTGTGATATTGACTATTGAAAATACCTTTGACATTCAATTGTAAGTATTATTTTTATTTTTTCACTAGTTTTATGATATTTAGGGTTTTTACAATCAATTTAGTCATATTCATTATCACAATGTCATGTTTCCCTTGTGAACAAACATGCTAAATTTAATATCTGGTGAGCAATATTTGTAGTTAAATTTTAATTCTTTGAACCTAAAATATAACACTCTATATTTATTTCTTAACAGCCACATGTCCAGGGAGGGACCGTCAGCCAGTCAGCATAAAGGGGCGAATGCTAACTAACCCTCCACCAGCCCCCGAAACGTTATCCATGCGGGGATTTTGCAGAGACAGCAGCAGCTTAGTCGTCATGGGCATCATCAATGGCCGAGCAATTACCATCACCATCACCATCAACACTGGCGCCGCTGTGTCCATTGCCAAGTCCAGGGTTTTGAGAGCATCAGAAATTCGGCCAGTTACCAATAACATCCAGCTCAGAACAGTCACCGGCGAATCTATGTCAATACAGGGTGAGGCAGACGTCGTGCTACAGATAGGGGACAACATGATCCGGCATAGGGTTCTGGTAATGAATATTGAGGACGATTTTATACTGTGCATGGACTTAATTAGCCAGCATGTATTTATGTTCGACCCCAGATTTGATGTTGTTCGGTTCCTAAATGAGGAATTTGTATTGACACGGCCCGTCAACAGCTCAGCGACCTCAATAAAATTTGTAGCAAAATCCTTAGCCAGAATTCCCGGTCGAACGGAACAGATTATTCATGGGGAGCTAGACAGCCATACTGGGAGCTGCATTGGAATGGTGGAGCCCTTACTCTCAGCTCATGACTACTTTGTTGGACGGGCTATAGTTAAAACCGGATGAGATATACCAATTAGAGTCCTGAATTTGTCCAACAACGACATCAGAATTGCCAATGGTCAAAAGATAGCTTGTTTCGAGCCAGTAGAGATCATCATTAATTGCGAAGAAGAGTACCAGACGTCGGTGAAGGAGACAGGGCCCAGTAAAGAGTTTTTACGATAGTTTGCTAACCATTTGACACACCTGACACCAGCTAACCAGAAGAAAGCCAAGCAATTTATCATAAAGCACTGGCAAATTTTTAACAGTCAAGATGGAACACCGTTCGCACCAACATCACCCATCAGAATACCACCTTGAAGACTGCCAACCTGAGACTCAACCCGAAGAAGTGTTCCTTGTTCCAAAAAGAAGTAGAGTTTTTGGGCCACGTCGTTTCCGAGTCAGGAATATGCACCAACGAGGACAAGATAGAAGCCATCCGTGATTGGCCAGTCCCAAGAGACAAGCATGAACTGCGAAGCTTCTTGGGCCTCTGTTCCTACTACAGGCGATTTGTTGAGGGAATTGCCACCATTGCCGCGCCTCTATATCGGCAGACCAATGAGAAAGAGACATTCCGTTAGAATCAGGATTGCGAAACATCATTCAGGCAACTGAAGGCAGCACTATGTTCCAGCCCAATCCTAGCCTTTCCTACACAGTCCGGTAAGTTGATGTTAGACACCGACGCCAGCAACACAGGTTTGGGGGCCGTCCTATCCCAGGTGCAAGATGATGAAGAGAGGGTGATCGAGTACTACAGCCGTGGATTCTCGAAACCGGAAAGAAATTATTGCGTCACCAGAAAAGAACTTTTGGCAATAATAAGGCCTGTAGACCATTTCCACCAATACCTTTATGGTCGTCATTTCTTAATCCGGACAGATCATGCCGCCCACAAATGCCTGCTGGACATGAAGGCACCGGAAGGACAACTGGCCAGGTGGCTGGAGAAACTGCAGCAATACGATTTCACAATAATGCCGATGCCCTATCGAGAAGACCCCGTAGAGCAGAATGCGGACATTGTCTGAAGACGGAACAGTGAGAGGGAATCTCCATCAGACAGATCCGAGTGCAGGAAAATGAAGACTGGATAACGGAACAGTGCATCCAGGACTAAATGGCTGATCCAGACATCGAACTAATCTTGTCACTCAAAACGAGAGGGGCACGTAGGCCACGATGGACGAGGTAGCTAGATACTCCGGCGTGCTGAAATCGTTATGGGCTCAATGGGACTCTCTAAGAGTAGAAAATGGAATGCTCAAGCGAATTTGGGAAAGCGCTGATGGGCGAGAAACCAAGTCCCAACTGGTAGTTCCGAAGAAAAGGTACCAGCCATCCTGACCGAAGTACATGATGGGATTACGGGAGGCCACCTGGGCATAAATAAAATCCTAGACAAAGTTCGCCAGCGGTACTACTGGGTAAATTACTTCGAAGACGTCAGAGCTTGGTGCCGCAAATGTGCCACCTGTGCATCCAGTAAGGGCCCGAAGACCCAGACCAAGGACATAATGCAGCAGTACAATGTGGGCGTCCCATTTGAGAGAATTGCCATCGATGTCGTCGGTCCGTTTCCCGAGTCTGAGAGGGGGAACAAATACATTCTGGTCGCAATGGATTACTTCAGCAAATGGCTTGAGGCATATGTGATACCCGACCAACAGGCAACCACGGTAGCGTCGGTGCTAGTAGAACAACTTTTCAGCAGGTTTGGCATCCCGAGGGAACTGCATTCAGACCAGGGGCGTAATTTCGAATCGAATGTATTCCAGAACGTCTGCACGATGTTGGGGATCAGGAAAACGAGAACAACACCATTACACCCACAGTCTGACGGAATGGTGGAAAGATTCAACAGTACCTTGGAACAACACCTATCCAAGGTCGTCAGCAATAACCAGCGTGATGGGGATGAGCATATACTCCTATTCCTGTTGGCATATCGATCTGCATATAATAGTACAGGCCTGACCCCAGCCAGTGTCCTATTCGGAAAGGAGCTGCGATTACCCTGCGATTTGGCTTTTGGCTCCCCCGAAGAACCTTCCCAAGACATCGACGATTTTGCCTACCAGCTCCGACATAACATGCTGGCAATACACGAATTAGCCCGAACGCCGATATTGGCCACCAATGACCGGATGAATAGGCGATACGACCTCAAGGCCAATTCAGTCGGGTTCCCGGAGAGGGACAAAGTCTGGCTGTACAACCCCCATCGTAGCAAGGGTAAATTCCCAAAGATTACACCCGCCTGGGATGGTCCATACGAGGCTTAATGACGTCGTCTACCGGATCCGTCGAAACCCCAAGGCTAAGTTGAAGGTGGTCCGTTTAGATCGACTCGCTCCCTACCATGGAGAGGATGTTTCTGATCGGGACGATCAGAATTAATGGAGGGGCAGTTTTACGAAATTTACCAAAGCCGACCCTGTTTCATTTCAGTACAACACCGATCGCTTCTAAGATAAAAAATATTCTGGAAATGGCTCGGCGGCTGTGAAGTTGATGATTAATTATACGAGAATTTTCGATACTGGTTTTAAAAGGAAGCAGCCCACGATCGCAAGTTAGTTAGTAAGGCAAAGAGCTTATATGTAAAATTGTATTGTTATTTGAATCAGCTGTTCTGTATAATTTGATGTAAATAAAAGCGAATATTAGTTGTATAATTTTAATTGGACCCACGAACTATATGACAATATATACCCGACAACATTTGCTCCATCGTAACCCTGTCCTCTACATTTAAACAAATCATTTTCTTGTTCTTTAATTGTATTTAAAATTTCAGTTTTAAATCCTTCTGCACTTCAATCGGATACCGCTGTAAACCCCAAAAAAGACACACCGATTTTTAATTTTTTTTAGTAGATACATTATCATTTTCTGTTATTGAAATGTATCGAAAAACTACAGAAAGTTGGTCAATTTTTGAGAAGTCTTGTGTTGTATACAAAATAATTGCCAGAAATGGAGCTGTTTAATTTCTAAAATAATATTATTTCTTCGCTTAAGTCATTCCCCTAATAACTAAGGTAGGATGTTGCCATCTTTTGAGCCCACGCTTAACCCGGAAGAAAAAGATAATTACTCTTTTTGATTATTGTCATTTCTGAAGTGAAAACTCTATGCGCATGTATAACAGTTATTATTTTTTTTTCGGGAAGCACGAGATTAAGTGACATTGTGAATAACATTTTACTAATTTTTGCTTACACGCATTAGGAGTCCCTGTAGCCCATGGGCACCGTATCGGCTGTAGCATTGATAACAGCCGATACGGTGGTAGCTACTCCCCTAGCTATCTGACATAAATACGGGACCCCTCAATTGCTTGGACAAAATTTAAATCAGTTTTTTGAAACTTTTCAATAGAATATTGGAGTCTCACTACCAATTGACTCAAGTACTAATGTAACAAATTATACCATCTATATAAACGGATAACATTTCCGTTGTAAGCTAATAACATTTTATACAGAGATTGCGTTTTCAGTACATGTCTTTTTTGGACATTGGTTTCTGATGAGAATCTAATGCTAAATCAAAGGTTAAATATATTTTCAATCTGCAATAGTTACAATTTCTTATTTATGTTTTTATATTATCATATTGTTTGCATCTACATTTTATGTTACAACCCAGATAGGTGAGAACCAAGACTCATAGATGATTAAATAGGCTTTTATTCGAATAAATATTGAGTTTAACCTAACCTAATGCTTTTGAGTTTGTGCATTAGTCTTATTTTTGACATCCGAGGACACAGCTATATCATGTATGTGCCCTTTTGTCCAAGGCAGTGCTGCAATTGGAGCAGTTAGTGCTGAGCATTGTGACGCATTGTGTGAAGTTGTAGAGTAATTGTAAAATAGCGTATTTGTAACATATCATTGTTGTAATCCTGTAATACCTACGTTAGAATGTCAGGCTATAATTATCAGGTGAACTTCTGGATATCCAACACTATTTTAGGGTGTATTTGTTAAGACATTACGGCTCGGCTTATCATAAGGCATGCGTTTTAAACATACATAATATATTTCACTAACTAGTACGTCAGGAATTCTGAATTACTGAAATCCTTGAAACTTCCAGAAACACAAACTGCAATAAAGTAATATTATTTGTTTATTATTAAAGTACATGATTTATAGAAATTAACCAAAAAGACTGTGAAGACAAATAAAATTTTCTCGCGCATAACAATGAATGAATGATATTCAGTACGATCCGGTAATCTTAGAAACGTCCTCCGAAAATTCCAAAGGACAACTTCAGAGTAATCACTGATAGGCGGTAATCTCTTCCTGACAACTATGTGTCATGCTATATTTAGGTTACGTCAGTTTTGTGGATAATCAGGAAAACACGAAATACGCCCTTGGGTTTGACATGCTTTCAATGCAATACAAATTGTCGACGGCAACAAAATTGGTGATAAGCTCTAACGGAAAAGTGTTGGTTTTTATAAGTAAATCGGCTACTGATTACAGATTAATGTGAGATCCAGACGGTTCCTAGGCGTCGTTAGCAATATCGGGCGGCTAAAGTGGTTATTCATCATTTTATGCAACATATTTATAATTTATTGGAACTTGATGGTGTGAAATAATTCCATATTTTTTACTTTTAAACGAAGCTTTTGTATTAATTTTAATAGTGTATTTATAAGTTATTACCTCAATCTTGTTATGAACTGAATGAAAATTATAGTAGATTTTAATTAAGAATTAATTAAACACCCAGAAGATGTTTACATTTAATATTGTTTTGGTAATACATAGGTGCTTTAGTAAAGAATAAATGATAAAAATTGAGTAAAGTTTGGTGAATGTTTTTTCATGTTAACTTTTTTTTATCAATTAATATAGTAGTCGTTTCTTGCATTTTGTTAAATTACCAAAAGACAAGACAGTTTGAAAATGCCTACAGTACGATTAAGCCGAAAGTATCGCTAAGTGAATGTGAGACGCATTTTTTATTTCAAAAAATCGCTAACCGCCTGCAGCGAATTCCCACTAATGGTATGAGATGTTGTGAAGCCTGGTAGTGTAATACCAAAAATCGGAGAAGAGTAACCACCGGACGTTGAAAGGGCCAAATTAAGTCCAAAATCGACTTCTCAGACTTATGGCCTTTAGAGACCTAACTCGAAATTTGGCTGATGAGTGGTTAGGAGAACAAGGCCTTCTTGTAAGTGTACAAACGGTTTCTCTCCTTATAAGGTCTTTTGGACTGCAGCATTATAGACCCCATCTTGTGCTACCTCTGACCACTGAGCATCGACGGCAACGACTAGAGTGGTGCAGATAACGAAAACATTGGAATCTGGAATGGCTTGAGGTCGTCTTCTCTGATGAATTTCGATTCTGCTCGGGTGGACATGATAGCCGAAGAAGGGCCAGAAGACGTCAAGGAGAAAGACTTGAACCTCAAGTTGATGTTGAGTTAAAGTACACGGAACAGTACGCGTTATGTTATGTGAAGTTATTTCATATCGAAGTAGGTCATTCACATTCTTTATTCAGTCAAAAGTTTACAATTGACAAAGTAAATAAAAGATATTTCAACCATGTTATTGCCTGGCTGTGTGGCATTACAATGTTTCACCAGTAAGCTGGGAAAAGGGGTACCTTAACTAACCTATACTAAATATTTTAAGTGTCAACAGTAAATAAAATATAAAGTTACGAACATATATATTTAGTCTTTGCTCGAGGCAACATGAAAGTGCAACGTTAACTTCAGGAAGTACTCGGGCCGTATGTACTCCCTTACTTTGAACGAGTCATAATTACGACCCCAGTTCCCCAAAGACTCGTCGTGCCGCAAGCGACTCAGATACTAGTGCCTGCTTTAACTTAGTTTAAGCAGCTGGTCCGATACCTCAAACGACGGCCTCAGAGCCTGGCACCTCTGTGTTTGGCTCGGTCGTCCGACGAGTTTATCCTCGAAGCTCGAGTGTACACACCACAGTGTTAGCCACTGTTACAGTATTTTCTAAACCCACGGCACTAAAGCTTACGCAGTCTGCGGCAGGCACCTGGTATAGCGTACACCTCGCCTCTCGGCCGACTCAACTCGAAGACCATTTCTCTAATATGCAGACGATGTTCCCGGTCTGCTAACGGACCTGCTTTACCCACCTTGTTAAACACGTTTTTAGGTTGCAGGTGTGGACTATAGAAGGATTTGCCTCGGATCCTAGACTGGTCATTCCCTCCAGGAAGGGACCCCAGTCCAACTCCTCAAACGGCGGTCGTCTACCATTATACGCTATATGAGTGAATTTGTTCGTACGACCGACCAATGAGGACCGACCATCCACCCAAGAGTACAATCTAGCTTTAGCCATTGCCTTATGTTGCTCGAGTTAGTTTAAACTTTTTCGAAAGGAATCATTTGAATCTGTTGCTATGGCCGCCCAGATAACTTGATATTTCGCCCATAGAATATGTTTGGGATATGATTGGTAGAAGACTTGGAAATTTACCCCAGCTCCCACGGACTCCCATGAACTACAGGTAGCTTGAGTTAGTATTCCACAAGAAGAAATAGACCACCTTATTGAATCAGTCCCAAGACGTATTGGGGAGTATATAGATAACCGCTGTGGACCATTACAATATTACCAAACTTAATAATAAAAAATATAAACTCCTTGGTACTTTTTATTGAAATTTTAATCAGTTACTAGGTATTACCCAAACAATATGCAATTTAAACATCTCCTTCTGGGTATGGTGATTTCCTTGCCAGTGTGTATATTAAATTATTGAACTCTGGACAGAGAAATTCTATATGATGGACCATAAGACCAAACACAACAATTAAATTGTCATCAGCCAGCATACAGTATATTTTATTTAGTGTTATTTAATATTAGTAATGCACTGGCTCCGTACTATATACTCCGTAGCGTTAGAAATGTTGCACACACAGAGAATAATTCCTGGAAATTCATTTTTTGATAGTAGCACAACTACATATACTTAAAACGTGCTATGATATCAATGCCTATGTTATGTCTATGACAAAACAAAGTTTTATCTCGAAGTGACTTGTGAGGAAACCGATTTATGACAGCTGAATTTTAGATACAGATATTTTTGTTTATCGTGCCTCTGTCTACTTGTGCAAGACATCAAAATGGAGAACTGAAGCGTTCCACAGAGCGCCAAGGTAGACGCTCCAGACAATTAGTTCTGCCATGCCGTTTTGCTATTACGCAACAAATCGCTCACTTATAGTTTAAAGTGGACGGTAGATTTGATACTATCCCTACACATATAGCAGTGCAGTGATTAGTGCCATATTCGACTGCGAACCACGGTACTCAACAATGTTTACACTGGTGTAGAGAACGGCATCATAGTGAGGCAGAATGCCACTTGCCGTATTGAGCAACGAATCACCATTATGTTTATATATGCACTGTAGATGCCGCATTTGAGAGCGACGTGTTTACTGTTGAGAAGTATGTTCACAGGACTATTGGAGTAATGGTTTGGGGGCGTTATGTTAGAGATGGCCTACAATCTACTTCCTTACCTTATCAAGGTAGCCATCCCTGTCCACATCCCTATTGCACGGAATTTCTCCAAAAAACTGGCGTTTTTCAGTGAGTACACCGATCGCCCGATTACAATCGAACATGCGAGGGAGTTGATGGACTGACCACTTTGCACCCTCATTCACTAACCCTAACACGAAGTTCAAGATAATTGTGCGAGGTTCCCTAAACTGAGATCGACCAAATCATTTTGTGCGGTGCCTCTTCGTGCACATGAATAAACTTAACTATGGGATCGCAAAACATATTACTAATTGGTTTACTAATTACTAGCAAATGTTACTGTTTATCTAAAATATCAAGATCTAGAAATTATTTATTTTGATTGTAACAATTTCAATGTCACGGAATATATTAGAGTTTTCCCAATAAAATTGTTAGGATACTCTCATTTGTGTGTTTTCAAAATGTAGTACGTATATAATTTTAAATAATTTTTGAGTGGGACTGTGTGTTTTATGTAACTAGAATCGTTGAATCACAGTTCCGAGATTGCGAAGTGTTTATTTTCTTCTCGTTGTCACCTTCAGTGCCCTTTGTAGATATCAGCTTCATCTTGAAATTTTGGTAGTTGTTTGGTATATGAGCAAAATACACAGGCAGTCGTCCATGGTTTTTTAATCGTTCTTAATGCCTAAAAATATATATAGTAGGAGGGTTTGAGTACTTCCCTGTGGGACATACATCTCCTTGGTTCTATAGGGTACATTAACATAAATGACGGTTTTCCATATTTAGCCTGAATATTACAAATCATTTGGTTTTAAAGATCTATACTCGACATTAGTGACTAGATACTTTGCTCCTCTCAACTCTTCCGACCTGTACATTATTCTCAAAAAGTATTAGAACTTTTTAAAGATAAGTGTATGAGATTATTTCCACCAATCAAAAACATCTCTTCCTAGAGACCCCAAGTAACCCTACTAGCACAAAAGAAAACCAACGCCTCGGCGGCATCATCAGCTACCTTTATATCTGCATTCGTTTCTTCTTTAAGCACAGATAATCTTCGAGCCTCTCGTTTCCTCCTAAATAATTTAATTCCAACGTCATAGTCCAGAAACTGCTGACACTGAAAGTTTTAACCGTCAATTTGAAGATTTTCTACGCACATCTCAAGCTATAGTACAGTTTAATTAATTTCATTAAAGACATATACAGGGTAGGTTTTTTTTGATGATCAGTATGGGGATCTCGGAAACAAGCGGAGATAGAACAATGGTTAAATTAGAAAAGATTTGCAGTTTTACTGGCCCAATTTAGTGCCACTTTCGGATTTTTGTAAAAATTCATGGCTTACTAGATATTAAAAAAAACGAAATTATGTCGATTTAGTCAAATCACTCTAGCTCCTTTGTTTTTGATTTTATAAAAAAGTGTAAATATCAAAATTAAAGGGAATTGTATCCCGAATATGATTGCCACGTCCTCGTTTGCGTGACAGCTCTCGTTTTCGAGATATGACACAAACTTATCTTTTTTTGAATGGAAACCAAAGTTGGCTATGACCTCCAAAAATCGGACATTTTTAGAGCTTTTCAACGATATAATACTCGATATAGTTATTCATAAAAATAACGGAGTTATGGATGCTTTTCTCTCTTATTTTTACTTTTAACGCTTCTAGTTTCGAGTAACTAGAAGCGAAAGCAGAAGGCTACGAGAATTATGCGAACCGACCTGAAGAGGGCAGATGTGACTCTGCCGAAACGTCGTCATTTTACCATCGATCCCGGCAGGGATCAGTTATCAACTATGCGGATGAATTCCCGGAAACCATCTAATACATTTAGTGCCCGCGAAAACTTAAAAACAAATATATATATATATATATATATATATATATATATATGTTTGAAGCCTTTTTTCATGGCTCATTATGATGAACTAATTATATAAAATATATTTCTGTTGTAATAAAATATAGGTAAACAAATATTGATTATAAGTATAAAATGCCAACTTGACTCTATTTAATCGTTAAAAATTGCGATACACAATAATGTCTCATTTTTATGTCCTACTTATCAGGATCCAAAATAAAATGATTTCTACAATTTCCCGATAAAATAATTGTGGGTGTAGGTAAAGCGAGCCAGAGTAAATATATGTATGAAATTCTGAGAGAAATCCCTATAAACACAAATCGAAAAATGCAACCTTATGAAATTCTTCGGAAATACCGTATAGAGTCTAAAGTGAATTTATTGAGAAATAGCCTTTGAAAACTGCAATAAGCTTGCATGCTAAAGATATAAGATTTTCTTTTTATCATTATTTAATCCTACACAAAAATTTACTCAACAGATTATTTCGATATTTTTGTTTTTGTTTTGTTGAGCTATTTAGAGCTTTTAAAAAAACATCAGTTTAATGTGTTTTGCAATTAAATCTGTTTGATAGCCATAGATTTAACGGAAACGTGTATTGCTGATGTTCATTTGCATCTTTATTAACAGACTTCCAAAATGGAGGAGGTTATCAATTCGTCGCGTATTTTTTTTTCGCTTTTTTTAACTAAATGTGTAACTAATGCTAACATTACTCCTTATTTTATTAAAATTTTGGGTTTGTAAGTTATACTGAACGCTATATAACGAAGACTAGTATAACGACAATATAGTCTTATAAAAGTACATGATTACCAGGCTTCCAGTTATACACTATATTTTTTTCAACTATACTTATGTTTATGCACTCAAACTCAACAACGAGACATCTTTCGGAAAAATATTCCCAATTGATTTTATAGCATAATCATAAAATGCGCCACTAAAAGCTAAAGATGTTCATCATGTTCAACTTAGAAACATTTTTTTTTTAATTACGAAAATTTATTTGGCCAGAACAATGTTTATTTAGAATTTTTTGCTCAACAAAAATGTTAACCAATTTCAAAGCCTATAAACAATACTAAAAAATTAAATTTTCGTGGCAAAGTTCTGAAAAATTCATACAGCAACCCTAATTCTATATCTATATTCTATATTCTTCCTTTTCTTGGTACTTACTGTTAGGGCTATTTCGTTGCTTAGAGGGTTAAGATAAGTAGACTAGACTGAAATATTCCCCATAGGTATTAAGTTGTGTATGTTCGAGTACATTTTGTTCAGCCTTCTACCAGAATATTTTATAATAGTTACATGCTGCCTCACCATTTGTCATTTTCTTGACCACATCAGTACACACGAGTATTTCTTCAATCGTTAAAAGTATTTCTGGAGTTTCAGGGGTTTTATATAGTTTCCTGTAGAATTGTTTTGTTACTTTCTATTATTGTTAGTGCGATTACTTCCCGAGAATATAATAGTGCATTTTAAGCGTGCCTATAACTCTTGTTCTGTCAAAACAAGAATTGCTGTTGAAAGTATTTAGGAAGTTGCTATACCCACTGACAAATAAAGCGCAACACCCAGAAGGATATGTGTAAATTTAATATTGCTTTGGTGAAAAAAAAATAGCAACATGTCTTGGCTGTCTATTTCTTCTTGAGGAATACTATCCCAAGCTACCTGTATTGCATATATTAGAATAGCCAAAGTCCATGGGGACCTGGGGTAAATTTCCGAGCGTTCTACCTTTATTATCTCATGGTAACAGAATCACAAGAGTCTCGTCAAAAAAGTTAAACCTATATCGATCAATATGAGGCCGAGCATTATCTTGTTGAAATATGGGATCCATTAGCCGATTAAGGGAGTACATGCGTCTACACTACTTCCTAAAGATAACGATAACCTACTTCCATGTGCAATAGCACCCCATACCAATTCGATCAACATAAAATTGAGGTTGAAGAGCTTGTCCTCGACATTTTTTTAACGGAAACCTAAATTCTTGAGAACAAATAGAGATATCGAAGCAACTTTTTTTTTTGAATTAAACCTTAGGTTATGTAGGTTAAGGGAAAATTATTTAGACTGTAATCAGCTACTATTATAGGGGTGGAAATAGGGGTTGAAACGGGGCAAATTTCAACATTCGAGCTTTTTTTGATTTTGTTTTTGGTATATCTCAAAGAAAAATTGGGATATTTATATACATGATTTTTTAAATTGTAGGGTTATTAATATAAATCAGAAAAATACTTATTGCAAAACTATCCTCTCAAAAATATACGTGAAAACCGGGCGAGCGGGTGAAAACATAAAAAATCGCCAAAATATAGTGTTTATTGGGCGCTGAACACGGTCCTAAAAACCAATTCGTTATCATTTTTTACTGTGGAGATCGTTTGTCTTTATCATTTTCCCCCATTGACATCAAAAATGCTTGTCTGATTCATTCTAATGTCGCACAAAACGCAATACAATAATTTTCTTTTACGACAACAATAGTTATATACGCTTTTGTTAATATGTACCCAAAGATGTCGGATCATAAAAAAGATGAAATATAAAAAATAAAAAATTATTAACGTAACTAAACATTACTCTCTTCGAGGTGTCATTCCTTTGTACGCAAGACAATATATATATTATATATAAATATAATATATATGGTTTCTGGTCGGGAACCTTCATCAGTTGCACTTCCAACAATTGAATGTCCTCTCGAACACTTCTTTAAGCATTTGATCTTGAAAATCCTAGATGTCGGTCTTACATCTCGCGTCTTCAAATGTAACTATACATTGTCGAAAAATATCTGACTGAAAATTCACTAACCAGACTCATAAACGGTTTTTTTTCACTCCCATGCCCCCGAATTCATTCCTATAGTGAAAAGTGATAATGATAAACGATCTCCACAATGGGAAATGATAACGAAATGGTTTTCAGAATCGTGGTCAGCTTCCAATGAATCACTAAACAGTATTTTGTTGGTGATTTTTCACTTTTTACTCACTCCCCCCTATTTTCATATATATTTTTGGGAGGCTTTCCCATAAATATTTTTTAATGTGTATTAATAACTCTACAATTTAAAAAAGCATGCGTATAAATATCTTTATTTGTCCTTGAGATACACAAATACAAAAAAATATCGAATTTTGACATGTGCACCATTTCACCCCACTATTATAAGGGAATAGTGGATGATGACATTCTAAATAATTTTCACCTTAATCGACAAAACCGAAGATCCAATTAAAAAAATATTTCGATATCTCTGTTATTTCTCAAGATATTAGGTTTCCGTTAAAAAAATACCATTTGAGCCTAGTGCGTCGTCTTTCCCTTCTTCGGCCATCATGTCAACCTAAGCTGAATCGAAATGTATCAGAGAAGACGACCTGATGCCGTTCCACATTCAAATGTTTTCATTCTCTACACCACTGTAGTCATTGCCGTCGATGTTCAGCACAAGATGAGGTCGACTATGCTGCATACCAAAAGACCCTGTACGGCGGTAAACCGTTCGGATACTAACAAGATGGCCTTGTTCTACTAATTACTCATCAGCCAAATGTTGAATTGTCAAAAATCAGTCTCTAAAGGCCCTAAGTGTTAGTTTGGGGCCAGAGGGTCAACACTTCGGCAACTCCACAGTTGTGACACTGTGATAACACGTCATACGGCGTCAACATTTGGGCGACATTCCGCAAATGTTTAAGAATCGAACGTCGGGATATTTTGCTTTCGGTTGCATTCTACAACAAAAACAATTCATTCGACTGCGACCATGGAATAAATATCTCGTGCGAATATAATTTGGTGGATCATAAAAAAAGGAAAAAGGGAAACAAAAAACGGAAATGTCGACTTTGGGTTCACCACTCCAAACGTCACGAAAAAATGTTCCACTCTCTGAAACGACCTTAAAATGGTTCGTACAAAATTATTTGCGGATGTCGGTGACAACATCTGATAAGTTGCATTCATTGATGGAAGAAAGTATCCAACGCATTAATAGGAATGAGGGAATGCTTACCAACAATACTCAGATTAGGGTAAATGCATTTGCTTGTTTATTGTCTGCCGTTTTGTAATTTTTATTTAGAAAAGCAGGTTATTAAGCAATGCTTTTCGGGACTTTAAGGTTATTAAATTAATATATATATTCTCATTACTACATATTTCCCATACTATAATGTTTGTCTGAAAATGACAACTTATTTGATGTTAGGTAATTCTGTTCCTTTACAAACGCACTTTCAACAAATATTTTGCACTTGCTCACTAAATTGAACTAACTTTAGCTCGCAGTCATTTTCTCGTTTACTTTCACTTTGTCTAACTTTATTGCGTTAGGGCAGCTTATAAGTAAAAATTGTTTATTTTAGTAATATAAATTTATTTTATAGAACAAAAAAAATAATATAAACTAAAAATTTATAGGCAGTGACAATATCTTAAATAATTTATTTAACTAAAATTATTTTATTTAAAACTTGTTCAAACTCTAGCTGAGGAAAAACTACGGAAATAACTTCAATGTAGTTAACTGGCAATCCAGTGCTACTCAAGACGTTGCTTGATTAAGCTCATAATAAATATGAGCCGAGTGTAAAAAGTTTAACAGACACGTTGAGTTTTCAAAGTTTCGGTAATGGAACGACCTTAGTCGGCAAAATATAAAAGAACGGTGTAATTAAAAATTTTTTGTTAAAGAGATCTAAATGCCGAGGCTGATAGAAAACAATTTGAACTTTAATTTCTATATTTAGAGTTCATTTTCTCTGTCAAAGAAACTAATTAATCCAAAACTGGCAATTATACCTCACTATTTTGTATGTTCATGTGGATTTTCACTCCTCACAATGGTTTCTGAAAATACACAGATAAGTAAACTAATTGAAAATCAAAACCAAAGTGTGAAACTGCCCGGAATACTAGGTGCCTTCTTATAGAAAAACTCTCTCGCAGGATTAACTGTGAGAAAGTAGGTCTACGGATTTGTCAACTAGTTTTCCTGTATAATATGTTGGGATGTATTTTGTGTGATACTTATCTGATGGGACCTTTCGATTCCTTATCAGCAATCGTTGTCGAACAATGTAGTTTCAAATTAGTTACACAATACTATAGCTTGACTTTAAATATATGAATGAACCACAAATATTATAAATTAATTTTAGCATTCTGTACTGAATGTGGCCACTATCTATTAAACAAAATAAAAATAAAAAAAATTGGTTGAGGGATAGAGAAAAAAGTGGTACCGAACCGTTTTGACTTTGCCTATTTATATACAGACAAATACATACACTTCGTGACTGAGATACGAACTAGTGAAGTATAAGTACTTTCTAAATGATTGTGGTGGCAATTAGTTATTTTGGATATGTTAATATGGGTTTTCACTCCTCGCAATGGTCTCTGAAAAAACACAGATAAGTAAATTAATGAAAATCAGAGTATCGTATATAAGAGCAGTTTGTGGAAACTGCACGGATTTGTCAACTAATTTTCCTGTACAATATGTATTTTGTATGATACTGATCTGATGTGAACCTTCCATTCCGTATCAGGAATCGTTGTCGAACAATGTAGTTTGAAATAACTCATACGAATGTGAGAGACTAAACTAAAAAATTAACTAATTTGGAACTGTCCCTAAAGTTATTCCACATCTTCATGCTACTGAAATAGAACCCAGGAAAATTTATGTTACTTAATAATCGCCATTTATTGGGCTTTCGCAAGTTTGCAAAATTCAAATCTTTGTAAATATGGTTTGTAAACTAAAATCAGAATTATGTTATTTGATCAATTTTTGTCAATAATAAATTGGCATTAAATTTGTATATTATCAATGAATACAGACTCAGAAGGATACACGTTTAGCAATACATGCCCTTTGTTTACATACTGGCAGTTTCCAATAGAGTGAAAAAGCCTCTTGCCCTTACTATAGCCCTCTCTTTCTATCCTTGGCAAGATATTTGAGCATTATAGCTACGTTCAGAAGGTGTATGCTCTAAGGTTATAGCACAGTGGGAAAGGTAAGTCTCTAATTCAACGTGTAAGAGCAAGATTTGAATTGCACTCACTGAGAAAAGTTTCCAACAAAAAAGTATATTACAGTCATATATAGTATTTATTAAGTAATTTTGCAGAATAAATTAGTTAAGTACATGTTATTTGTTCTAAACAAAGTATTTGAAATTTTATTTAATTTCTTGTTGATCAGGAATAAATAAAAATTAAACTGATGCTAATTAGTCGTAAAGAATTAATATTAGGGAACCAGATGTATGCAAAGACGAAAACAGATTTATCAATAAGGAACTTTTTGTGCGTATAAATATTTTTACTTACACGATAGTAGTAGTAGTAGCGTCTTAGCTACATGAATCTGCAGTTAACAGATTAACCAGTAACATTGACAATCATATATAAGATAAGTCGTTTTGAACTTTCATTTATTGTTTTGTACTACAATAATTTGTAACATTAGTTCTCAAGAAAAAGACTTGTTCAGTACATGTCTCTGATTATCGGCATCGTTTTTAACTATAATATACTTCACCACTAATTGAGTGTGCTCTTTTCTATGCGCTTGATTTCCTAGCTACTTGGTTCCCTGGGTTGTAAGTGAATGAACTTTGTTGTCTACTTATCTACTGTGCTGTCCTTTTGCCAATTTACCTAACCATTAACATTATAGAGATTTCACCCTGAGGATGACAACTAGTATATTTGTCTTACTTCTTATCCATGGGCGTTGGTTGTAACTTTGAATTTTCGTGTAATTTCGTTTTCAGAAAGTATATTTCATAACCGTGCGACACTACAGTCAGAAGATATGATCAAATCTATTTCTCTCGAGATATATTAAAATTCAAGATTTGATTCTTCCGAATGCCATTTACAATAAGTAACTTATAGTTCCAGTCTAATTTTCGAAACATAATTTCTATTGTCACTTTCTTGCTTGCTTTACCCCTTCAGACTCCTCTGTTAATAGCAACTTCTAATCTGTCTTCTTGTATTCTGATATTGGCGGACAGTACACTTACCTTGCAAATTAATAGCTACTACATAAGGTCTCGTTCGCCTGTTCCTGTAGGTGTATGTAACGTAGAAAGTTTATATATATATATATATATATATATATATATATATATATATTTGTTTTTAAGTTTTCGCGGGCACTAAATGTTTTAGGTGGTTTCCGGGAATTCATCCGCGTAGTTGACGTAACGACGCTAAAATGAAGTATTCGCTACGAGAACCGACCTGAAAAGGGCAGATGTGACCGAAACGTCGTCATTTTACCATCGAGCCCAGCAGACGTTTCGCCAAGGTCTCACTTGGCATTCTCAATGCGTAGTTACGGTGAACTGAGAGGTGATCTGCCTGAGCTGTTTATTTTATATTTCTCCGTGGGAGGTCGTATCGCACCTGATGGGTCGGTGTTGACTCCGCCCCCTTCGCTGCCGTGTCAGGTGTTTTACTTGTTGACGGGTTTGTATTTTGCGTAGTTAATTGTGTTTTATTTTGATGTTTTCATATAATTGTCTTCCATGTGTTAGAGAGGTGCAGGGCGTCGTCTCTTTTATTTAGTTGTCCAGTTTTCTCAATTTCAATAGCTTCTCGTATTAGTCTAGTTTTGTAGTGAGGAGTTTGTGAGATCTGTTTACAACTATTGAAATTGATTTTATGGCCCGTTTGTTGCTGGTGTTGGAACAGGACCGATGTCGTTTTTTATTTTTGGCAGCTAATTTGTGTTCCTCTAAACGGGCTGAAATTCTCCTGTTCGTTTGTCCGACCTATACCTTATCGCACGTTCCGCAAGTTATACTATATACCCCTCGGTTTTCAAGTTTTACTTTTGGTTTGGCATTTCCTAATCTGGTGCCTATAGTCTGGTGCGGTTTGTATGCTGTCGCTATGTCATGCCTTCGAAGAATCCTCCAAACTCCAGAAGAAATTGGAGAATCTACAAACAAAGTCTCGGAAATACGAATTACCCACAGCCGACGACAACATCCGCAGTGTCCACAACATCTCGAACTACCCACTATCCACCACAGAAATCAGTGTTCTTAGTAAAGGTTTCAACTTTGCTATAGCTCCGAAGAAAATTCGGATCGAGGAAATCATCTCCAATGTCGAAACAATCGGCAGAGCATATAAGGCAAGACGTCGCTCAAGACTCTCAAAGAATCCGAAAACATCACCATACTACCTGCCGACAAAGGAAACTCCACCGTCGTAATGAACACTATAGACTACCCGGACAAAATAAAGCAACTTTTCGACAATGACTCAAGTTACAAACCATCGCCCAGAGAACCGACCACCTACCTAGAAAAAACCACGAAATCCAAAATTAAAGATTCACCCATAGAAGAAGAACTACAGAAAAAACTGATCCCCAGAGAAAAGTCAAGTCGATGTCCAAAGCTCTACGGTTTGCCTAAAATCCATAAAGACGGAATACCACTTCGAACTATAGTTAGTGCTTTCAACTCGCCAGTATACACCTTGGAAAAATATCTAGCTAGTACCCTACAACTGACTCAAGTTACAAACCATCGCCCAGAGACCCGACCACCTACCTAGAAAAAACCACGAAATCCAAAATTAAAGATTCACCCATAGAAGAAGAACTACAGAAAAAACTGATCCCCAGAGAAAAGTCAAGTCAATGCCCAAAGCTCTACGGTTTGCCTAAAATCCATAAAGACGGAGTACCACTTCGAACTATAATTAGTGCTTTCAACTCGCCGGTATACAACTTGGAAAAATATCTAGCCAGTACCCTACAACAATTGTGGAAAAAGCAGATTCATACATTAAAAACTCGGAACATTTCACACGCCTTCTCAACAGCATTTCCATAGAACCAGAAGATATCATAGCTAGTTTCGATGTCAAGTCCTTATATCCAAGCATACCGGTAGAAGCACTTCAACAAATATCTGAAAATGAAGACCTCCCACAATTCGTGATAGATTTGTCACGACATTGCCTCAAAAATGCCTATTTTATGTATGACAACAACGGACAGAATTGGCCGAATTCTTCGAAGGCATGACATAGGGACAGCATACAAACCGCACCAGACTATAGGCACCAGTTTAGGAAATCCCAAACCAAAAGTAAAACTTGAAAACCAAGGGGTATATAGTATAACTTGCGGAACGTGCGATAAGGTATACGTCGGACAAACGAACAGGAGAATTTCAGCCCGTTTAGAGAAACACGAATTAGCTGTCAAAAATAAACAAACGACATCGGCCCTGTTCCAACACCAACAACAATCGGGCCATAAAATCAATTTCAATAGTTGTAAACAGATCTCACAAACTCCTCACTACAAAACTAGTCTAATTCGAGAAGCTATTGAAATTGAGAAAACTGGACAACTAAATAAAAGAAACGACGCCCTGCACCTCTCTAACACATGGAAGACAATTATATCAAAACATCAAAATAAAACACAATTAGCTACGCAAAATACAAACAACAACAAGCAAAACACCCGACACGGCAGCGAAGGGGGCAGAGTCAACACCGACCAATCAGGCGCGATACGACCTCCGACGGAGACATAAAATAAACAGCTCAGGTAGATCACCTCTCAGATTGCAATGTGAACGTCGTCGTCGATTTCAACTTCGCCATAGCTCCAAAAACAATTCCAACCGAAGAAATTATTACAGCAGTTGAAGCTTCCCTACACTCGCCGACGAAAGAAAATGCTGAAGACATCCGGCAAGAAGTGTCCAGAATATTACGAACAAGCAAACCACCAAATTCCAACCTCAGTCCATCTGAACGGAAAGCACTGTCTCAACTTCGTAGAAATAAAGACATTTTAATTCTACCAGATGAACAAGGAAGAATACAATCAAAAGATGACTGACATTTTTCAAGACACTTGGTACAAAACAACAACCCGGAACCCAACAACGTATCTTGAAAAAGTTACAAAAACCATAATTCAGGAATCACCTATAGACAGCGAAATCAAAAACAATTGATACCACGCGAGAAGTCATCCAGGTGCCCTAGACTCTACGGACTTCCATAAATACATAATGAAGAAGTTCCCATAAGGCCCATCGTAAGTGCTGTAAACTCAGCAACACAAAAACTGGAAAAATACATAGCCATGTTTATGCAGCCTAAAGTGGAGGAAGCGGATTCCTATCTGACAAGAATTTTCTGTCAATTGACTTGTCACTTCACATACTCACAAAGTATGAAAGTATTCCTATATTAACATTATTACCTCTTACTTTTTAAGGGATGTACCATCTATTCATATTATAACCTGGATTATTCTAAGTAACTCTCTTATAATAATGTACATTGTATAGTTTAATTATATTATTATATAAGTTTTCGCTGGCACTAAATGTGTTAGGTGGTTTCCGGAAATTCATCCGCGTAGCTGATAACTGATCATCCCTGCCCGGATCGATGGTAAAATAACAGACGACCTTCCACTCCCATCAGCTATAACTATTCAAGCAGTCCAATAAGGGAAATTATTTAAGTAAATCTTTGCACCTATGATGCAAGCAACGAAATAGCAACAGCAGCTGATAAATATAAAAGGAAAAGTAAAGTAAACAATACCCAACATAAAATAATAAACAAAGGAGGTCAAATAAAAACATTTTCCAATTCATCCTCATGACAACCACAACAACAAAAATTACTACTGTAATTGTTATTTGTGAAAATATTGTTACGAAAGCGGACCCTGTTTCATTTCAGTACGACACCGATCGCTTTGAGGAAAAAATGGTTCTCGAAATGACTCGGTAGCTGTAAGATTGATGATTGATTTTGCGAGAATTTTTTATGCTGGTTTTAAAAAAGAAGCAGCCCACGATCGCGAGTTAGTTAGACAGGACGACGAGCGTATATTTTATCATCATCAGAGATGTGGAAGTACAAAGAAATTTAAGACTGAGTGGCGTCAAGAAAAATAATAAACCTTTACTTCGGGCATTGGAAGTAGAGGCTGTCATGAACATGTCCAATCCGAGGGTCCGAGCAGTTTCCTTTAACCAGGAAAAGTCAGAGTCACCATTTCAAGCGCTGCTGGCTGGTCTGAACAAAATATTAGAACTGGCACCAGAGGAGCATGTTACCGCTGTGGACGGACAGGGCCCTTTCAACGTGATTGTCGAGTGAGGCTACCTGAACGATAACCGACCAGGGGTAACCAACAGAACAGCCACATGTCCAGGGACCGTCAGCCTGTCAGCATAAGGGGGCGAATGCTGACTGACCCTCCACCAGCCTCCAAAACGTTATCCATCCGGAGATTTTGCAGAGATAGCAGCAGCCTAGTCATCTGAGGCACCTTCAATGGGCGAGCAGTTACCATCACCATCAATACCGGCGCCGCTGTGTCCATTGCCAAGTCCAGGGTTTTGAGAGCACCAGAAATTCGGCCAGTTACCAATAAAATCCAGCTCAGAACAGTCACCGGCGAGTCCATGTCAATACAGGGGAGGCAGATGTCGTGCTACAGATAGGGAACAACATGATCCGGCATAGGGTCCTGGTAGCGAATATTGAGGACGATTTTATACTGGGTATGGACCTACATAGCCAGCATGGATTTATGTTCTACCCCAGATATGATGTTCTTCAGTTCCTAAGTGAGGAATTTGCATTGACACGGCCCGTCAACAGTTCAGTCACCTCCATAAAAATTGTGGCAAAGTCTTCAGCTAGAATTCCCGGTCGAACGGAACAGATAATTCATGGGCAGCTAGACAGTAATCCTGGGAGCTGCGTTGGAATGGTGGAGCCCGTACACTTAGCTCATGACTACTTAGTTGGAATTTGTCCAACGACATCAGAATTGTCAATGGTCAAGAGATAGCTTGTTTCGAGCCAGCAGAGACCATCATCAATTGCGAAGAAGAGTACCAGACGTCGGTGAAGGCGGCAGGACCCAGTAAAGAGTTTCTACGACAGTTTGCTGACCATTTGACATACCTGACACCAGAGAACCAGCAGAAAGCCAAGCAATTTATCACAATGCACTGGCCAATTTTTAACAGTCAAGATGGAACCACCGGTCGCACCAACATCATCCAGCATCGAATAGATATTGGAAAGGCTCAACCCATCAGAATACCACCTAGACGACTACACTAATGGAGTATGTACTGAGCGGGTTAACATGGAGGACGTGATTAGTATACCTCGACGACATTCTAGTCATGGGTCAGACATTCGACGACCACCTGAAGAACTTGGACGAAATATTCTCCAGGATTAATAATGCCAACCTGAGACTCAACCCGAAGAAGTGTTCCATGTTCCAAAAAGAAGTAGAGTTTTTGGCCACGTCGTTTCCGAGTCAGGAATCCGCACCAACGAGGACAATATAAAAGTCATCCGTGATTGGCCAGTCCCAAGAGACAAGAATGAACTCCGAAGCTTCTTGGCCTCTATTCCTACCACTGAGAAAGAGACCTTCCGTTGGAATCAGGATTGCGAATGATTTAGACGACTGAAGACAGCACTATGTTCCAGCCCAATCCTAGCCTTTCCTACACAGTCCGGCAAGTTCATGTTAGACACCAACGCCAGCAACACAGGTTTGGGGGCCGTCCTATCCCAGGTGCAAGATGGTGAAGATTGCAATAATAAGAGCTCTAGACCACTTCCACAAATACCTCTATGGTCGTCATTTCTTAATCCTAACAGATCATGCCGCCCTCAAATGGCTGCTGGACATGAAGACACCGGAAGGACAACTGGCCAGGTGGATGGAGAAATTACAGCAATACGATTTCATGGTGGACCACAGTGCCGGCCGTTTGCACAATAATGCCGATGCCCTATCCAGAAGACCCTGTAGAGCAGAATGCGGACATTGTCTGAAGATGGAACAGCGAGAGGGTATCTCAGTCAGACAGATCCGAGTGCAGGCCAATGAAGACTGGATAACGGAACAGTGCATCCAGGACCAAATGGCTGATCCAGACATCGAACCAATCTTGTCACTCAAAACGAGAGGGGCATCCAGGCCACGACGGGACGAGGTAGCTAGATACTGCGACGTGCTGAAATCGTTATGGGTTCAATGGGACTCTCTAAGAGTACACAATGGAATGCTCAAGCGAGTTTGGGAAAGCGCTGATGGACGAGAAACCAAGTCTCAACTGGTACTTCCGAAGAAAAAGGTACCAGCAGTCCTGACCGAAGTACATAATGGGATTACCGGAGGCTACCTGGGCATCAATAAAACCCTACACAAAGTTCGCCAGCCGTACTACTGGGTGAATTACTTCGAAGACGTCAGAGCTTGGTGCCGCATATGTGCCGCCAGTAAGGGCCCGAAGACCGGGACCAAGGGCAGAATGCAACAGTACAATGTGGGCGTCCCATTTGAGAGAATTGCCATCGATGTCGCCGGTCCGTTTCTCGAGTCTGAGAGGGGGAACAAATACATTCTGGTCGCAATGGATTACTTCAGCAAATGGTCTGAGGCATATGCGATATCCAACCAAGAGGCAACCACGGTAGCGACGGTGCTAGTAGAACAACTATTCAGCAGGTTTGGCGTCCCGATGGAATTACAGGGGCGTAACTTCGATTCGAATGTATTCCAGAAGGTCTGCACGATGTTGTAGATCAGGAAAACGAGAACAACACCATTACACCCACAGTCATACGGAATGGTGGAAAGATTCAACAGGACCTTGGAACAACACCTATCCAAGGTCGTCAGCAATAACCAGCGTGATTGGGATGAGCATATTCCCCTATTCCTGTTGGCATATCGCTCTGCCGTACATAATAGTACAGGCCTGACCCCTGCCAGGGTCCTATTCGGAAAGGAGCTGCCATTACCGAAGAACCTTCCCAAAACATCGACGATTATGCCGACCAGCTCCGATATAACATGCTGGTAATACACGAATTAGCCCGAACGCAGATGTTGGCCACCAGTGACCGGATGAAGACGCGATACGACCTCAAGGTCAATTCAGTCGGGTTCCAGGAGAAGAACAAAGTCTGGCTGTACAACCCCCAACGGAGCAAGGGCAAATCCCCAAAGCTTACACCCGCCTGGGATGGTCCATACGAGGTGGTCAAGAGGCTTAATGACGTCGTCAACTGGATCCGTCGAAACCCCAAGGCTGAGTTAAAGGTGGTCCATTTAGATCGACTCGCTCCCTACCATGGAGAGGATGTTTCTGATCGGGACGATCAGAATTAAAGGGCAGTGTTACGAAATTTACCAAAGCAGACCCTGTTTCATTTCAGTACGACACCGATCGCTTTGAGGAAAAAATGGTTCTCGAAATGACTCGGCAGCTGTAGGATTGATGATTGATTTTGCGAGAATTTTCTATGCTGGTTTTAAGAAGGAAGCAGCCCACGATCGCGAGTTAATTAGACAGGACGACGAGCGTATATTGTAATGTTATTGTGAATCAGCTGTTCTGTAAAATTTTGATGCAAATAAAAGTTCTAGAAAAGTGAATGTGAATATTAGTTTTATAATTTTAAATTGAACCCACGGATTATATAAGAATATTAAACTACATTAATTAAAACTTTTTTCAATTGCTAATAATGTCTTAAATATCTCGAAAGTATGAGTCACTTTTATAATCTTGCAACTATTAGTGTTAGTCCTAATATTTTTTCAAAATCTTAACATGTAGTAACTTTTCATTGTATCATCAAAACATTCGAAGTTCATCACAAAATTTTACAGAATTTGAAACATTACTAGATTTTTTAAAAATCACTCTTATGGGGTAATAGTCTTAACAGAAACTTGGCAAATTGCTTCACCTGATAACTTCTCTCTTCCTGGTTACCAAATACACTATAATGGAAGTAAAACAAATAAATGTTTGTTTGTAGCCTATAAACAATTAAAGAAAATTTGTTAATAGCCTTCCTCAACTATTTAAAAAATTTAAACTGTGTAACTTTTTATTGGTAATTTAAATATTGATGTACTAGATTTGGATAATAATTTAGATAATGATTACCCAAACATATTAATTGGATTTGGATTCATATCGTGCATAAATAAACATACAAGAATAACTACAGCAAGTCAAAGATTTATTGCTCATATTTTCCTTAGAATCATAAGAGATCTTCTTAATATGTAGGGTATTGTTCTACATGTCGATACAGACCACTATGGTAAGAAAGTAGGTTTTAAAGACAATATCACATTGTCACATGCAATAAAATAACAATTACAAACTTAAAACTCGGAAATTGCTACTAATGAAATCTCAAAAAATTCAAACTATTAGCCATGGATAACTTACAGACTAATAAAATCAATAGAAAACAGAGCGTATCTTAAAAAAGACACATAAATAACCCTGCAAATGTCCAGTATGAAACTGAATACACAAACTATAGAAATTACTAAACAACATTAATATTTATTACATAAAATAGTTATTACAAAAAAGAAATCAGTAATAGTAAAGGTGAAAAAAATAAATTATGGACTATCATAAAAGAAAGTACCACATTTAAAAAAATAAAACCAGCATAAACAATTTTGTTTTTGAACACGGGCACATAATAAAAAAAGAAAACCGAAAAGAACAAGCAAATACTTTTAATAAATGCGTTTGCAATGTAGGAAAGCAAATGATAAAATCAGTTAACCCAAAATATACACTGGGTTTAAATAACAATCCACGTAATTATAAACCAGTAGACTCCTTTTTTTTTCACACCCGTTACTATGAAGCAACATCTGTTGGCATCGATGCTGAGTGTACTTGTCAGATCAAAAAATATCTAGCACAACCACACTGTCATATCACATACTAACTATTGTCATAAGGCATTTTTCCAACAGAATTTGAAAAGTCTACAATAACATTAATATATAAATCTGGAAACAATAAAATACTATTATTTGTTTCCATTTGCAAATATTCCTGAGAAAATTGTTTAAATCAAACTTATGGACTATCTAGAACAAAACAATTTACTCCCCTAAGTTTCAATTAGGTTTCCGTAAAAATAAAGATACTGAAAATGCCATAGATCTGTTGTGGAGCAGTTTTTCCAGATCTTGCGAAGACATTTGATACTGTATTCATCGGAAAAGCTGATGATACTGTTGATTCTGAAATATTAATTAAAAGCACGAAATAGATATACTATTAGGAACGCTGATGATACTTTTCTTTTTTTAAGGAATTGGAATGAAGGTTACTCAAAAATTGCAGATAAAATATGCTGGGTTAAACAATGGCTCCCTAATATCCTTTTTACATTAAATATAAAAAAAACTAAATGCGTTGCGTTTGCTTCTGTTATTAGAGGATTGCCTAATTATAATCATATAGCTTTTCACGACTACACTAACTGTACTAATTTTACTTACAATAATAAGCTAGATATTGTTTCTAGTACTAAACAGATTCAAATTTAAAATGGAATTTACATATAATATTAACAACAGCTAAACTAAGGAAATTGTTTTATTTATTTTACCAAATTAGACAATTCCTGAATATAGCAGAACTTAAGAATGTGTACTATGCATTAGTTCAATCTATATTTCAGTATGGTAAAAATAGCTGAGGAGGGACTTACTCAACGATTCTGTTACCACTAAAAACCGCTTAAAATCGAATATTAAAAATTATCTACAGAAAAGAACTTATGTATCCTACTACCAGCTTATACGAAGAATCTAAACTTATGAATCTATATAAATATATAAAAACTGTACTATTTAATGTAATAAAATCTCCTCTTTTTTTAAATTAGTTAACCATCAGTTTCAAACAAGAAACAACAATAATTTAAATCTTCAGCTGACAGAGGCTAAAAAAACTATTGGACAAAAAAATGTTTACTACTTTGGGCCTTGATTTTACAATCTGTTACCTTTAGAAATCAAGAAATTTGTGAACAAAAATAAATATAGATTGGCTATTAAAAAATTTATCACAACCTAATATTTAAACTTATTTTTAAATTATCTTAATTGAAAAATAAAATTGTATAACTTTCATTTGTTTTTTACCTCAATACTTATTTGCCTATTTATTTTAATTGGAATATGCTTTACTTACTTAAATATTTTTTACTAAACAAAATCTTTTGTGGGGCAGTGACTGTACACAAGCTATGCTTAAACAGTCACTGTCACTACATTTTTTTTTAATTATACTGTATATAAGTTCATTTCCTAAGTAGGTAATATGTAATTATATGTAATTTGTAATTATTTGTAATTACCCTTAAACAGTAAACAATATGCAGTTCTCGAATTCTTCTACTACACTTTCGCACGACCCATTAGTTGCGCGTTATATTGCTCTTTGAGTTAGTCGTCTATTAGTGCTTGACTGTTCAAAATTTTTACTAATATTATTATTATATAACCTCTTGGGAGTTTTTCTGGTGAGATGGAAACTTCGACGGCTTTGAGAGTAATTACAATTGTGAAAAATTTTATTGCGAACTTATGGGCTTCATATACGACCTGCCAGAGTGGAGATATGTGAATATTGTTAACTAGTTTAGCGTTAAATAAATACATGCCGTACACTCATGTTTCTTGAAACTGCTGAACGGAACTGTCCTGCCATAACGTTAGTTCTATGTTTTTTTGAGAAATTTGGCGGCTGTAGCAGATGGCATGAAGTTCTTAATGATTGTATTTTCTGGATTAACACTTTAGTATTTCTGCTGAGAAAATGATATCAGAAAAAATTCTGAAAGAATTTTAATTTAGGTAGTACAGTCAGTTCATAGAAACTTTCAACCTCTGAGGTAAATTGTCGAGACGACTAAAATAAAGGACCCCCCCGGGTGGGAAAAAATATATCGGATGTTTTAGGAGTAGAAATTGTTTTAAAATTGTATATACTAATGGTGGTCTACTGGTGGAAATTCAACCCTATTTCATCAAATTATAAACATTATTGCGGTTATTTTGTCAAAAGTATGTGATAAGATATAAAGTTGAGGGGAAATCGGAGAATTAAACGTATTGCGTTCCCGCAATTTGTTTAGTGTATTGTTTAAATTTTTTTTTTTGATTGAATTACTTCATTGATTTTTTAACTTCTGCACCTTTTCCAAAACCCTCCGCCGCGCTAATGCTAATTTTATTTGTTTTTTGCGTGTAAAATAAAGACAGTATTCGTGTTTTTGTGTATTGACTTCCGAGCAATTCGGACGCGTTTATTGATTTCTTCTTAAGACAGTCGCTTTTGTTGTTATTGTGTTACGATTTCGCGAGTTATAGTTCCGGTCATAACAACCGCTAAACCGCATTCATTTTGTTTCTTTTGTGTTTACAAAAGCGCATCATTTGTTTGTTAAACCCTCATTTTTTGTTTGCTCAATCAATGAACATTACGTCGCTATTTTTTGTGTAACGTGTCGTCCAGATAAAGCTCTAAAACAGTTCCCACCAGCTGCGGGGCTAGCCTCTCAAGAAAGATGAACCAAGAAAACTCCACCTGCAGAGCTTCGACTTAAAAGGTCAGTGATTAACTTTTATTTGGTGAATTCACTTACGCGACGGCACGTGTTTTATTGATTGTTCCGCTAAAGGTCCTTCGTCAATTACATACTTGAATTGAACCAGCATTGAACTAAAACCGCAACACCTAATTCATACTTTTTTTTGATAGTATATGTAATGTGCCATCGAAGACATTACAAAACGTAATGACCAAAATTGTTCACGACATATAGACAAATCTATTGAAACAAAACGAAAATAAAAATTTAATAAAACATTCATATTCGATATAATTTTGACCAATGCCTGACCTCACAAATGATCGATATAATTTTTGGAAGATTGTTCTTTATAAACTAAAAGTTCCGTTATTTGCGGTTCCAATCGAGTTCAAGAATATTAAAGACAAGAGATGGCCAACAACCCTATGAGAACTTCTATCTTTAATGTATTCTCTATTGTCCGCTGACTGACATTTTTTTTCACAACACCTGGTAATAAGATATTAATAAAATTGTTAAATTCACATCAAAAATAGAATATTTAATATGAATGTTACTAGAACTTATCCGAAAAAACAGTACTGATCTACTACATACACAATTTTACTACTAAACAATACAACGCTTTATGCTGAACTGAGAGAGCATTACACTGTCACTGTCCACAAATCTAATGGCATCTGACGCTCCCTCCATATATAATTACTCAATGTTTTGACCGTCAAGGCCAACTATTCAAGATTTCGAATGAAAAAAAAGTTGAATACAAATACATATATTCTAAAATAGATGAGTAGGTACCTAACTATACCAAATCATTGCATTGAGTTTCTTTATATTTTAAATAATACACATCTTGAAATGTCAGTGAGATGTTTATTTTACTTAAAAGTAAGTTTTCTTGTTACAAAAGCCTGGAGTTTGCAGAAATAGGCCCATGTAATGTAAATTAAAAGAGCTATAAAATACCTGGGCACAAAACAGTAAACAGATTCGGCCTTTAAACATATTTAAATATGTAGTTATAATTTTCTACATAACATATTTCAATTGCCCATAAAATATTAACATTATATTTTATACTAAATTAATATTAATATAATATTCCTAAACATTAGTTAATATGTATTTTGGAATATGATACTAAAAAATTTTAATAGTTTTCAATTGAGTAATAGTACGAATCTTTACTTTAACATTTCACATATAACGACTTCAACTCGTACGCAGAAAATGCAAACACCCAACTCAAAAGTTAGTATTAGCATTACAAAATAACTACAAGAAATAAGAACATACTAATATACGGTATATATTGAGATTGAATATAATTATCATTAATTTGAATGAAACACGCATAAAATTATAAAATGTCAACATTTTAATCAAGTCCCTACCACAAAGATGGCCATAACTACTAGACCTAATTGTTAATCTTGAATTTTACGGTATGTGTATGCGATTTTTGTAATCTTAGTCATATTATATGTAAATATTAGGGTGGTCGTTAAAAATTAAATGTATTGCGACGCCCCCTCAAAAGCATCCTTTTGACGAAAAAACACTTAGAAAATTTTCTTTTTTTTTTAATTCAAAGCAACATGTGCCTTTTGACGATTTAAGTAAATTTTTGGGCATAATCCTAAAAAATTCATCACTCAAATCTTAGAAAAATATGGAAGAACAAGCAGTAAAAATACTTGGAGTGAAGAAATTTATATTTTAAAATATCGTTTGTACTAAAGTAATACTAAAATAAAAATATTAATTTTAATAGACTAATCAACTGGGAAAATTAGCATTATATATATATTTTTATATTTTCAATTTACATTGTTATTTATTGTTATTTTGATCAAATATTGTTTTTTTTATTGTTTTGAGTTTCATTATTTGTCAAAGTAGTTTATAAAGCAAACTATACCTTTCCACTGCTCTATTATCATTATCCACCTTTATCCAGAGTTTACATTATCGACTGTAGAATATTTTCCTAAGTTTCAGGGGTTTTACCCGGCAATTGTTTTAATTAATTTTAATTTCGGCGTAAAAATTCTGCGATTATAAAATTAGCTGTCTAACATTGAATATAATAATCGAAAATGCTTCAGTGTTGACTAAAAAATGTGCCTTCCATACTTTTGGAATACATACATGGCGTAGTCTTAAGCCTCTCTAGTTTTGAAACGTAAATTTTGCTTGGTCATCTTGGTCAAATAAAAGTAAAGAAAACTATTTATATTATTGGTTATTACAAACCCAAAATATTATTATTTTGCGTTGAACCCTTTGAATTTTAACAATGTCAAGTAAAAGCCTGTCGGCTCTAAATTTTATAAGGCAAATTTTAGACAAAGAGTTTTAGTTGCTAATTCAAAGAACCCAGGTTGCCCTTACTTAAATAAGATCAATTGCTAATGCGTAAAATGCAAATATCATGTTATTAAACACTGCAGTAAAAATAAAGATTAAAATACATATTTTTTTGCCAATTAATCTCTCCACGTATGATGTAGAATTTCACCGTTTATGTAGCTAGGCCATTATGGAACATTATTTAACAGACTTTTAATTCATTCATCTTCGTTACTGTCACTAAAATGTTAGAGACGTAACACTGATATTCGCAATAAACTGATATTTTGGAGGTAATTATTATGTCTATGCCAAGATTTTTGTCAGATGCGTGTCACATCATTCACCAATATTATTTTAACCATTCCACATCGGTTTTTCGTTCGGCACAGCTCCACACCATACGGCTCGCTATAGCCTGCAACAAGTCCTCTGGATCAATATGGATGTGTCCGAAACAGATGAGAGATTATTTGAGGTCAAAGTGTGAAAGCTTTAGTGGAGAAATTATTTTTTGCGCGAAATACTAAATCTAGTACAAAATCGACCAAACTTAATTGGTTCTATGGAAAGTTGAACATGCTTTGGCGCTATTTGCAGTTAATGGACCTGCCGTCGATTATGTGTTCTGTTGTAAATAACACTGTTGAGAAAGTTCTCTATTATTAACTGAATAGAGCTGTTCGATGTTTGACTAAAAGTATTTATTGCTTACACTCATAAAATATCTACCAGGGCAAGAGAATAAAATAAATGGTGATGTATAATTGCGAGTTACTACGCTATAGTGATGGAGAGAAATAATCATGCGTTAGAAACTATTTGACGGTATACGCTAGTAAAGTATCTTTGACAATCGGCATTTGCGCCATCTAGTGTTTTATTTGTGGAACGCTGGTTCTGTCAAACCCGTAATTAATGTTTGCTGTTTTATAGATTAAAATTTAGTTATCCCATAAAATGGAAAGAAAAACATCTAACCGAAAGTGTAGTTGATTTTGAAAATACGTCAAGAACAAATCAAAAATTACAATTCTACTTTTTTCCTGGATTTATGTAGCAATCGGAGAGGAAAGAAAAAATGGATTACAGCAGTTCGTCTTTAAGAGCAAATAAATTAAATTTCCAAGTTTTTTATTACTAAATACATAAAATTAATCACAATTGAAATTTAAGGTTAACATAATTTTAATTTTTTTTTAATAATATTTTCTTTTAGGATAAAGAAAAAAAGTTACTTTTTAGTTACAGAAGGGATGAAAAGCCATGGCAACCAGGAACATATTCAAGGATTTGCTGTGCTCATTTCGATGTAGTAGAAAAATCATACAATGTAGATATATAACAAAGTTTACAACTCAACTATGTTTCCTGTAATATATCAATATTTATAGTCTTTTAAATAAATAACACTTTTTATTATCATTACCTTTATTGTTTTATGGGCGCTTTTTTATTATTAGTTATTACAAAAGCTATAAATAATATATAATCAATATTCATTATCTTTGTGCATTAATATGTATATTTGCATCTGTTGTTGCTTTATTATCCTTGTTCCAACTTCAAAACTTTTATCTTGATCCATTAAAACTTCATCGTCAGTGAAATCTACCAATAAATTATATATAATGAATAAAGTTAATTTGTTTTTTCTTATATATATTTACTTACTATTGTTAATCTCAATTGGAGCATCATCGACTCCTGAAGATGCAATTTGTTCTTGTTGCAGGTACTCATAATCTTTTAGCTCACAAACCAGCATGAAGATTTTGCTTTTTTATATACATATTGCAAGAAATATAGTTGGATTGCAACTTTTGTTATGTACCTTGTTTACTTTTTTCCCAAACAATTTGACCACTGCAAATCATTGAATTTGTTTCTGGTTGAGATGGATTGTCCCACTGCTGTAATTAAAAAATCTAGTTTTGTTTATAGAACAACAATTATGATTATTTCTATACATACAATAATGACAGACAACGTGGAAATCAAATTTATTTACTTATGATGTTGAACTACTGCAATTCATTTTTTCTTCATCTCTAATTGATATGGAATGCATGAAAGTGGTATAATTGTAATTTTGGGTTTTTTCTTGGTGTATTTTCACAATCAACTCCACCGCACTTTCGGTTTGATGTTTTTCTTTCCATTTTACGGAATAACTAGATTTTAATCTATAACACAGCAAACATAAATTACGGCCTTGAGAGAACCAGCGTCCAACAAATAAAACACGAGATGGCGCAAATGTCTATTGTCAAAGATACTTTACTAGCGTATAAGACATTAACGAATACCGACTACTTCAACTAATCATTCGTTCGTTATTTTTTCTTAATTGGTACTATTAGGTAGTCGATAGTTTGTATTATTGGGTAAGAAATACGATGATTAGGTACATTGTGGCTATGCAAGCCTTTGTCCTATAATTCCTAATATCATCAGTCTGAAAGTAGATGAGACGACACATTACAAACTGCATTGTTGGTTGCCACAATGCATTTTAAAATATTACATTAATTTTTTCGCATTTTTTAAATTTTTCTGTAGAAATTAGTAAGTTGTAATTAAAAATTATATAAAATGCATTATATGACTATATTTTTATTTTACGTTAAACCCTGGTTCTATTTCACCAAGAACAGGAAGAAGGGATAATCTGGAATCTAGTATTACTTGGCTTAGTAGGTTGCGGTCGTAGTTCCTTATTATGTGAGTTAGTACAATTAATGGGAACAATTTAACATAACCAAAGTAGCATTTCACAGTCTATTTTTCCTTTATCATATTTTAGTGAATACATGACATATCTACTACGTTCTTCGTGTTTATGAATATGAAGTTATTCAGGGCTACTTCTTGACAAAACCGCTTTGTTAAAACCGTATGAGGATTTTAATGTAATATAATCGGTTATTATTTTTATTACTTTTAGTAATTTGAAACTAATTAACTTGATCTTTTAATAAGTCAATATAGTTCTTGATTTGAATATTGAATTAAATCTTGAGGGTAATGTTGTATCAAAACTTCCTCTTATGAAGAACACAAAATGAATTTCCGTGATGTATCGGTTCTTTAGTTTTCAAAGTATGAGTTAAAAAACAAAATTAATAGTAGTAAACACTTATTTACCTACTATAGAAGTATACGTACGGATTACTGATTTTAAATGTACGGTATACTGAATGTAACGATATACCAAAATAACTAATGTTTATTAATAACTTCTTTCTCTGAAAATAACAATTATTTGTGATAAGCAGCACTGCATTCATGGTTGTTTTCTGAAGGGTATTTGTGGCATATTTTTTGAATACTTAAGCACTTTTTGAGAAATAACACCACACGGCAGGAAATTTCTGTATATTTCCAAACGTTTCGGTGTCTAGGTCACACTCCGTTGTCAATTGCAAAGAAACTACGAAAAAAGGTATAATTATAAAATGTAAAATTAAAATGTTTAACAATATATATTATTTGACTTATGCCGTAACTAGAAGAATTTAATTTGATAATATACAGGGTAGCACAGAAACTTCTGGAGATCATATAATAATAAAGTTCTTTTAAAATTTGAGGAGTTTGCTACATAAAATTCTGAAAATTTTATGTGGTGACTTCGTTATAAGTGCATTCGCCAAAAATGCGATCAATATACAGGGTGAGTTTTTTGATGATCAGTATGGGGATCTCGGAAACTAGTGGAGATAGAGCAATGGTTAGATTGGAATGATTTGCAGTTTTACTGGCCCATTTTGACATTTTCGGATTTTTGTAAAAAGTCATGGCTTACTAGATATTTTGAAAAAACGAAATTCTGTCGATTTAGTCAAATCCCTCTAGCTCCTTTCTTTTTGATTTTATAAAAAAAGTGTAAATATAAAAATTGAAGAGAGTTGTATCCCGAATATGATTGTCATGTCCACGTTTGCGTAACAGCTCTCGTTTTCGAGACATGACACAAACTTATCTTTTTTTGAATGGAAACCATAGTTGGATATGACCTCAAAAAATCGGACATTTTTAGAGCTTTTCAACGATATAATACTCGATATAGTTATTCATAAAAATAACGGAGTAATGGATGCTTTTCTCTCTTATTTTCACTTTTAACGTAGTAAGCCATGAAATATATTGATTTATTAATAACTATACGAAAAAACATTGAACGATTTTTTTATTAGGTATATCAGATATAACGAAAAAACTAAATAAGTGGGTACTTACTAAAAACTTAAGAAATTAAAGTACATAATAATCGTTACAATTTATATTCGAAAAGTCCACCATTGTTATTTAGACAAAAATTGCATCTTTTTAAGATTGACATTACTCCTTTCCTCACAGACCGCCTATCAATTTCTTCAATTGCTTGTAATACCGCCTCCCTTAGGTCACCAACTGTCTCATACTTTCTTTTGTATACTTTGTTTTTTAGCGTACCCCATAAATAGAACTGGCAAATCGAGAGACCGGGGTGGCCATTCGCGTGGGACATTTCTTTCTATCCAAGAGTTTGGATAGATATTATCTAAGTGTTGTCTAACTAACAACGAGTTATGAGCAGGTGCTCCATCATGTTGGAACCACTCAATTTCTAAACGAATTCTCAAATTCAAATTATGCAAAATGTCTTGAAAAGTGTATTGCAAGAAATGCAAGCAGCGCTCCCCAGTAAGTAATTCGTCATAGATAAAAGGCCCCAGAATAGTAGACCCTATGATACCACATCAAACATTAAAACCAAATTTTATCTGGAGTCGTCTTTGTTCTACATGGAATGGGTTTTCTTTAGTCCAGATATGCTCATTGTGTCTATTAAACATACCGCAGTTACTAAATCTAGTTTGATCTGACCATAACACCTTTAATGGAAACTGTGGATTGTCAAGGCACATGTCACTAAACCATTTACAAAACAAAATATGTTGATGTTCGTCACCAGCATGCAAAGTTTGAGAAACTGTAAGTTTGTACGGGTGGAAGTACAGTTCGTTAAGATGTGCGAGCTTCTGCCGCAATCTCACGAGTTGATGTAGATGGATTTTGATTTACCATTGGCAAAACATTTATTTGTGCTGCTTCGTTAATTTGATTACGTTCCTTTGATGTTTAATGGTAATGGAATTACTCTCAAATGAGGAAACGTTAAAGTGAAAACAATCTTTTTCATGGCTACCTACGTTAAAAGTGAAAATAAGAGAGAAAAGCATCCATAACTAAGTTATTTTTATGAATAACTATATTGAGTATTATATCGTTGAAAAGCTCTAAAAACGTCCATTCAAAAAAAGATAAGTTTGTATCATATCTCGAAAACGAGAGCTGTCACGCAAACTAGGACATGACTACCAGAATCGGTATACAATTCCCTTCAATTTTGATATTTACACTTTTTTTATAAAATCAAAAACAAAGGAGCTAGAGGAATTTGACTAAATCTAGAGAATTTCGTTTTTTCAAAATATCTAGTAAGCCATGACTTTTTACAAAAATCCGAAAGTGTCATTAAATTGGGCCAGTAAAACTGCAAATCATTCCCAATCTAACCATTGCTCTATCTCCACTAGTTTCCGAGATCCCCATACTGATCATAAAAAAAAAACTCACCCCGTATAGAATATATAGAATATTGTTGATTCTGTGATTCGTTAAAATCATAATGGAAAACCTAGGAAAAACCTTACGAACTATTCCGATATAGGGTTGTTCATAAGGACGTTAACATTAGCAATTTCTGTTCTTTGCCATTGATAACAGAGTCTTACCTAGGCTCCGCAACGTTTGGAAATATACAGATATTTCGTGACTTGTGGAGTTATTTCCCAGAAAGTGCTTAAACAATATATTTATGTTTACAATCATCACAAATCTATTTACAGGCCAAATTGCTCAATTGGATGAGGCTTGGAGCCAACATCTAAAGAACCCGGGCTAGCTAATTTTTGCCGCATAGTTTACATTGGCAATATTTAATGTTTAATACTACCGAATCTTTTCATAATCATTATTTGTTGGCTGTAGAATATGTTGTGGGTTATATAGTACTATCCTGATATTTCTCCTTAGCTCTTGATCAGAGCCAAATATATATTTAGCGTTAGTCCTGTTGTTTAGGGGATATATTTTTTTAAGAATGAATTGATAGGATATCGCATAACAATTTTAATCATATTGGGTAAGAAAAAATAATAACCAAAATTAAATATCGCTTTAATAATACACTTGGGCAAAAGTAGAAAATTTTTAGGGTTCCGTATATACAGTATACGGATACCCTTATAATATCACTCAGGATTTCTGCCTCTGTCACATCACAGCAATTTTCTCCTAAACTACTGGACGGAAGAGGTTGAAATTTGGTATGAAGGTATAGTTTGGTGACCTGATTAGGAGCACATATCGCAAAAGAAGAAATTTTGATTTAAGGGGTACTTCTGGGGAGAAAAACTAAAAAAATCGACCGTTGCCCCCACTGATCTCCGAAACTACTGAACCTAAAATTTTGAAAAAAATGTAAAATATAGAACGTTGCCCGAACTTTACAGGAAAAATAAGGAGAAACCATTAATATTAATTTTGGGGGGCAAAATAGAATAAAATAAAAATTTAAAAATAAAAAAAAATCAAACTCATCATGTAATATATCAAATGAAAGGTCTCATTCTGAGGAACACAAATATATTTTTTTTCATATTTAAAAAAAAATAATTAAAAATATATTAAAGAAAATATACCAAAATTTACCCATTCCCCCCACCTTATCTCCGAAACTATAAAACGTAAAGTTTTGAAAAAAAATACTTTTATAGTTTCTGACCTGAAGTTTACTGGAAAAATAAGGAGAAACATCTAGTTTTCATTTTGGGGGGCAAATTACAGAATTAAATGGAAAATATAAAATTAAAATTGTTTCTAACCCATCATGTTATATATCAGATGAAAGGGCTCATTACGTCGAAATAAACATATTTTTTTCATATTTTTAAAATAAATAAATTAAAAGATATTAACAAAAATATAAAAAAATTTACCCATTCCCCCCCCCTTATCTCCGAAACCATAAGCTGGAAAATTTTGAAAAAAAAAGAGTTATAGCCCCTCACCTGAACTTTACTGGAAAATTAAGGAGAAGCCCCTAATATTTATTTTGGGGGGCAAATTATAGAATTAAATGGAAAATATAAAATTAAAATTATTTCTAACCCATCATGTTATATATCAAATAAAAGGGCTCATTATGACGAAAACAAATATATTTTTTTCGTATTTTAAAATAAATTAATTAAAAGTTATTAACAAAAATATAAAAAAATTTACCCATTCCCCCCCCCTTATCTCCGAAACCATAAGCTGTAAAATTTTGAAAAAAATAGGTATAGCGCCTCACCTGAACTTTACTGGAAAAATAAGGAGAAACCCCTAATATTCATTTTGGGGGGCAAATTATAGAATTAAATGGAAAATAAAAAATTAAACTTGTTTCTAACGTATCATGTAATATATCAAATCACAGGGCTCATTATGACTAATACAACAATATTTTTTTTTATATTTTTTTAATAAATATTTTAAAATATATTAAAAAAATATTAAAAAATACCCATTCCCCCCTTTATTCCCCAAACTATAAGACCTAATTTTTTTTATTTACAGGAAAAATACGAAGAAATCTTTAATATTAATAATGGGGGGCAATTTATAGAAATAAACGGAAAATAAAAAATATTTTTTTAACGTGTAATGCAATATATCAAATGAAGGGGCTCGTTATGAGAAATACAAATATATATTTTTAAAATTAATTGTTTACAAGATATTAACATAAAGATATAAAAAATTCTCATTTCTCGCTTTATTTCCGAAACCATACTACCTAAAATTTTGAAAATAATTAGGGGTACTGGGGCTCACGTGAAATTTATAAGAAAAATTATTAGAAAACCTCCATGGTAATTTTAGGGACAAATTATACAATTAAATGGAAAATAAAAATTCAATTTTCAAACGAATCATGTAATATATCAAATAAAAGACTCATTATGTGAATTACAAATATATCATATTTTTAAATCATTTGTTTAGCAAAGATATTAAACATCGACTTAATTCCCATTTTAGAAACTATACTATTTAAATTTTGAAAAATATATTTTATTTGTATTTTTAAATAATTTGAATAACAGATTTAATAATTTATAATTTAAAACTTGACCTATTGTGCCCTTTATCTTCCAATCTATAGAGCCTCAAAATTCAGACAATAGATTATAAAAGGCTTCCCTGAAAGTTTATTAGTAAAATAAAACTCTAATGTTAATTTTTGGGGGCCAAATTAAAAAACTAAATACAGCGAATCTTGAAGGTGGTACGGAACCCTTACAATGCGAGTCCAACTCGCACTTGACCAAATTATATTTATTTCGAATTACCAGTAAAATGCGTGATACAACTGAAAATTTTGCCAGCTAGAACCAACCAATCAGACTTAGTCTATGTACCATGATGCTCTCGAGTTCCTCTGTCAAATTTCTGTGCAAACTATTGCATCAATTTCTTAACCAAGGACGAACTCAATCTTCAAAATAAGTATGTTTGTCGAACTTGGTAATAAAAATCTAACTTCTCAGAACTGGCGACTTCTGGTTGGCTTAATTGATCAATTGGCACATTGATATGAACTAGTCGAACGAGAAGGAAACCCTTTCGTTGCATTCGTTTGGTCATACTATACTATTGGGAAACCCACCATCCTTTCTCTCAGTGTATTCGCTGGACCAGTACATTCCAGTTCCTCTTGCTGTCTTTGCTTAACTATCATTGTTATCTTATGTGCCATTACAAATCTCTATCTCATCACTTGTGCTCACTAATTAGATTATATATTGCGGTATTTGTCTATCGCCTCCTCTGAGGATAACAAGTCCCTCATCAAAAAATTGTAGTATATTGTATTTCGATTCAATCATAAACTCATGCTGTTTAACAAGTTCTTGCCCTGTACGAAATCAACCGCATATTTTATTGTAAGAACAGTTACTGGTTGTCAGCAACACTTCAACTTGTGTCACAGGCTGTATTAACATTAATTCGCATATTATAATCCGCCGGCAATGATTCTCCGCTTGTCACTGTGAGCAACGGGCTGGATCTAGGATGGTCTCAAATCTGTCAATGCATAGGAAAGCACCAGTATGGACTATGATGTGACTATTGACCAACTTTATGACTCAAATTCAGCTGCCTTCTCAGAAAGCACAACGACTTACTCTCTTGAAGGCGGAAGGGCAGCATAGAATACTTATCCAGTCATTTCGTCCGAAAAAACGAAATGCAAAGTGCTTAATAAAGCTTAAACATATTTATGTAATTCTGATTATACCATAATATACAGAAATGGTGGTAAGAAAACTAAGAATAGCTATAGACGAATCTTTGTTTTATCGTATCTCACAAACATTTTTGAAATAAATTTTTTTATGAGATTGTATTTTCACTTAGGCGAAATATAAAGGAGATGAAATTTAATTAATAACGGGTAATAATCTGTTAATAATAGCGATTAAAATAGTATAAAGAAACACTTGGAAGTATTTACTGCAAAGGCAAATAATAAATAAGAATATTACTTCTTATTCATATATTATATATGTCAGTGATTATTAATATTGGAAATTATAATAATTCTGTTCCAAACATATGAACATTGTGTTAAATAATAAACCACTTTAAAAACTCTACAAATCAAAAATACAAATATGGTATAATTTTTTACCAATATTTATAATGAATTCATCGCATACAGTACCTTGTCTTGTCCAAAGAACTAAATTATTAGTGTTTGTATTCTATGGATTTTTTAGTAGTAAACTATGAGAATTTATTAGCTGGATTACAACATAGATTAATTAAGATAATATACCCAAATAACAGAATAATTAACAGGGTACTAACGATATGTAAGACCTTGTACATAGAGTTATCAATGTCAACTGGTAAAGAAAACAGACAATGATTACCAATCTCAAACCCGAAGCAGGCTTGTGGAACTACTTGAACATAAATTAAGCCTGGTGCAAATGGATTTTGAATATACTTGAATTAGATTTTTTTATGCCGTCTCAAATAAGTTTAAAATCATAGCAATATCAAGAGATGCCATGAATGCAAAACTAATAAAATGATTAAAGGAAAAGTTCTTAGTGTTTCAGCGGAAGAGCCCCATCTAGTCGCGCATAGTTTAGGAAGGATGTTGTTCCGAGTTCGGAGCTTCGTGGGCGTGTTTTCCAGGTGCCTCCTGTAGGTCAGTGTCTTTTTATAACAATATTATAATGAGAACAATTACTTCGAAACAAGAAATCTAAATTAGTAAAGGTTTAATCAAATGTAAATAATACTTATAAATAATATGTGTAATACCAACTGAAGAGGTAAATTTTGACTGAACAGTCAATTATAAAGTCATATCTGCCAATTCTGCGTACAAGAGTACTGGAGTTTGACATTGTGATATCGGTATATTATGCGGCGAGTTCCCATTATATCCATAGAAGTTGACTTTCCATACGCGGCAACCGTTACTAATACTATACAACACAGAAAAACAAAACTTATAGAGGAATATCAGAAATATGAAATCTATCTTGATATCTTTTATTTAATCGATTATTATATACTCTCAAAATATGGACGGAAAGAATCTGGTGTCTGCAAAATTTTTAAGACATTAAGTTGAGTCAATTGACCAAACTAAAACCAACATTTCTGAGACGAGCCTTTGTTTAAAAATATTATTATTTTATAATGTTGTATAATTTATAGTGAATGAAACAAAATAATGACATTTTGCTTAAAACTATTGAATCAGCCAACATTGTATTTTAAAGAAAAGTTTGTATTTTTATCTCGAGTATATTAGTTCGAAAGTTCTTGAAAAGTTCTATATTTCTATGCAAATTCGTATTTTATGTTTGTATGAATCTTGTAGACGATGTAACTCGTTCCTCGAAGTTTCCTTGGACTTCCATCATCTTGAAATGATTGATCTCACAACGTTCAATAGCTTTGGATCTGCTATCGTCATCAGGTGAATGATGGTATTTTATCTCTATAGGATTTGGTGGTGTAATATAATTTTACTTGTAATCTAATAATATAACATTATCACAGACCTCGTGGATTCAATTATAAAATTTTTACGCTTACTATAAATGTCTTTATTTTACAAAATCCTCTTACAATATTTGCACGATGACCAATATCGAGGCAGATGTGCTGCATATTGCCGTCCACTAAAACTTCTTGCTTCCCATAAGGCGATCGGTTCTATATAGGTATTGTCCCCAGTTCGGGAATTTGCTGGTCACTTCTGCATCAATCGAATTGTTCGGGGGTCCGGTTTTTGTTCCTCTCGATTACTTGAATGGTTTTTATCTTATTCGCAAGTTTTCATTTATGATGATTAATTTCTAGAAGGTTTCTTAATTTTTGGCAGCGTAAAATGAATGTTATAACAATATTATATAGGAATCTACTGAACCAATTATTAACTTTTATAACGAAAATCTTTTTAGTTTCGGGGAAGAACATATTTGACTAATTGAGTTGTAATTTTCAGTTTAAAAAATGTGCCTCCCACCCTTCATTTGATGTTTCCTAACACTATCAAGAAATAATTCATAACTATTCAAATATACGAGAATAAACACAAATAAGAATATAAATATCGCTTTTATAAAATTTTAAGGAGCATCTTTAATATGTAAAATATACCCTAAAATGCGTACGTGAAAACATTAGCTAGTAAATGCCTTTTAATCCTCTCAGCAAAACTGATTCAAGTCAATAATTAATGACGTAATAAAGCGCTGAATTTGAAGCACAACTTGTTCAAATTCTGTGTATTTATATTACGCGTTCAAACTTCACGTTTTGGAAAGAGTAATTAGGCTCGCTGAAAACCTAGATGAATATGTAATAAAGTACTTAAATACATTATGAATATCCATTTGAGAGCCCTAAGTAAACGGTCGAATACAAATGTAGGTACCCTTCTCTTTAGGCTACATATTCGCATATACCCGGAAACACAAAAGTACATCTCAGCATTCCTTCCTGGCTTGGTGTTAATTAAATATAATTCTCATTTAAAAATTTACACAAAACCCTTTGTGTCCTTTTAATGCTAGTAAAAACTGGTTCTATTTATTCAGTGAAATATAATGAAGCAGCAAGTTTTCCGTTAAAAGATAAAAAAATTGAAACAATAACGAATTCAAATCTGCGAATGAAAGCAAAATTCACTCATTAATTATGTAAGGTTTTACGTAAAAGAGGTTCTCGTAGTCTAAATGTTGATTTTAATTTTTTTATCAAACACTTGGAGATAAAATCCAATAACTGCTCAACTTTTAGTTTTTGAAGAAGTAAATATTTTTCAGGGAGCAATTTCATTTCATGTTAAACCTTTATAATAGTCCTTTGTTGTTGAAATGTAGGATAGAGATTTTAAATTCATACACAGGGCTTTCATTTCAAAACTATCCACCCAAAATTAATTTTAAAATTTATTTAAAAGAAAAAGACAGAAAACACGTTAATTCATATTTACGGTGGAAAAATTTTACACGTATCGGTCTCCCTAGAATTGCAACCCTTAAGCGGGGATGAATATCACTTCTAAAAGTTTAAATACAAAGGGGTATCATGTGATACCTCTTTTGAAAGGTATTTTTTGTCCTAATATTTTGACAAATCATTTTTTAAATAACATGATTTTTTACAGGGTAATGACCTAGAAACCATAATAAATTTAAAATTGTAACTGGAACAAATCATGAGTATAAATAGTGAGTTAAACATGTGTGAAAAAATTCTTTAATATTTTTGCCAAAGATATTTGTGACTGTAAATGTAAAGAATTTATTATTATTAGTTGTTGTATACTGACCATGGTTTATTCTTTACAAGAAAGAATTGATATAATATTTATTTATGGGGAAGAACAACGCTGTGCATCCAGAACTGCTCATGTTTTCCATGAGAGACATACGATAAAAAAAACTGGGAATCAGTATATGTGTCGGATTTAGTTTTTATATTTCAAGAAACTGAAAATTGTCAAGTATCGTAGAGTTTTGACTGAAGCTGCACAGGTTGAGATTTTAGGTCATTTTGCCATGGATCTTCAAACATCAACACAAAAAGGCTCGGGGTTAACAAATATTTTCGTCGGCTCTGTGCAAAAAACGTTACGCCTAAATAAATTCTTTTCCTACAAAATACAGCTTTTACAACAGTTTGCTGAGGATGATTATGACACAGGGTCACAATTCTGCGAATTAATGAGACCATAATTTTATTAAATATAATTTTTTCTTACAAAGCAGGATTTTTTTGAAAAGGATTTGTCATTAAACTTATTTATAGATACTGGGACAATACCAAGCCACAAGTTGGCCCTTTATTTGTGGAAGAAAATTTAACTGGGAAATTGTGTTTGGACTTAGAAAATGTGATAAATCTCCTTATAACAGAATCTTTAGAAAACCCAATAGATCAAGATGGAACTTTGTTGCTAGACGAAGAAAATCTATTTTCTAAACAGCACGGATCACCTCCATATTATACCTAGCCTGTACGAAATTGGCTAATTGAGAGATTTTCAGATAAAGGGATTGGACAGGGATTGGGCCGTGCGTCAGCTTTTGTTAAGGCCCGGTGCTTCCTGATTGGCTGATGGGTTTGCCTATCAGCACCGCTTGCGTTCGTTGTCGTGTCGTCGGTCCGCATATTCCGTTGTCGATCGTCGTCAGCGATATATCGCTTAGGCTGATGTTGTGATAGTACCATAGTTCCATGTGGGTTGTAAGAATTGCGAGTCGTTACGTTTGTTGAGATTTGATTTTCTTTTCTCTATTTCTATAGCCTCCCTAACAATCCTAGTTTTGTAATGCTTGATGTTTGCTATGATTTTCGTCTCTTCGAAATTTATAGTATGTTCCGTGTTCATGGTATGTTGGGCTAACGCTGATGTGCTTAATTTTTGTTTCACGGAAATTATGTGTTCTTGTTTGCGGGCACTAATTTTTCTGTTGGATTGACCGATGTAAGACAAATTGCAGTCTTGGCATGGAATTTCGTATGATGAAATCATATGTCAAGAACTCAAAACATCTCTTATAAATTATACAGAATATGCATCTCAGCATCGAAGATATTTTAGTGAGTTTTGATGACGTTTCGCTGTTCCCAAAAATACCAATAACGGAAGCCCTACAGTACATTAAAGATAAATACCCCCCCCCCCATGGGCTCGCCCTTGTCCCCAGTTTTAGCCAACCTATTCATAGAACACATCGAAACCCAGGCACTTCAAACAACAGTTCTTCAACCCAAGTTGTGGTAAAGAGTCGCTTTATGAGTTTTTAAATCATCTAAATAGTATATATTCCAACATCGGCTTCACCATGGAATTAGTGCAAAAATGAGCACTGCCATTCTTGGATATACTCATCAGCCGGAAAGCAAATGGATCAGTAGGCCACGTAGTGTACCGCAAACCAGCGCACACAAATAGGTATCTCAATGCAAGCTCGCATCATCATCCCGCCCAGTGTTTCTCGGCTGTAAAATGTCTTACACAAAGATCCCTAACATTAACCGACCGCGAACATTTGGACGCCGAAATAACAACACTTAACAAGATTCTATCATCAAACGGCTACGAAAACAGTACGATACAAAAGCAATAAGAAGAAACATACCAAAAGAAGTCGGAAACAGAGAAAAAAGCCTTCTTACCCTATATAGGGGGATCATCAGAGAAAATTGGAAGAATCCTACAGAAACACAATATCCAAACAGTCTTCTCAACATATAAAAAGATAAAAGACATATTACCAAATCCTAAATATAAAATTGCGTTGGAAAGCCACGGGGTCTACGAAATTACATGTCCTACATCGGTCAATCCAACAGAAAAATTAGTGCCCGCAAACAAGAGCACCTAAATTCCGCGAAAGAAAAAGTAAGCACATCAGCGTTAGCCCAACACACCATGAACACGGGACATACTATAAATTTCGAAGAGACCAAAATCAAATATCGACAGTTATCGAAACGTAGACAAAATTGTTTTTATCAAAACCAACAAAATAATACACGAGATTTCCGAAAAACCAGTAACAAATATATGTGTATGTATATATATATATATATATATATATATATATTCACTATATAGACTTTATGTAGAAACAAACCATTCCATAAATATGAATGTTAACCTATATATATATATATATATATATATATATATATATATATATATATATATAGCTAGTAATTTTAATCGGAGTACCCTTTTGCAGTGCATATCCTCGCTGCTAGTACTTTAAGTCTTTATTAATATGTTTACATGAAACATAAAAAAACTATTTAATAAAGAGATGTAGTCTGAATATATTTCAACATTGTGAACCTAACTATGTAAGCAACAAAGGAGTATAAAAAACAATGCCAAAATGAGAAGGAAACTACTACATACAATGGCGCCAGATCAATATAAAGTACATTAATCAAATCCAACATATTATGTTTAGCAAATTTGTACACATTTTATTGACTAAGACAGAATATTGAATACTATGTATCTGGTGTATTTCTAATGCATGGTTTACCGATTCGTAGTTAACCTGATCCAAGAAACCTCAATAAATTAGTTCAGAACCAATGAATGAAAATTTCCTGTAGCGTGTGGTTACGCTTAATACATACTCAAATCTAAAAATATTGTTAATACCCAATCTGTTCATTAAGTTTTGAAGAGATCTGAAAACAAATTTCCAACCGTAACCCCAATTTGCGCAATCGGATTCATATCAGTGAGTTTGTTAGCCAATTCAGACTTAGTACTTTCAATTACTCCTACACATTTTGAACCCTTCTTACGCGGTGTGACCGGGCATTATCGTCGATAAAAATAAAATTTCTTCTCTCATGGGTAAAATAATTGTTATAATTATATGTTCCATTTAGATATTTCCTATCATTGTCTGGAGTATATGGATGAATCTTATTTGACGACCATACATAATACCTCCGCCAACCATATCGGTCCCTCCCTGAAAAGGAACTATTTCTCCAGCAAAATTCAGTCGCCCTGCATGATTTGGTACTATCCATTCTATGACACGTCACATGTCACTCGTTAATCCGAACCTAGGCTCTTCGAACTGAAATCAGCCTACGATAAGTAAGTCTAAATTTTGTTTTGACTGTTGGAATAGTTATGTTGCGCATAGTTCTTACAACATTGACTAGGCCGCGATCCTCTCTTATCATTTTTGGCTAGATGTTAAACATTCATTTTCCTGTTTCTATTTCTACTTGCTTGAAACAATGGAATTATTGAAGTTGCAGATGATATGGGTACATCAAGCGTTTCTGCAATTAGATGATATGACTAATATTGTAGATGTAAATAGAATAATTATTCTTGTCCTATTAAAGTGTTTGTATTGATATTAAAACCAGTTGACAAATTTTAAGGACTGTTGTGTGAAAATCAGAAATTTTACTTAGATCAGTAAAAATATAGATTTTGTACGTAAGTAAGTGTAAATTTTACGGGTGTGTCGAAGATTTTTGCCAGTGTGTATTGAAAAATGTAACCGACCTCGAAAATTTGATTAAATGTCCACTTCAAGTAATTTCAAACCTTAATAAAATTTTATATAAGTACATCCTATACGTATCTCACAAATAATATTTTGATAATAAATACCAGCTTAAATAAAAACAGTTTCAGTGGGTTGTCTCAACAAGCATTTGGTGAATTTGAAACTAAAACAACAACAACGAGTGGTTGGTTTCCAACGAAGATCATAACCTGTTTCCACCTATTGACATGGATTTTTTTCAAATTAAACTAAGAAAGTTTTAGACGAGTGGCCCTTTTAAAAAAAGAAATATAACTCTTTCACAGTGGTTCCTCAAAATGAGAATTTAAATGGTAAGAGATCCATGTGTATGTGGTAGCCAATACTATATAGTAACTGATCGACAACAACTTGGATGTTATGTAACCGACTTTTTGTGAAACTTCTAGTAGTCCACATCACTCTCACAAACTTTGTTACTTTTTGACATTTCAACAAACATTATACTCACTCTTTGAAGAATGAGTCCTTGAAGTAGCAAAAATGATAAATTCCATAGCCCTTTGCCTCCTTAGTTAATTTGATCCTCTCCCGAAAGGTCCAAAGCTACTTTCTATTTTGGACCTGTATACCATATGCAAAGATCAAAAGTGCTAAAGCAGAAGTGCAAAAGCAAAATACAAAAGGATAAAAAAACCTAAACTTCTACTTACCTGTTAAACTTGTTATGTTTGTTTTAGGTTTTGGCTTGTTCAGACTTTAGTTCACCTTGTCAGTCAGGGAAAGAAACCCTGATATAATAAAATTTATAAAATTATCTTCTGATAAGTTGAAATTTACATAATATATAGCTATATTCCATCCTTGAACTATAAAGAACGAACGATACAAAAAAAAAGATCGAAATCCGTCAAGACGTGTTTGAGTTTTAGCGAGACCAACGAACAGCAATTTATATACACTGAAGACGCGTGGATTGGATAAAATTCATTTAAAATTCAATTGTTGTTTTTTTGGAAAAACGCTCGCAGACGTCGGTTTTTTTTTGGACTGGGGTTTTTGTGATAATAAACTCATTTATACAAGGTGGGCCAGAAATAAATTGCGAATTTTTTCAAATGGAAATAACTGTTTTTTATTGTTACAAGAATTCATCCGACAGCTGGTGCAATCGGCCATCAACCAATTCATGTAAGGGATATTATTCCGATAATTCTGGGAATCCGAAATGTTTGTCTCTCAACCGGCCGACCGCTGCCGTTACTGGGAATTCCCTTAAAGCTTCCAGAACATGAAAGAGTTTCCCGATGGTTCGTGGAGGTACCAGACAATTCCAAGATAAATATATAAATAAGAAGAGCTGGCGATAGGAGGCATTCAGTTTTCATCAGGCGTATCGTATAGTTAAGATAAAATGTAAATAAGTTTCTGTGAATATAAATTATGTAAAGTAGTGGAAATAAATTAGAGTGAGTTGGACTGTGTTTTTAAATAAATCCAAGAACTGAACAGAACCCGTGTGTATCAAAATAAAAACATTACAGTGGTGTTAGGTGTGAAGTGAATTTGTGGAACTTTTAGAAGTGGAAAATAAATAAACTAACAATTTATAAAAAAGAGAGTATGGACCAATTGAAAGTGACGGACTTAAAAAATGAACTTGAGGAAAGGGATTTAGAAATTAGTGGGAAGAAAAGTGAATTAAAACAACGGCAACGAGATGCCCTAATAAATGAAGGTAATAATCCCGATACGTATTGGTTTGAAGTTTCTGGTAATGGAGATATGAGTATGCTATTAAAAAAAATGGAAGACAAACTATAAGAAAATTCTAAAAGTCTTGAAGACAAATTGCTAGAAAATTCTATAAACCTGAAAGAGGCGTTAGAAGATAAATTAGCAGAAAATTCTAAGACCCTAGAAGATAAGCTACAAACATTACAAGAAAATTCTGAATCCCTAGAAGAAAAATTAGTAGAAAGATTACAAGAAATTTCTAAAGCGCTAGAAGAAAAACTGCTAGAAAATTCTAAGTCTTTAGAAGATAAACTACAAAAATTTCACGAAAATGCGCAATCTTTAGAAGAAGATTTGAAAAGCATGGTACAGGAAAATTCAGAAATGCTAAAAGAGAAAATAGTCGAAAATGAGGCCCGAATTGAAGATCTGCAGCAGACCACGGTCAAATATGAAACCCGGATGGAAGAACTAAAGCAAACAATATTTGAAGAGCTGAGTCAGACGACAGTTAAAAACGAAAGGCGCATAGAAGGGTAAAAACAGATAATGGAAGGCGAGATCACCAAAATAAAGCAGCAGCAGTCTGGAAGTAGTTGATTCGAAAATTGGCGTCGAGGGAACAAGACACAAAATGAAACCTCCCCAATTTGATGGATAATCGTCATGGACTAACTATAGGCGCCAATTCGAGGCTGCAGCAAAGTTAAACGGATGGTCGGCAGAGGAGAAGGCAATAGCACTCGCCTTAAGAGGGGACGCTACAGATATTTTGCAAACATTGAATACCTCGGAGCAAGAAAACTACGAACAACTGGTTAAGCACTTAGAGCTGAGGTATGGACAGACCCATTTGGAGCACGTGTACCACTCCCAACTAGAAAATCGTCATCAAAAATCTAATGAATCTCTTCAAGAGTGTGAAGCTGATAATGCCCGTCTGGTTCGCCTTTCCTATCCAGCCACACCGGAAAATATGATAGAAAAGTTAGCAGTGCAAGCATTTTTGGATGGACTTCGGGACCACGAAGCCAGACAAGCATTGACCCTAGCTCGACCTACTCAATTAGTGGATGCACTGGCTCGAGCTCTAGAATTCGAGGCTGCGCAAAATACCTGTCCATGTCCAGAGTCGTTGCAAGGAGAGCAACGGAATCCAGACTTCCTTGCCGGGAAAACTAAAGAAGATGGCCTTATTAATAGGAGGCAATTTGCAATGCTGCTGGATACTGGTGCGACGAAAACAGTAATAAGGCCCAACATTGTTTTAGAGACCATGATAAAACCAACAAAATGGCAACTGCGAACAGCGACAGGAGAAGCAGCGAAAGTCCATGGTGAAATAGAGGTTGAAATGACCTTGGGAAACGCAACCTTTCTACATCGGGCATTAGTGGCAGATATCGAAGACGAAGTAATCATTGGAATGGATGTCATGAGCTCCAAGGGATTCCAGTTAAATTTCAAAGATGGGATTCTGCGAGTGAATGACGAAGAAGTGGTGCTTCATGTAAAAGATGACATAATGCTTCGAGCCATCTTAGCAGAGGATGTCAATGTTCCGGAAAGAGCTGAAATCATTACAGATGCTTGCTTAGATGGGAAAGCTCAAGCTGGAACAGTAATGATGTTTGATCCCGAACTTAATGACGGAAATGTAGGTCATTGTTCAACAGTTTCCTCTGTAGTCAGAAGCACACAGCATGCAGAAATACCACCAGGTAAACTATATGAGGAACTGGAAAGACTCATCACCGATTCATCTAAGAATTTGAAACCAAACCAAAGAGCAAAATTGAGGGACATCGTTAGAAACTACCAGGATATCTTCGATGTAGGGAATGGCTAAAGAGGACGAACTGATCTGGTGAAACATAAAATTAATACTGGGGACGCTCAACCTATTCGACAGTCGGCGAGAAGACTACCTCTAGCTAAAAGAGAAGAAGCCGACAGGATAGTCCGCGAGATGGAGGAAGAAGGTGTTATTGAACCATCCAATAGCCCTTGGGCTTCTCCAGTTGTCTTGGTTAAAAAGAAAGATGGTTCGACCCGATTTTGCGTGGACAATCGGCAATTAAACCACGCTACAAAGAAAGACAGCTATCCCTTCCAAGAATAGACGATACTCTAGATACATTGGCTGGATCGAAGATGTTTTCCACCCTGGACCTGAACAGCGGTTATTGGCAGGTGGAAGATGCTAAAGAAGACCGAGAAAATACTGCTTTTACTATCGGCGCAGAACTTTATCAATTCACGGTGCTGCCGTTTGGACTGTGTAATGCGCCAGCAACTTTTGAAAGATTGATGGAAACAGTGATAAAATGGCTTTCATGGAAAGCATGCCTGGTTTATCTTGATGACATTATCATGGTTGGAAGATCATTTGAAGACCATGTCAAGAACCTGGAGGCGGTGTTTCGGCGACTTCGAAGTTCCGGACTAAAGTTAAGCCCGAAGAAGTGTCAGCTGTTCCAAGAAGAGGTACAATATCTTAGACATGTGGTTTCCTCAGAGGGAGTAGCTGTTGATAAACAGAAAATCAAAGCTGTCCAGGAATGGCCGATACCTAAAGATATCTACCAGTTTAGAAGTTTCCTGGGGTTATGCATGTACTATCGTCGGTACGTTGCCGGATTTGCCAACATCGCCAAGCCACTTACTAGACTAACAGAAAGGAAGGTGCAGTACCAATGGGACGAGGAATGTCAGCGATCATTCGAGACATTGAAAAGAGCTTTGACGAGTGCTCCCATACTAAGTTATCCTTTGCCAGATGGAAACTTCGTATTGGATACCGACGCAAGCAATGTCGGAATTGGTGCTGTGCTTTCGCAGATCCTGCAGGGCCAGGAGAGAGTCATCGGATACTTCAGCAAGACCTTGAGCAAGCCAGAACATTTCTACAAGTACCTCTATGGTAAAAGATTCCTCCTGAGGACTGATCATGCAGCACTGAAGTGGCTTCTGCAGTTTAAAAATCCTGAAGGACAGGGGTTAAGGTGGATTGAGCGGTTGCAAGAATTCGACTTCGAGACTGAACATCGAGCTGGAACAAGCCACAAGAATGCTGATGCTCCATCGAGAGGACCATGCCCTGATGACTTCAAACATTACCAGCGAGCTGAAGAAAAAGGGGGTGTTCTCTGTAGAACTACCGCCATCAATGATCATTGGCAATCTGCGGAGATCCAAAAAGACCAGAAATTAGATCTAGATTTGAAAAAGGTTATCCGGTGGAACAAAGAAGACCGCAAACCTACGTGGCACGAGATTTCCCGATACACACCAACCATAAAGTCGTCCTGGGCTCAGTGGAACTCCCTCATCCTAGAGAATGGACTTCTGAAGCGCGTCCTGGAGTCTCCAGAGGGGGAAAACGACAGAAAACAGATTGTAGTTCCCAGAAATAGGAGACAAGAGGTTTTGCGAGAGCTACATGATGGTATAACTGGAGGACGAAAACCCTGCGGAAGTTAAGAGAACGGTTCTATTGGGTGAACTGCCAAGCAGATGTTAAGGATTGGTGCCGGAAATGTACAGTTTGTGCAGCAAGTAATGGGCCTCAGAAGCGACCAAAAGCTCTGATGAAGCAATATAACGTGGGCAGTCCATTCGAAAGAATAGCCATTTATGTTGTCGGTCCATTTCATGAATCCGACTCCGGAAATAAATACATTGTGGTGGTGATGGACTATTTTAGTAAATGGGTCGAAGCTTGTGCCTTGCCGAATCAAGAAGCCTTGACCGTTGCTGATGTCCTTGTCAAGGAATGTATCAGTCGTTTTGGTGTTCCCTTGGAGTTGCACTCAGACCAAGGTAGAAATTTCGAGTCTACTCTTTTCCAAGATGTCTGCAAACTTCTGAAGATCAATAAAACACGGACGACAGCATTACACCCGCAATCCGATGGAATGGTAGAACGGATGCATAGAACCATTAACCGCCATTTGTCAAAGGTAGTCTCTGACCACCAAAGAGACTGGGACCAGTATCTGCATTTGTTTCTAATGGCATATCGTTTGTCTGTGCAAGAGTTCACGGGTCAGACCCCGTCCAGTATTATCATGGGACGAGAATTAAGACTACCATGCGATTTGAAGTTTGGATGTCCCCCAGGAGAAGAGACCGCAGGTGAAGACTATGTCAGCCAGCTACGTCAAAAGATGAACGACATCCATGAACGAGTCCGGTTAAACATCGAGATTGCCAGTGCCCGAATGAAGGAAGCCTACGACAACAAAGCCGAGGACGAAGAATTCCAAGTTGATGGTCTTGTTTGGTTGTATAACCCGCAACGTCGTCGTGGATATTCGCCCAAGCTACAGAGATCTTGGGAGGGGCCGTACCAAGTTGTGAAGAAAATCAACGATGTTGTCTACAGAATAAAGAAGCTGCCTCGGGGAAAACCAAAGGTCGTACATTTCAACAGGTTAGCCCCTTATGTCGGAAGTCATGACAGCGAAGATGACCAAGCCCAAGCCCGCAGCATCCAACCACCTGATGTCGAGACGACCTTCGAACAGTTTATGGCACTGTACTCTAATGGGCAGAAAGTGCAGCACGACGTGACCACAGAGGAACCCCGAGACCTGTTTGAGGTGCCCATAGAATATACCCTGGCTCATTGCGTGGCTCGAGATCTCCGGATGTCCAGAGGAATAGCCAAGGTGTTTGCCAAAATATACGGCCAATTCCAGAAGCTATGGGAGCAAGATCCAGCCGTAGGGAAGGTCCTTCATCTCGAAGATAAACCACCAGTGGGTACCAGAGACATCTTTTATTTGGCAAGACCAGCCAACATACAGCGATCTGGTAGAATTGAGGAATGTAATGATGGAGAAGAATCTGATGAAATTGGCGGTCCCAAAGATAGCCTGCAGATTGGATGGACTAAATTGGAGGGTGGTGAGAAGTATGATGGAAACAATCTTTCGATTCAGTGGCGTCGACATCCTGGTATGCTGTCTCAGTACTCGCAGCCCAGATTCGAAGACCGTTGACTGTTACTTCCACCAAACTTCCCGTTGTCGAAATGGAGAGTCCTGCAAATATCGTCATACCAGGAAGGACTCTGGGACATTCCGGGACGACATTGTCTTAAAGAGGGGGGCAATGTTACGAGAGTTCATCCGACAGCTGGTGCAATCGGCGATCAACCACTTCATGGAAGGGACATTATTCCGATAAATTCTGGGAACCCGAAATGTTTGTCTCTCAATAGACGGACCGCTGCCGTTACTGGGAATTCCTTTAAAGCTTCCAGAACATGAAAGAGTTTCCCGATGGTTCGTGGACGTAACAGACAATTCCAAGGTAAATATATAAATAAGAAGAGCTGGCGATAGGAGGCATTCAGTTTTCGTCGGTCTTTTCGTGTAGTTAAGATAAAATGTAAATAAGTTTCTGTGAATATAAATTATGTAAAGTAGTGGAAATAAATTAGAGTGAGTTGGACTGTGTTTTTAAATAATTCCAAGAACTGAACAGAACCCGTGTGTATGAAAATAAAAACATTACATTATTTTGTTTTTCAATTCTGCATTGAATTTTAAGTATTAACATTTATTAAAAAATTACATTTATTTCAAAATTGAAGAAAAAAACATATCAAAGTAAATTTTCAAATTTTTTCCTATTAACTTCCTGACAATACCTAAGACGGTTTTTAAATTCTCGTAACACTACATTTAGCATTTGTGCAGGATTCGTTGTATTTCGAAATCTATTCTTAAATTTATCGATATTTTCCAGCGTTTTGAAGTAGACTTTCGATTTCACGTAACCCCAAAGATAAAAATCTAACGGGCTTAGATCTGGACACCTAGCTGGCCATTAGATATTACCTCTCCTTCCAATCCATCTATTTGGGAAAATATTGCCAAGATAGTCTCGCTCTGTTCGCGAAAAGTGAAGGGCCGCTCTTTCCTGTTGAAACCATACCGGATCTGCCAGTATATTGTGGTTTTCACCATTCGGGTAAAGTTCTGTTAAATAGGGTTATATGTCATTTTGTAATAGGTCTAAATACTTTTCCGAGTTAAGTGTTCCCTCAATAAAAATATATTAATTTTCTTAGAAAACTGTGTATGACTTTCAATAATCCAATGTGGGTTTTCTGATACCCAATATCGAAAATTTTGCCTGTTTACTGAACCATTTAAAAACAATGTTGCCTTATCGGAAAATACTATCGTACTTGAAAAGTGCGGGTAGGCATTGTATCTATCCATCATTATTTCGCAAAATTCCACTTTCCAGTGCAAATCATCTTCAGTAAGTTTCAGAACTAAATGAACTTTGTACGGGTGCCATTTATTTCTATCTAAGCATTTTAGAACAGAAGATTTACTTATTAACTGTTCAGCGGCTAGTGAATTTTGAGGATTTTCTTGCAAATCGACCAAAACATTTAATTGTGCATCTTCTTTAAGAAGTTTCGTTTTGTAATTGTCTGTTACGTGGCCGAATTCTAGAACCTTTTTTTCTATTTTACTAACTACCGATCTTGTAATAGGCCGCTCCGGGTACTTCATATAAAAGAATTCGGAAACTTCAGCTTGAGTTCGATTTCTGTTGCCATATCCTTTAAAATTTTTAGTCGCTGCTTCTCAGTTAAACGCGCCATACTTTTAAACTTTGCAACTGCATTTGAAAACTAATTTTTACAAGTAAAATTATATAGTACAGTTTCGATGGAAATAAGCAAGTATTACCCAAAAGGGTTTCCATTCATGCGACTAAAATACCGCCAACAATCAAAAAAACCAGACGTAAATATATAGGTTCAAACCAACAAACACATTATTTTTACGGTTGATTTGTTTACTTTAGACAGAAGTGTATTTTTTTAACTGTTAATTTTCGGTATAGGACATTGTACATGAAAAATACTAAGAATTCAATGCAGAATTAAAAAATAAAATAAAAAACAAATGTTTCCATTTGAAAAAATGAAGTTGTTGGTCGCAATTTATTTCTGGCCCACCCTGTATAAATAAGTTTATCATCACAAAAACCGCAGTCCAAAAAAAACCGCTTTGTTAGAGCGTTTTTCCAAAAAAACAACACTTCAATTTTAAGAATTTGTTCCAACTCACCCGTCCTCATTGTATATATATATATATATATATATATATATATATATATATATATATATATATATATAACAGGATGAATTTTATCACATGCTAAAGTAATAAGTTTATTTAAATACGTTCTGTCAGGGTCCTTCAACATTTAATTTCATAGAAGGGTTACACTGAAACAAGTTTATTTACTTAAAGTTAAATACATCTTTATTTGGCAATCACAGTACTTATCATGTCATTCTTATATTTATTTGCGGTTTATTTCTTTGTAGCAAATATCAGTAGGTCAGAATCAATACCGATAATCATAATGTAATGTTATTATTTGACGTTCATTCTGTTGATATCCAACAACGATGTGTTCATTCTCGATGATCTGTAGTGAAAACATAGTCCGTGACAAGGGTTTTAAGAAGTTCACAAGCGATCAATAACTATAGCTGTCGGTTGAATCTAATGGATTAAAGTTTGAACTGACCGATGTATATTAAGCCGCTCTCACCAAAGGCGCATTTTATATTAAATATGATATTTGTCTCGGATTGCAAATTGCATTTAAACAGTGTACATTTATTGAAGTAAAAAGATCATAATAAACTAAATTGTGTAAAGTACCATCTTAAAGCAACTCTTACGAGATGATCTGAAACTGAAATTTTTTAAGCATTTCTTTTTTCCATTTCTGTGCGTTTTTCTAATATAAAAACTTAGAACGCACAAATACTTAACATATTTTACAAGGGTTAATACTCCACCCGAGATATGAAGTTTTTGGATTCCTAAATGATGAATTTGTATTGACACGGCACGGCAAAAGCTCAGCGACTTCCATAAAAATTGTAGTGAGATCCTCAACCAGAATACCCAGTCGAACGGAGCAATTTAGTTATGGGCAGCTAGAAAGAAATACTGGGATCTGCGTTGGAATGGTGGAAGGCATACATTCTGCTCATCAGTATTTAGTTGATCGGGCTATAATTAAAACCGGACGAGACATACCAATTTCTGAATATGTTCAACAATGACATCCGAATTACCAGGGTTCAAGAAATTGCTTATTTTAAGCCAGTAGACACCATTATCAATTACAAAGAAGTTTACCAGACATTGGTGAAGGAAACAGGGCCCAATAAAGAGTTTCTAGAACAGTTTGCTCACCATTTGACACACCGTATACCAGAGGAACAGCATAAAGCCAAGTAATTTATAACAAATCATTGGCAAAGTTTTAAATAGTCCAGATGGCACTACTGTTTGTACAAACATTTTCCAGCACAGAACAGATACCGGAATCTCTCAAACTATAAAAATACCACCTAGGGGCAACAACATCAAAATGAAGTTATTGAGCCATCCATCACCCCTGGTCTGCTGCTAGTGTTTTAGTGAAAAAGCAGGATAGAACCAACCGATTTTGCGTTGATTACAGAAAACAACGATATTACGAAGAAAGGCAGCTGTATACTCCCCCGACTCGATAAAACTCTGACAACGCTAGCAGAGACCCATTGAGTATTGGCAGATTGGACAACATGGAAACGACAGAAAAAAGATAGCGTTCGCCGCCAATAAAGAGCTTTTTCAGTTCACGGTCATGCATTTGGAGTATGTAATGCTCCCGCTACATTTGAGAGGTTAATAGAGTATGTATTCAGCGGGTTGACATGGAGGACATGTTTAGTATACCTTGACGACATTCTGGTCATGGGTCACAAATTCGAAGATCATGTGAAGAACTCGACGAAAAATTTTCTGGAACTAAGAATAACAACCTGAAATTCAACCCGAGAAAGTGTTCCATGTTCCAAAATAAGTATAGTTTTTAGGTCAGTTCGTTTCTGAATCAGGAATCCGCTCAAACGAAGACAAGATAGAAGCCATTCGTGATTGGCGACCGGTCCCGAGGCACAAGCATCAACTACGAAACGTTTTGGGACTGTGTTCGTACTGAAGATGATTTGTTAAATTATTTGCTCCACTGTTGCACTTGTACATCGGCAGAACCTTGAGAAAGAGACCTATGTTCCAGCCCAATCCTAGTAGTACAGACATGGATTCTCGAAACCGGAAAGGAATTATGGTGTCACAAGAAATGTACTTCTTGCCCTCATCAGGGCTTTAGACTATGTCCACAAATACCTCTATGGTCATCATGTGCTTATCCGAACAGATCATGCCGCCTTAAATGGCTGTTGGACATGAAGACACCGAACAGACAACTGGTAAGGTGGATGCAGAAATTACAGCAATACGATTTCACAGTTGAACACCGTGCCGGCCGTTTGCATAATAATGCCGATGCTTTGTCACGAAGACCCTGTAGAACAGAATGCGGAGATTGAAGACTGGGCAACGGAAAAATATATGCAGGACCGAATGGCTGACCCAGACATTGAACTAATCCTTTCTCTCAAGAAGAGAGGGGCACCAGGCTAGATACTTGAGCATCCTGAAGTCATTATGGGCTCAATGGAACTCTCTAAGGATGGAGAATGGAACGTTAAAAAGAACTTGGGAACGCTCTGACGGCAGAGAAACCAATACCCAACTCGTAGTCCCAAAGAAAAAGGTAACTTTGAATAAAATGTGTTCCAGAAGGTATATAAAATGTTGGAAATCAAGAAAACGTGAATCACAACTTGGCATCCACAGTCAGATCTAATGGTGGAAAAATTCAACAGGACCTTGGAATAGCATCTATCCAAGGCCGTGAGTAATAACAAGCCTGATTGGGATGAGCATATTTGCCTATTTATGTTAGCATATTGCTCAGCTGTACATAACAGCCCAAGAAAGACCCCAACCAGGCTACTATTGGGAAAGGAACTGAGATTACCATGTGATTTAGCTTTTGGCTCACCAGAGAACCGTCCCAAGGCAAATTCCAGATTACTCCCTGATGATGACAGTTTCGCTATTGAAACCGGCTTTGAGTGAAAAAAGAAAGATTTCGTGTTAGGGTACAAATATTTTTGTTTTTATATGTCTAATTAATTAGCATAAAAAATTAAATTAAACAAAGTACTCGTCTATTGTGACAGCAGTCATGATTAAAGCTAATAAAAAAATTCAAGCTTTCGTTGGTTTTCCATCAGCTTCTTAATCATTAACCAATAAGTGGCAGGAACTAGTTTTTTTTTGAGATATCTGTCTTTTGAAACTAGTGCAAATGATGAAGGTTGCCAACTATAAACGATATATCTCGCTTTCAGAAGTTTTTATTTTTTTTATTTTTATTTACTTATTTGCTACTAATGATTACAATTGCCTATGTGCGGGTTTGAAACTTTGATGCACTGTTCTAGTCGCATATTTAACTCCAATGCTGATTTTTACTACCAGTAGCAAGAACTAACACCAGTTTGGAGAGGTGGAACAGACAAAAAATGAATTAAATGATAAAAATTGTGACGTTTATTTTAATAAAATCGTATGTCCAAAACTTACATTTTTCAGGCAATGGAAAAAACTACTTTTATAATAAGTCACTTATACCTTTGGCTGGCAAATATAAGAGGTCGTTGTTTTAAGAAAAATAAATAAATAATTTATCTTGATTGTAGAAGTTTTTTTAAATTTCAAATTACTCGTAATTACTATAATTTGATTTTTTATATACTTAATATTATCAGTATTATTTATAAATCTTGTAACAAAGCTTACTGCACCCATTGCCATTGTCGTCGTTTTTGTTACTGGTTGGTTACTGCTCTGCAGCACTATCGTAATAAACTTTTCGGTTTTCTCCGTTTCCCAAACACGGCGGGAAATCGTATTTCGTATTTTAGCACTTGATATTCGCACAGGTTGTAAATAAACTGAACTTATCCTTACTTTTATTGAGACAATACTAAGTTTAGCAGGGTTTATACTAATTTCCAGCATGCGAACCTGATTGATTACTGACTAACTCCCATTTTTACTACAGTCAATTTTGACGGCTAACAGTATTGTTTTATCTCACAGTTCATGTGCGTGTAAACATCAGTTGCGCTTCCCACAACTGAATTTCCTCTCGAACACTTCTTTATGTATTTGATACATTTGGTTAAATTTGAAGACGCGATTACATGGAACGGCTCCAGATTAGGTACCTCTATGTGCTAGTTTACCCGAAAATCCTAGATGTCGGTATTTACATCTCGCGTCTTCAAATTTAACGAAATTTATCAAATACATAAAGAAGTGTTCGAGAGGACATTCAATTGTAGGAACCACAACTTATGAAGGTTCCCTAATCAGAAACAATATATATATATATATATATATATATATATATATATATATATATATATATATTGTTACGAAATTACCAAAGCCGACCCTGTTTCATTTCAGTACGACAACAATCGCTTTGAGATAAAAAACTGGTTCTCGAAAAGACTCGGCACCTGTAGGAGTGATGATGATTTTTGCGGGAATTTTCTATGCTGGTTTTATAATGAAAGCAGGCCACGATCGCGAGTTCAGTTGGTGGAGCGAAGAGCTTATATGTAAAATTATATTAGTTTTATAATTAGTTTTATAATTTTAAAATGAACCCACTGTCTATATTGAAATTTGGTAACCAAAAGTGAAGGATTAAGTGCAGTTAAAATCGTAATTTGATTTATGGAAACTCGTAGCATGGAAAAGATGGACGAAACTACCAAAAAAATAGTCAAGCAGGTTACGGAGGGTCTAGACGAAAAAATAGCACAGATTCCAAAAAAAAAACGTGACAAGAAGGAGAAAAAACATCAAGAAGAAATTCAACAAAGGTTAGTGAAATCTTTTGATGAAAAACGTAAAATAGAATTAGAAAATCTTGTCACTACGATGAAATGTGAACAACATAATTTAATTGAAAGATTGTTCTCGAAATTTGAATAAAAACAAGATCAAATTGAATTAAAACGACAAAATGATTTTAAAGTATTTGACGAGAAACAAGATCAAATTGCATTAAATCGACACGAAACTGAACAGAAAAGACAACTGCAATTCAAACAATTAATGCAAATAGTAGGACAAGTTAATGAAACAGTTAATGAAAGAAAGCAAATAGTTGAGTCAGATATAAAAGAGATAAATGATGACATTAAGACCATAAAAAATACCGTGGATACTCTTGAAACAAAAGTAGATGATCTCGATTCCATCCAAAGCCAGGTAAAATTTGAAATCAGTTCAATTCAAGTCACAGTTCAAGATCAAATCAGTTCTATCAAACAAACAGTACACAGTGAAGTACAAGATAAAATCAGTGCGATCCAAAATAAAGTAGAAACAGAAATTAAAAAATGCAACAGGACTTACAGCGAGGAAAATACCAGAACACTGTAGGTACTAAAAGGTTCCGTTAGTAAACTACCCACATTTAATGGCAGTTCATCTTGGCCCATGTATAAACGGCAATTTTAAGCAGTAGCTATAGCTAATGGATGGGATAACCCAGAAAAATCTACTTTTCTGGTAATTTCGTTAAGAGGTCCGGCCCTAGAACTCCTCCAAAGCATTCCAGTTGATGAGCATGGCAATTTCGAAAAGATCATTGCCATCCTTGACAAACAATAAGTCAATCAATCCTTGAGCCAGGTATACCAAGTACAACTGAGTGGAAAAACGCAAAAATCCGGTGAAAGCCTCCAAGAATTCGAAGCAGAGATTAGACGGTTAGTTCACTTGTCCTACCCAGACCTGCCAAAGGAAACGAAAGACCAGTTGGCCACAAAGAGTTTCATAACCGGCATCAGAGATGTGGAAGTACATTAACATGTCCAAGTCGAGGGTCCGAGCAGTTTCCTCTAACCAGGAAGAGTCAGAGTCACCATTTCAAGCGCTGCTGGCTGGTCTGAACAAAATATTGGAACGATCACAAAGAACTGGCACCAGAGGGGCATGTTACCGCTGCGAACGGACAGGACACTTCCAACGTGACTGCCGAGTAAGGCTACCGGAACGATCACCAACCAGGGAGAGCCAACAAACCGACCTTACCAACCAGGGAAACTCCAACCAGTCAGCATAAGGGGGCGAATGCTAACTCACCCTCCACCAGCTCCAGGACAGTATCCATCCGGGGATTTTGCCGAGATAGCGGGAGCCTAGTCATCAGAGGCCCATCAATGCTGTGTCCATTGCCAAGTCCAGGGTTTTGAGAGCTTGAGAAATTCGGCCAGTTACCAATAACATCCAGCTCAGAACAGTCACCGGCGAGGCCATGTCAATACAGGGTGGGGCAGATGTCGTGCTACACATAGGGGACAACATGATCCGACATAGGGTCCTGGTAGCGAATATTGAGGACGATTTTGTACTGGGAATGGACCTAATTAGCCAGCATGGATTTATGTTCGACCCGAGATATGATGTTCTTCGGTTGCTAAATGAGGAATTTGTAATGACACGGCCCGTCAATAGTTCAGTTACCTCCATAAAAATTGTGGCAAAGTCATCAGCTAGAATTCCCGGTCGAACGGAACAGATTATTCATGGGCAGCTAGACAGCAATCCTGGGAGCTGTGTTGGAATGGTGGAGCACGTACACCCAGCTTATGACTACTTAGTTGGACGGGATATAGTTAAAACCGGACGAGATATATCAATCAGAGTCCTGAATTTGTCCAACAACGACATCAGAATTGCCAATGGTCAAGAGATAGCTTGTTTCGAGCCAGTAGAGACTATCACCAATTGCAAAGAAGAGTACCAGACGTCGATGAAGGAGACAGGGCCCAGTAAAGAATTCCTCCAACAGTTCGCTGACCACTTGACACATCTGACATCAGACGAACAGAAGAAAGCCAAGCAGTTTATCACGAAGCACTGGCAAATTTTTAACAGTCAAGATTGAACCAAAGGTCGTACCAACATCATCCAGCACCGAATAGATACCGGTAAGGCGCAACCCATCAGAATACCACCTAGACGACTACCATTAGGGCAACAACAGGCAGTAGAGGAAAACATCGAGTCCATGTTACAAAATGGAGTTATTGAGCCATCCATCAGCCCATGGTGCGCTCCCGTCGTGCTAGTTAAAAAGAAGGATGGAAGCACCCGATTTTGCGTGGATTACAGAAAGCTGAATAACATCACGAAGAAAGACAGCTATCCACTATCCCGAATCGATGACACTTTTACCACACTAGCAGGCTCCCGTTGGTTCTCCACACTAGACCTAAAAAGTGGATATTGGCAGGTTGGTCTACACGCAAACGATAGAGAAAAGACAGCGTTCTCCACCAGTAAAGGGCTGTTTCAGATCACGGTCATGCCCTTTGGGTTATGTTATGCACCCGCTACATTTGAGAGGCTAATGGAGTATGCACTGAGCGGGTTAACATGGAGGACGTGCTTAGTATACCTCAACGACATTCTAGTCATGGGTCAGACATTCGACGACCCTCTGAAGAACCTGGACGAAGTATTCTCCAGAATTAATAATGCCAACCTGAAACTCAACCAGAAGAAGTGTTCCATGTTCCAAAAAGAAGTAGAGTTTTTGGGCCACGTCGTTTCCGAGTCAGGAATCCGCACCAACGAGGAAAAGATAGAAGTCATCCGGTATTGGCCGGTCCCAAGAGACAAGCATGAACTCCGAAGCTTCTTGGGCCTCTGTTCCTACTACAGGCGATTTCTTGAGGGTTTTGCCACCATTGCCGCGCCTCCACATCGGCAGACTACTGAGAAAGAGACCTTCCGTTGGAATCAGGATTGCGGAATACCATTCAGACGACTGAAAGCAGCCCTATGTTCCAGCCCAATTCTAGCCTTTCCTACACAGTGCGGCAAGTTCATTTTAGACACCGACGCCAGCAACACAGGTTTGGGGGCAGTCCTATCCCAGGTGCAAGAAGGTGAAGAGAGGGTGATCGAGTATTACAGCGGTGGATTCTCGAAACGGGAAAGAAATTATTGCGTCATCAGAAAAGAACTTCTTGCAATAATAAGGGCTGTAGAACATTTCCACAAATACCTCTATGGTCGTCATTTCTTAATCCGAACAGATCATGTCGCACTCAAATGGCTGCTGAACATGAAGACACCGGGACAACTGGCCAGATGGATGGAGAAATTACAGCAATACGACTTCAAGGTGCAACACCGTGCCGGCCGTTTGCACAATAATGCCGATGCTCTACCCAGAAGACCCTGTAGAGCGGAATGCGGACATTGCTTGAGGACGGAACAGCGAGAGAGTATCTCCATCAGGCAGATCCGAGTGCAGGCCAATGAAGACTGGGCAATGGAACAGTGCATCCAGGACCAAATGGCTGATCCAGACATCGAACCAATCTTGTCACTCAAAACGAGAGGGGCACCTAGGCCACGATGGGACGAGGTAGTTAGATACTCAGGCGTGCTGAAATCGTTATGGGCTAAATGGGACGCTCTAAGAGTAGACAATGGAATGCTCAAGCGAGTTTGGGAAAGCGCTGATGGACGAGAAACCAAATCCCAACTGGTAGTTCCGAAGAGAAGGTACCAGCTATCCTGACCGAAGTACATGATGGGATTACCGGAGGCCACCTGGGCATAAATAAAACCCTAGACAAAGTTCGCCAGCGGTACTACTGGGTGAATTACTTCGAATACGTCAGAGTGGTGCCGCAAATATGCCACCTGTGCGGCCAGTAAGGGCCCGAAGACCCGGTCCAAGGGCAGAATGCAGCAGTACAATGTGGGCGTCCCATTTAAAAGAATTGCCATCGAGGTCGCCGGTCCGTTTCCCGACACTGAGAGGGGGAACAAATACATTCTGGTCGCAATGGATTACTTCAGCAAATGGCCTGAGGCATATGCGATACCCAACCAAGAGGCAACCACAGTAGCGACGGTGCTAGTAGAACAACTATTCAGCAGGTTTGGCGTTCCGATGGAATTACATTCAGACCAGGGGCGTAACTTCGAATCGAATGTATTCCAGAAGGTCTGCACGATGTTGGGGATCAGGAAAACGGGAACAACACCCTTACACCCACAGTCAGACGGAATGGTGGAAAGATTCAACATGACCTTGGACAACATCTATCCAAGGTCGTCAGCAATAACCAGCGTGATTGGGATGAGCATATTCCCTTATTCCTGTTGACATATCGCCCTGCCGTACATAATAGTACAGGCCTGACCCCAGCCAGGGTCCCATTCGGAAAGGAGCTGCGATTACCCTGCGTTTTGGCATTTGGCTCCCCCGAAGAACCTTCCAAAACATCGACGATTTTGCCTTCGAGCTCCGACATAACATGCTGCCAATACACGAATTAGCCCGAACGCAGATGTTGGCCACCAGTGACCGGATGTAGACGCGATACGACCTCAAGGCCAATTCAGTCGGGTTCCAGGAGAGGGACAAAGTCTGGCTATGCAACCCCCAATGGAGCAATGGTAAATCCCTAAAGCTTACACCCGCCTGGGATGGTTCATACGAGGTGGTCAAGAGGCTAAATGACGTCGTCTACCGGATCCGTCGAAACCCGAAGGCTAAATTGAAGGTGGTTCATTTTGATCGACTAGCTCCCTACCATGGAGAGGATGTTTCTGATCGGGACGATAAGAATTAAAGGGGGGGCAGTGTAACGAAATTACCAAAGCCGACCCTGTTTCATTTCAGTATGACAACAATCGCTTTGGGATAAAAAACTTGTTCTCGAAAAGACTCGGCACCTTTAGGAGTGATGGTGATTTTTGCGAGAATTTTCTATGCTGGTTTTATAAAGGAAGCAGGCCACGATCGCGAGTTCAGTTGGTGGAGCGAAGAGCTTATATGTAAAATTGTTCTGGTGATATTTGAATCAGCTGTTGTATATTCGATGTAAATAAAGGTTCTAGAAAAGTGAAAGTGAATATTAGTTTTATAATTTTAAATTGAACCCAAGGACTATATTGCAATATTGTCTTGCTTACAACAGAATGAAACCTCGAAGAGAATATATTAATTAAGTCTCCAGATCGAAACAAGGATTACATAATTTTTATGTTTGAGGCTTCCGGCAGATGAAAACGTAGAGGGTCCTTGTCGCATGAGGAATAACACTTTCTTATTTGAAAGGACCTTATGTTCTCTTTACTTATATTTACTAGGACAGTCGGATATGTAACTTACTTTATCTTGTCTTTTTCTCTTAAATGTTTTGGCTTACCTTGTGTACCCAAGGTATTATGGATTCGTCTAAAGTCTTCCCACTGTTATACCGTCAATGTATAAAACTTCCACCTTACAAAAACTTGGGCAATAGAGTTCAGTATATCCTACATGATGGCGCGCAAAAGCGTATTTGCTTAAATTTTGGAAATATGATGTTTTTAAACTACACACTAGTAATATGCATACAGCAGCTCAGGGTTACGTTTTAATGTACTGAAATTTAGCAAATGAACATAAAAGTACATTTTATTGTTACTTTTCAAATCCAGTTATCATGGCGTAGATATCCTGCAGCTACAAAGCTTTAATACAGAACATTTAAAAAATGTAGAAAAGCCAACATCAATATTATAAGCTACAGATTATTATTAAATTTTAGAAATATAGGGTATTATTTCATTGTAGGTAATTAAATGTAAAATGCAAACCCTGCAAGAGACTTACTGGGATTGAGGTATTTCATCATTAAAGTTATTGGCTTGTTGAGATGAAGGTTTGTATCTAGGATTTGCTTGAGGACTAACGATATGGTCGAAGAGAATGTTAATTTTAGGTTGGATGTTTGTAAACTATTGCTGATGAAGGGACTGTCCCGGATTATAAGTTTTCAAGGATAGCGTAATGACGTAATGATTTTAGTAGGCCAGTTTGATTTAATTTTTGAATGTAAACAATACTTAGAATAATAATATGACAACACCGTGTAACCGGTCAAATGAGTCGTTCACATGGTGTCATATTACACGATATAGCAATTCCCAGGAAATTCGCAAATGCCCATCGCACGTGTAAAACTGCTGATGCTGACAATGCAAGACGTAGCTTATAAATGCACATGCGATGGCTGTGAGCGTCATTAAGTGTATCGCATTCAATTATCTCATTTATATTGTTTAACGTAATTTTGAAGTAAAATATTTAATTTGTGTTTTAAATAAAAATAATTTTTTTTAAAAAAGCATTTGTGTTTGTGAAGATATAAAATTGGCGCAGTCAGTAGGATTGTTCCAAAACGACTAGAACACGAGAATTCTAACTAGTCGTGGTGGTTTCCAAACCTTCGTGGGACAATCAACCTCTTGCTGGAGACACAACTGGAAGCGAGCTAGCACCAGGAATACGCAACGGCTAACCAGTGCAGTCAACTTACAGAACAGTCCATGCCAGGAATTATATTGTAAGGATTACGTTATTATTATTTTATTATTTCCATTTATTGATACACTTAATCATCATTTCTATCATCAAAGATAAATCCTTTAATATTCCTTAAATATTTTAAACATATTACATCACTACCCTTGATATATTCAGTTCATTTATTTTGAGTAAAATTGCAAGGTAAGAAATATTTTTGACCAATTTTGGTACATATTGATAATTACACATTAAATTTATACCATTATTTTGAACGACAACTTATAATAACTTGATCTAATTATTTTAATATCTATCTATTTTCACATTTATTTATTTAAACATTGATTTATACGTTTTACCATTGTCAATTCGACAATATAATCTGATTTAAATTTTTAATATTGTGCAAATACTTTGACTATGACCACTACAAGACAAGGTGCCACAACCCCAACGGTAGAACCTTACAAAATTTCAGAGATATTTGCGATTATTCCTGAATACGACGGGAATCCCATTTTCCTTAACACTTTTATTAGCTCTTGCACAACAGCACACAACATGGCTGTTTCTAATCAAATAGCCTTATTAATCCTTCATATAAAAAACAAGTTGAGAGGCCGTGCCGCCGAACTTGTAAATTCCCGAAACCCATCAACTTGGGACGACATCAAAACGCTCCTTGAAACACACTTCGGTGATTCACGCGATTTGTCTGCATTAATTCAAGATCTTCAGAGAATGCGGCAACTTCCCAATGAGTCCCCATTAACTTTCGCGGCCCGCCTTCAAACACACGAAGCCAAAATGCACGCGGCCGTCAATAAACAAAACATAACTACAAAAGAAAAAGACGCACAAATTTCTCTCATTGACTCTATGGCTCTGAACAGCCTTTTAACAGGTCTTGAGCCGAAAATAGGGCAAATTATACGTGCTAGCAACCCTGACGACATTATAACTGCTGTTTCTAGAATAAAACGGGAGATACAACTGTGTCACTTAGAAAATCAAAAGTTTCTAGTTACCCGTAACCTACAACAACAAAAACGACCAAACGCTACAACTTTCATAAAGCAATGCTCGTTTTGCAAACGAACAGGGCATTCGTTTAACGAATGCTTAACTAGACAAAGGCAACAACAGCCAAACTCGAATTTTAACAATAATAATTTCCAACAATTTCGACCTAATCAATTTTCTCAACCCACAAACCAAATGAGACCCAACTTTGACCAGAATAGACAACAATTCCAACAAAATCGACCCTCAACTAGCGGACAAAATCAAAGTCCTAACAGTTTTCGACCCAATCCAAACTTTTTCAGAAATCAGCAACAAAGGGCCCATCACTTTAACCAGTCAGATTTCTATAACACTCCCAATTACACTAATGATCAGTCAAGCAATTTCTATGACTCTGATTACCCTCAACAAGATGAATACTCACATTTGGATACTGAACCACAAAGTAACGATTTATATTACTCTCAGGTTCACAATTATGAAAATTACGACACTTATGAACATGTTTATCCTGAATTCTGCTCTGATATACCCGATAATTCTCAGCGAAATTTTCAAACGGCTCTCACCGTAGACAAACCACCGGACACTCAAATCCTCAATCTTCAGTCCCAATTCGAGACAATGACTTTCAAAGACAGCTTCAATCCAAACCTCAACTTCCCGGAAAACGCTTTCCTATAAGCCCCGCACTTTCAGTTAACTCAAAGAACCTCTTTTACATCAATGACGCTTCTAACACTTACAAATTGTTAATCGATACAGGAGCAGGCTTATCAATCTTCAAGCCCAAAACTTGTGAAAAATTTCCCAACCGATCTCCTGAAAACGTTGTGATACAAGGTATCACTAACCAAAAAATTCTCATAAACGAATCCACTTTAGTCCCGTTCAATCTAACAGATCCACACAAAGTCTACATATGCGATCTAGACATCGAATTCGATGGCCTATTAGGCTCCGATTTCCTGGAGCATTACAATTGTGTAATAGACTTTAATAAGAAAGTTCTCGTTACAAATTTCAAAACCATCCCGCTCATGAAAGTTACTGAAGATACATTATCAACCGACATCCAACCACATATAAACGACCAAACAGTTCCTAATATCATCAGTATCGAACCGCGGACAGAACGCATTTTTAAACTTAAATGCGATTTACGAAATACAGAAGCCATTCTAACTTCCACCGTAATAGAAAATGTAAGATTACCAAACGCTTTAGTCCAGGTTAATGACAAGGGTGAATTTTTCACTTCTATTTTAAATGCAAACGCTAGCCCAAAAATTATAAATTTCAACAAAATCCAATTAGCACCCATTCAGAATCTTTCCATTAACCACTGCGAACAAATCTCTTTCGGAAACAATCCTAATATAGACAGACTAACAGAAATTCACAACCAACTTCGACTCGAACATCTCAACGAGGAGGAGGCAGAATTAATCCAACAACTTTGCATTGATTTCTCGGACATATTCTATTTAGAAGGAGACAATCTTAGCTTCACTAACGAAATAAAACATTCTATTGATACAAATAACTCGAAACCCGTATTCACCAAGTCTTATCGCTATCCATACCAAATCCATAAGGAAGAAGTTCGAACCCAAGTCTCAAAAATGTTAGAACAAGGTATCATTCGCCCTTCAAATTCCCCTTGGTCTTCCCCTGTGTGGGTTGTCCCAAAAAAACAAGACGCATCCGGCAAACAAAAGTGGCGCGTAGTCGTGGACTACAGAAAACTTAATGAACTCACAGTAGACGATAAGTACCCCTTACCTAACATATCGGACTTACTGGACCAACTTGGCAAATGCCAATACTTTACTACACTAGATCTTGCTTCTGGCTTTCACCAGATCGAAATTGAATCGAAGGACATTCAAAAAACCGCTTTCACTGTAGAGAACGGTCATTTTGAATTCGTTCGCATGCCTTTCGGTTTGAAGAATGCTCCCTCAACCTTTCAAAGGGTGATGGACAACATTCTCATCGGAATCCAGAACGAGAGATGCTTGGTCTATATGGACGATATAATCGTCTACTCACCAACTATACACGAACATTTGGCCCGACTGACTGAAGTATTCAAACGACTTAGGAAGGCAAATCTTAAGATTCAGCCTGATAAATGCGAATTTCTCCGTAAGGAGGTCGCATATTTAGGACACCTCATTACAAAGGACGGAGTAAAACCGAACCCGTCCAAAGTCGAATGTATACTTAACTTCCCCCAACCGCAGAACCAGAAAGATATTAAATCTTTTCTTGGTCTAGCTGTGTACTACCGTCGATTTATACAAAACTTTGCCAAAATATCCAAACCTCTTACAAAGTTGCTCGAAAAAGACGTTTCATTTCATTTTAATTCAAACTGTGTTGACTCCTTTAACAAATTAAAACAAGCTCTCACGTCCACTCCGATCTTGATCTATCCCGACTTCAACGAACCTTTTCTTCTAACTACAGACGCTAGTGCTTTCGCAATCGGTGCTGTACTTTCCCAGGGACCAATAGACAAAGACCTGCCCATTGGATATGCCTCTAGAACTCTCTGCAAAGCAGAGACCAGATACTCAACCATAGAGCGCGAACTTCTGGCCATCGTCTGGGCTGTCAAACACTTTCGTCCAATAATTTTTGGCCGCAAGTTTAAACTCCTGACCGATCACCGCCCGTTAACGTGGCTCTTTTCTATCAAAGATCCGGGTAGTCGACTCGCGAGATGGCGCCTCAAACTTGAGGAATATGATTACGAAATCATATACAAGCCAGGTAAAGTCAACAAAAATGCCGACGCCCTTTCGCGCATTAAAATAACTCACTTCAATGAATGCATCCATTTCCAATCAACCAACAATCTTCAATACTTTCCAATAAACCCCCTTAACGAAAACGATGACACCGACTCAGACGAACCTGAAATGAATAACGACGATGACCTAATATTTACCGAATTTCGAACGTTCGTAGAACGTTACAAAACAGTTTCACTCATTGACTACAGTAAGATACAATACTCTAACTGCCAACTTCTTGACAGAGAAAATAAAAACATTCTAGTTTTCTTTCAAACCGACAATCTTAAAGACTTTCACCACCAAATCTTGGAAGATATCTTCGAAGAAAATGCCGACTTCGAACGATATAAAATTAACGTATTCTCCAGTAAAAGTGTTAGAAAAAGACGGTATTATATTATACCCTTACCATCTAATCCTGAAACCGTAAATGAGATTCTATTTGCTTCAATATTTAAAAGCAAAAATGTACTGACCGAATTAGACCTCTGTTGCGTCGAGAACAACTTGGAATTACCTATTTTAGAAATGCTTTCGTTTATCTTTGCAGAATTAAACGTAAAATGGAAAGTTTGTCAAAACATAACTCAAACTATCGAAAAAGATCAAGTGCCGATAATTCTTGAACAGTTTCATAACGGAAAAACCAACATACATAGGGGTATTAATGAAACAATTAGGCGAATTAGGGAAAAATATAATTGGCAGGGTCTTACAAAAGATGTTGACAATTATATTAAGAACTGTCGAATATGTCAAACAGCTAAAACATTTCGCAAAAACCTTGATAGCCCTCTGGTAATTACCGAAACTCCAAGAACTCCATTCGAAAGACTTAACATTGACATCCTCGAAGTCCCGAACAAAAACTATGCCCTAACCATACGAGACGAGTTAACCAAATTTTCCCAAGCATACCCAATCACCGACAAGTCTGCTAAAACAGTAGTCAATACTCTCCTCTTATTTTTCCAACATTTCGGAACACCCATTAGAATACACTGCGACTATGGTCGCGAATTCGATAACGCCCTACTTAAAGATCTGTGTAAACTCTTCGATATTAAACTTTCATATTCAAGTGTTGGACACCCGCAATCCAATGGATCATTGGAACGGTTTCACTCTACTCTTCTAGATATGATACGAATTCATAAAGCAGAACATCCCGATGAACACCCCTTTAACATTTTACCATATGCGGTAATCGCATATAACAATTCTGCCAATAAGACACATGGGTTCACACCCTATGAACTCGTTTTCGGGCACACATCTAGCCGACCCCCTGAAACCCTCTATAACGAAAAGGACTTGATTTCTAAATACATCAGAGACTTAAATAACCGCATTTCACAGTACTACAAAATAGCACGCGAAAGAACCGATACTCAAAAACAAAAAGCCAAAATTCGATTCGATAAACATGTTTCGGACAAAACCCCAAATTATCAAGTAGGTGACAAGGTTTACGTACGCGAATCTCAGTTCAAAGATAAACTACAAAACAAATTTAACGGACCATTTCAAATAGTAGAACTACATACAAACTCAGCTACTTTACTTAATTCTCGTACTAACCAAAAACCAAAGTAAACTTTGACCGTATGAAACCTTTCACAGAAGACTGATTTCTTTACAGGGTCATCCTGCTGTTCGGATCGGCAGCATCCCAATTTGAAATAAAGCCAATCAATAACACCCTAGGGATTTATTATCATGAAGAATCACGTATAGCCGTGTCAAATCACAAATGGACTCTTCTAGTTCATAGAAATCTCTCCGCTCTAGAACAAGCTTTCGCTACCAACGACAGAATTCTCGATGCACTAACTTTATCACTAAAAACTAATGTCCACCCAACCAACGTATTCCGTGCTGACGTTCAATCACACATCAACTTACTTAACCAAATCTCAAACTCTGTCAAAAACAAATTCACTGAAATCCACATGGACACTCGAAGGTACAAACGTGGACTAATCGATGGCGCCGGATCAATTTTCAAAGCCATAACTGGTAACTTAGACGCCGCCGACGGCGAGCACTTCACCAACAGTATAAATAGTTTAAACAAAGGACAACTGCAGATCGAAAACCTTTTGAAAAACCAAATCAGCGTAACCACCTCAGTTATAAAGAACTTTAACGAAACTATTCAACGCATTCAGGTCGACGAGAAAATATTTAACGAAAATATTCGAAAAATGGAAAATATGATTCGTAAAGTAAACGACAAAATGGCGTACGTGGAAACAAAACTCTCATTTCTAGAAATGACGGAAAAACTGATGGAAAATTATCTCTTTCTAGAAGACAACTTCAATGATGTTCTTAATTCCATAACTTTTGCCCGTCTAAAAATTATCCATACTTCAATTTTAACTCCCGAACATTTCATTGCCGCCTTACAGGAAATATCACAGAATCTCGTGAAAAATAATTTACCTTTGCCCGTCAAATATTCAAGTATTGCACGATACTTGGAAATTACAGAATTAGAAGCTTCTCAAACAGATTCCGACCTTGTATTTATACTCAGAATTCCACTTATTGAACAGCAATTATTTACTGCTCTCCGCTTATACCCAATCCCCATCTATGATGATAGAACTGGGTTATACCATGTACTCTCATTCACTCATAAATATATAGCAAAAAACGACGATTCCTTACTGTATATTCCGATAAAAGACCTTAGTGCGTGCAAACCGTTGAACAATCAAAATAAATTGTGTTCCGAACTCTATGCATATCCGATAGACTCAAATGCTTTGTGCGAGGCCCAACTTTTAAGAAATTTTAAAAAAGTGCCGGACAATTGTCACAGTGCCGTGATCTCTGCTCAAGGGTACCACGTTCAAAAACTCGAAACCAACGTTTGGTTAATTATGGTTACCGAGCCTCTTAGCATTACCATCACCTGTACCGACATCAATACAAAACCCTTAACACTCAATGTTAACTCTTTATTAAAACTTCAGAAAGATTGCAGTGCCTTCATTGGAATAACCAAAATCGAAGCAGAAGCCACAAAAAGCAGCAACACCCTTGACAACTATCAACCAGTTCTTATCCCTTTCAACTGTTGCGATACCATACCAGGAAAAATTGTCGTTCCCGAACTTAAACCTTTGAAACTCCATGAATTGAATTTCGAGGAGTTAAACGTCGCAAACCACAAACTCAACGACTATTCAAAGGACCTAGACGAATTAATAAATCAACCATTCGTCAAAAAGAACATTTCTTGGTTCACCTACGTGACAATATTTTCCATAATAATAATTGTCGCTGTATTTGTCCTCCAAACGCTTTGGCGTAAACGCAATACAACCAGCGAAAGTCCATCACCCACAACCAGAATTTCAAAATTGTTGCCAAGATTGAGACCGAACCTCCGACAGAACGAAACTGAAGACATCGAGCTAAGTACCCCAAAATAATTTCAAAAATTGTTTTGTAAAACCCATTTATTGCTAAAAAGTATTGTTTTAGGTTTTATTTTTAAAGACCTTAATGCTAATTATATTTTTATTTTATACATTTATACAATTTACGCTGTTTTATACACTTTTGCTTTCTACAAATTTCATATGTATACAACCTTTATATTTTATTATTTTTCAAATTCTATTTTCAGAAAAGTTCCTGTAAAACAGCAACTTTTTCTTTGTGAGAGGAGTTGTTATATACGTCGTAAACAATACTTAGAATAATAATATGACAACACCGTGTAACCGGTCAAATGAGTCGTTCACATGGTGTCATATTACACGATATAGCAATTCCCAGGAAATACGCAAATGCCCATCGCACGTGTAAAACTGCTGATGCTGACAATGCAAGACGTAGCTTATAAATGCACATGCGATGGCTGTGAGCGTCATTAAGTGTATCGCATTCAATTATCTCATTTATATTGTTTAACGTAATTTTGAAGTAAAATATTTAATTTGTGTTTTAAATAAAAATAATTTTTTTTAAAAAAGCATTTGTGTTTGTGAAGATATAAAATATATATATATATATATATATATATATATATATATATATATATATATATAATACGAGCAATGTTTGCAATGGAGTTCTGGAAAACGGCTCTAACGATTTCGATTAAACTTTTCCATTTAGAAGTTTCGATGGATAGAAATCGAATTATTAAAAAAATTATTGACAGTTTGTGACAATCAAGGCGGCTGCTTTGTAATTTCAAGGCGTTCAATGTAGGGTGATTTGGTTACGTAAGAGTGAGACTCCAGTTGTAAAATTTGTTCTTGTAAACATTCTTTCAATACAAATTGTATTTGTATTTTTCGAACATGTAACTATTTTATGCCTCCGTCGTATTTTCCTACCATTATATTTTTATAGCTAGACATTTCAAGTTTTTAAGGTGAAAAAATTGGCAGGGTAGGCAATTTTTGTATGAGTAAGATCTCATGATTTTGCATGTTAATTTGATAATATGAATTGGTGATTTAAACTTTTAATTATACAGGGTAGTTCAAAATATGTTAGCTGGTCCATAAGAGTTGCTATGCAAGATGGTTAAAATATAGCATCAAATGGAATTATAGTATGGTTAGAAAAAAGCGAGAAAAAATAATTTTATAGGGTACCCCATAACCACTTGGAAATTAATGATAGCTGACATACAGGGCGGAGTAAAAGTATTGTTATGCAGGTTCGCTAAAAAATTAAAATACAATGTAATATCTATAGGCTATATTATTAGCATTTGCATTTAAAGGGTGGTTGCAATATAGGATGTCCTGGAAATATAATATTGTTATTTCTATGTTCCGAACATATAACTATTTTATGCTTCCGTCATATTTTCCTAGCATTATATTTTTATACCTAGACACTTCAAGTTCTTAAGGTAAAATAATTCGCATGGTAGGCAATTTTTTTATGAGTAAGATCACATGATTTCGCATGTTAATTTGATGCTTATAATATGAATTGGTGGTGTAAATTTATAATTATACAGTGTCGTTTAAAATATGTTAGGTAGTCCATAAGAGTTGCTATGCAGGATGGTTAAAATATAGCATCCAATGGAATAATAGTATGGTTAGAAAAAAGCGAGATAAAATAATTGAGTAGGGTACCACATAAGCAGTTGGAAATTAATGATAACTGACATTCAGAGCAGAGTAAAAGTATTGTTATGCAGTTCGCTAAAAAATTGCATTTACAGTGTGGTTGCAATACAGAATGTACTGGAATTATAATTATACATGCTGGTTCAAAAAAAGAATACATAAACAAATGCATATACAGGGTAGTTAAAACATATGGTGGTGTGAAATTATAGGTATACAGTGTGATTTAAAATATGTTTATATTTGGTAGCCTATTAGAAGTAGCATACATAGGGTTGAGCGGAATTACAGTTGGCAAATGAATGGCCAAAAACGGTCGCATATACAGTTTTGTTGGAATATGGAGTCGACTGGAATTGTAGCGTGATTAAAAAAATGTTAGAAAAAAATTGGTTGTATATATAGGGTGTTTGAAATATAGGGGGGGAGTAGAACTGTAGTAGCACCATGTAAATAAAAAATGTAAGAAAAAAATATTAGTTAGGGAGTTTGAATTAGTTTACATAGCAAATTTCGGATTATTTGGATATATGTATGTTTAAGATAAAACCTTGAATTTACGAGTGAAGTTCGGTCACCAAGGTACTATATATATATATATATATATATATATATATATATATATACATATGTTTTAGGTGGTTTCCGGGAATTCATCCGCATAGATGATAACTGATCCCTGCCGGGATCGATGGTAAAATGACGACGTTTCGGCAGAGTCACATCTGCCCTCTCCAGGTCGGTTAGCATAATTCTCGTAGATTTCTTCTTTTGCTTCTAGTTACTCGAATACTCAGATCTTAATTAGCGCTCGGGCTGTTATATAGTCGCGGCTCGGCGCCTATTGGTTGGCACATTTAGTGCCCGCGAAAACTTAAAAACAAATATAGTGAATCTCTACGGGGAGAATACTTTTCATTTGTGTAAAACATTTGATAAATTATGCGCGAAAAGAAGCAAACTTTTGTGCGATCTACATTTTCTACAACGATGCCGCGATGAAGGAGTTATTCCGAAAAACATGACGGTAAAGTTCTGGAAAAACAACAGAAAAACACAGAATATCTTATGGAAAGCAAGTTGTGCCCTACTTAGGGAAGGCATACGTGATGTCAGAAGAGATTTGGATGTTGTTAATACTAAACTCCTAGATATCCACCTACAGGTAAGCAATACACTCCACCCATTAATATGGGATAAATTCGATGAAATTAGGGCCGAAACGAATGCAGATTGTCAACAATGCAACAACAGGCAAAATTTAACAAATTGAAGCTCCAACAGAAGCCCAAAAACGATTTTTGCGGAAAATAACGGTCACAGTCTAACCTCACGGCAATTGGAAACGAATAAAACCGTTCATAACTTATCTTCGGTCCAATTGAACTCTTCCTCGACTGGCGTGTTGGCTAAGGGATTCAAGTACGCTATTGCTCCCTCTCACATACCAACAGAGAGCATAATATGTGGCGTGGAAACAGCAGTTTCAAAATTAGTTGCGACACCGCTGAAATAATTAGACAAGATGTGTCACATGTTCTAAGAAAGTCTAAACCACCCAAAAGGAACCTATCTATAGAAGAAAATGGGGCCTTGAAACAACTTCGCCTCAACAAGGACATTGTCATTCTACCTGCGGATAAAGGAAAAGCTACTGTAATTTTAGATACAGCGAATTATTCAAACAAAATTCAAACATTGCTACAAGATCCAGCATATAAACAATTTACTACTGACCCAACAACTTATTTGGAGAAAACAACCAAGGCCAAAATCCAAGCAAGTAGGATCGACAAAAATCTCCAACTGCAACTCATTCCGCGTGAAAAGTCATCAAGATGTCCGAAATTCTATGGGTTGCCAAAAGTACATAAAGAAGGTGCACCTTTGAGGCCTATAGTATGTTCAATTGGATCCCCAACACAACAGCTAGCCAAATACCTAGCCCAACAACTTCAACCGTTTGCAGAGAAGGCAGACTCATATGTGAAAAATTCGACACATTTCATCGAAATACTTAGAAAAACGGTCTTACAACCAGAGTGTCCTCTTGTAAGTTTTGACGTAATGTCAGTTTTCACCAACATCCCTATCGACGAAGCCTTGGATATCATAATAGAAAAATACAAACCACCTCAACACCTTGTAGACTTAACAAGGCACTGTCTGATGAACACCTATTTTGTTTACGAGAACCAACTATACAAACAAGTGGAAGGAGCTCCAATTGGATCTCCCCTCTCACCAGTTATAGCGAACCTTTTAATGGAGAGCTTTGAGGAGTTGGCACTAAGAATAAAAACTCTTAAACCCAGTTTATGGTTGCGATATGTGGATGATACATTTGTGATTTGGCCTCATGGGAGGGAACACCTCAATACTTTTTTAGACCACCTTAATGGCATCCATCACAAAATAAAATTTACCATGGAGGTTGAAGCCAACAATCAATTGCCATTCCTTGACGTTCTCATAAATAGGAAGGAAGATGGAATCCTTGGCCATACATTATATAGGAAAGCAACTCACACCAACAGATACCTTCATGCTAATTCTCATCACCACCCAGCCCAACTACAAGCCGTCGTCAAGACTTTAGTAACCAGATCACAAAGAGTAGCTGACCAGGATAACATCAAACAGGAAATAAAACAGCTCTGAGACAAAACGGATTTACAGACTGAAATATACAAAGAGCCCTAAACTCGAAACCGACAGAAACAGACGAGGGGCATGAGACACTAATAACGAAGACTTATTTACCGTATGTCAAGGGGACCAAGACAGTATTGCAAGAATTCTACGGAGACACAATATCGATACTATTTTCAATACAGACAGAAAAATAAGCACGGTGTTGAGGACTCCGAAGACGAGGATCCCTTTAGAATAACAGGGAATGTACGAGATTCCATGTGCGGACTGTCATAAAACCTATGTGGGGCAAACTAATAGAAGAATTAAAGCTAGACATGATGAACACCAGAACGCTGTAAGAAAGCAGGAAAAAACAACATCCATTGCGGAACACGCCTCCACGATGTCACACCGAATAGACTTTGAGAACACCAGAGTACTGGCAAATATAGAACACCCGAAATCAAGACTCGTAAGAGAGGCAATAGAAATAGCGAAGAGGCCTCACAGTCTAAACGCACGCAATGAAATTCAGAACTTATCGAATTATTGGAATATTCTATTAAACACCCTACCGGCCCGGACCCGTCCAATCAGGGATCAGTTATCAACTACGCGGATGAATTCCCGGAAAGCACATAAAACATTTAGTGTCCGCAAAAACTTAAAAACAAATATATATATATATATATATATATATATATATATATATATAATTGTTGCTACAAAGTTACGAAATTCGTAAAAATCTCAGTTCAAAAAACAAAAAAATATCTAGTACTATAGGGTAAATTTGGGAATATTGCCTAACTTTTGGAAATAGGCCATTAACATAGATAAGCTTTTAATAAATTTAAAATTTTTTGATGATTTGGGTACTTATTAATCATTAAAAAATAATTTACTTTAATAATATTTATATTATTTATACCTACTTACAAACGAAATAAACAATCTTATAAATGAGGGATAGTTGCCTACTGTGTGGGTTTGACGCCGCTTTGAGAAACTGACTTATGCGATAGTTGTCCTTTGGAATTAATAAAATAGGTAACGATTGTCCGAACTTTAATTATATTTAACTAATTGTCAAATAACATTGTGTAAGTTTCGTACAGCACTTCATGCATTGAATCCAGTATACCTTCGATTTTAATGTCTAAGTACTTCTTGGGAAATAATACCACAGTTTAAAGAAAATTGCTGTATATTCCAAACGTTTTGGGGACTAGGTCAGACCCCGTTGTCAATGGTTAAGAAACTTGGATAAAAAAAGGCACAATTCTAAGATGTAAATTAAAATATTTGACAATGTGTATTATTTGATTTCTGACGTAACATAGAGAATTTTATTTGCAATATACAGGGTAGCACAGAAACTTCTAAAGATCATATAATCATAAAGTTCCTTTCAAATTGGAAGAATTTGAAAGGGAGATCTTCAGAATTTTATGTAGCGCTCCTAGGTGCGACTTTTTTATAAGATAGTGCATTCGCCAAAAATGCGACCAAAGAACTTTGTTGACCTTCGATTTTGTCTTTTCAAAATGCTCGAAACAATTAGGTGCGACACTCTGAGAAGATTCGAGTCGCTTGAAGGTTTTGATGTTTCATCCAATAATTTGCTCGTGTTTTTGTTGTCAGTAATTTGCAAATCAGATGCATAATTGTGTTTTCAGCATTCATACTTTTAGACTGATTTATTTTTGGCAATCTCAGTTTTTAGTTTTATTATCTTTTAGCGCCTTGATAGCAGTACTAAATTCGTTTTCTATGAGACAAACATCTTAATTATAAATATTGTTGTAAAGTCCGTGGGTTCAATTTAAAATTATAAAACTAATATTCACTTTCACTTTTCTAGAAACTTTTATTTACATCGAATATACAACAACTGATTCAAATATCACAATAAGCATTTTTCATATAAACTCTTCGCTCCATCAACTGAACTCGCGATCGTGGCCTGCGTCGAATTCTCCAGTAAAATCAGTCATCACTCCTACAGCTGTCGAGTCATTTCGAGAACCATTTTTGTATCTCAAAGCGATTGTTGTCGTACTGAAATGAAACAGAGTCGGCTTTGGGTACATTTCGTAACACTGCCCCCCTTTTAATTCTGATCGTCCCGCTCAGAACCACCTTCAATTTAGCCTTGGGGTTTCGACGGATCCGATAGACTACATCATTCAGCCTCTTGACCACCTCGTATGAACCATCCCAGGTGGGTGTAAGCTATGGGGATTTACCCTTGCTCCGTTGGGGTTGTGCAGCCAGACTTTGTCCCTCTCTTGGAACCCGACTGAATTGGCCTTGAGGTCGTATCGCGTCTTCATCCGGTCACTGGTGGCCAACATCTGCGTTCGGGCTAATTCGTATATTGCCAGTATGTTATGTCGGAGCTGGTCAGCATAATCGTCGATGTCTTGGAGAGGTTCTTCGGGAGTGCCAAATGCCAAATCGCAGGGTAATCGCAACTCCTTTCCGAATAGTACCCTGGCTGGGGTCAGGCCTGTACTATTATGTAGAGCACAGCGATATGCCAACAGGAATAGGGGAATATGCTCATCCCAATCAAGCTGGTTATTGCTGACGACCTTGGATAGGTGTTGTTCCAAGTTCCTGTTGAATCTTTCCACCATTCCGTCTGACTGTGGGTGTAATGGTGTTGTTCTCGTTTTCCTGATCACCAACATCGTGCAGACCTTCTGGAATACATTCGATTCGAAGTTACGCCCCTGGTCTGAATGTTATTCCATCGGGACGCCTAACCTGCTGAATAGTTGTTCTACTAGCACCGTCGCTACCGTGGTTGCCTCCTGGTTGGGTATCGCATATGCCTCAGGCCATTTGCTGAACTAATCCATTGCGACCAGAATTTGCGGCACCAAACTCTTCGAAGTAATTCCCCCAGTAGTACCGCTGGCGAACTTTGTCAAGGGTTTTATTCATGCCCAGGTGGTCTCCGGTAATTCAATCATGTACTTCGGTCAGGATGGCTGGTACCTTTTTCTTCGGAACTACCAGTTGGGACTTGGTTTCTCGTCCATCAGCGCTTTCCCAAACTCGCTTGAGCATTCCATTGTCTACTCTTAGAGAGTCCCATTGAGCCCATAACAATTTCAGCACGCCGGAGTATCTAGCTAGCCGGAGTGACAGGATTGGTTCGATGTCTGGATCAGCCATTTGGTCCTGGATGCACTGTTCCGTTGTCCAGTCTTCATTGGCCTGCACTCGGATCTGCCTGATGAAGATACCCTCTCGCTGTTCCGTCTTCAGACAATGTCCGCATTCCGCTCTACAGGGTCTTCTGGATAGGGCATCGGCATTATTGTGCAAACGGCCGGCATGGTTTTCCACCTTGAAGTCGTATTGCTGTAATTTCTCCATCCATCTGGCCAGTTGTCCTTTCGGTGTCTTCATGTCCAGCAGCCATTTGCGTGCGGCATGATCTGTTCGGATTAAGAAATGACGACCATAGAGGTATTGGTGGAAATGGTCTACAGCCTTTATTATTGCAACAAGTTTTTTTCTGGTGACGCAATAATTTCTTTCCGGTTTCGAGAATCCACGGCTGTAATACTCGATCACTCTCTCTTCATCATCTTGCAACTGGGATAGGACGGCCCCCAAACCTGTGTTGCTGGCGTCGGTGTCTAAGATGAACTTGCCGGACTGTGTGGAAAAGGCTGGAACAGTCGCCTGAATGATGTTTCGCAATCCTGATTCCAATGGAAGGTCTCTTTCTCAGTGGTCGCCGATGTAGTAGGGCGGCGATGGTGGCCTTCGGAGTTCATGTTTGTCTCTTGGAAATGGCCAATCACGGATGGCTTCTATCTTGTCTTCGTTGGTGCAGATTTCTGACTCGGACACTACCTGGCCCAAAAACTCTACTTCTTTGTGGAACAAGGAACACTTCTTCGGATTGGGTCTCAGGTTGGCATTATTAATTCTGGAGAATACTTCGTCCAGGTTCTTCAGATGGTCGTCGAATGTCTGACCCATGACTAGAATGTCGTCGAGGTATACTAAGCATGTCCTCCATGTTAATCCGCTCAGTACATACTCCATTAGCCTCTCAAATGGAGCGGGTGCATAACATAACCCAAAAGGCATGACCGTGATCTGAAACAGCCCTTTACTGGTGAAGAACGCTGTCTTCTCTCTGTCGTTTGCGTGTAGACCAACCTGCCAATATCCAATTTTTAGGTCGATTCGGGGTAGTGGATAGCTGCCTTTCTTCGTGACGTCATTCAGATTTCTGTAATCCACACAAAATCGGTTGGTTCCATCCTTCTATTTAACTAGCACGACAGGAGCGAACCATGAGCTGGTGGATGGCTCAATAACTCCATTTTATAACACGGACTCGATGTTTTCATCGACTGCCTGTTGTTGCCCCAATGGTAGTCGTCTGATGGGTTGAGCCTTTCCGGTATCTATTCGATGATGTTGGTGCGACCGGTGGTTCCTTCTCGACTATTAAAAATTTGCCAGTGCATTGTCATAAATTGCTTGGCTTTCTTCTGGTTCTCTGGTGTCAGGTGTATCAAATGGTCAGCAAACTGTTGTAGGAACTCTTTACTGGTACCTGTCTCCTTCACCGACGTCTGGTACTCTTCTTCGCAATTGATGATGGTCTCGACTGGCTCGAAACAAGCTATCTCTTGACCATTGGCAATTCTGATGTCGTTGTTGGATAAATTCAGGACTCTGATTGGTATATCTCGTCCGGTTTTAACTATAGCCCGTCCAACTAAGTAGTCATGAGCTGAGTGTACGGGCTCCACCATTCCAACGCAGCTTCCAAGATTGCTGCCTAGCTGCCCATGGATAATCTGTTCCGTTCGTCCGGGAATTCTAGCTGAAGACTTTGCCACAATTTTTATTGAGGTGACTGAACTGTTGACGGGCCGTGTCAATACAAATTCCTCATTTAGGAACCGGAGAACATTATATCTCGGGTCGAACTTAAATCCATGCTGGCTAATTAGGTCCATTCCCAGTATAAAATCGTCCTCAACATTCACTACCAGGACCCTATGCCGGATCCTGTTGTTCCCTATCTGTAGCACGACATCTGCCTCACCCTGAATTGACATGGATTTGCCGGTGACTCTTCTGGGCTGGATGTTATTGATAACTGGCCGAATTTGATACTGATGCTCTCAAGGCCCTGGACTTGGCAATGGATACAGCGGCGGCGGTATCGATGGTGATGGTAACTGCTCGCCCATTGATCTTGCCTCTGATGACTAGGCTGCCGCTATCTCGGCAAAATCCCCGGATGGATCACGTTTTGGGGGCTGGTGGAGGGTCTGTCAGCATTCTCCCCCTTATGCTGACTGGCTGACGGTCCCTGGACATGTGGCTGTTCTGTTGGTTACCCCTGGTCGGTGATCGTTCAGGTAGCCTCACTCGATAATCACGTTGGAAGTGTCCTGTCCGTCCGCTGCGGTAACATGCCCCTCTGTTGCCAGTTCTTTGTGACCGTTCTAATATTTTGTTCAGGCCAGCAAGCAGCGCTTGAAATGGTGACTCTGACTCTTCCTTGTTAAAGGTAACTGCTCGGACCATCGGCTTGGACATGTTCATGACGGCCTCTACTTCCAAAGCCCGAAGTAGAGCTTCATTACTCTTCTTGACGCCACTTGACGTACTTTGTACTTCCACATCTCTGATGCCGTTTATGAAACTCTGTGTAGCCAACTGGTCTTCCGTTTCCTCTGGCAGGTCTGGGTAGGACAAGTGTTCTAACCGTCTAATCTCTGCTTGGAATTCTTGGAGGCTTTCACCGGATTTTTGAGTTTTTCCAGTCAGTTGGACTTGGTATACCTGACTCAAGGATTGATTGTCGTATCGCTTATCCAGGATGGCGATGATCTCGTCGAAATTGCCTTGTTCCTCGACTGGAATGCTTTGGAGGAGTTCTAGGGCCGGACCTCTTAACGAAATTACCAGAGAAGTAGATTTTTCTTGATTATCCCATCCATTAGCTGTACCCACGGCCTCAAATTGCCGTTTATACATGGGCCAAGATGAACTGCCGTCGATTGTGGGTGGTTTACTAAAGGAACCTTTGGTACTCACGGTGTGCTGGTATTTTCGTCGCTGTAAGTTCTGTTGCATTTTTTTGATTTCTGTTTCTACCTTGTTATGGATGGCACTGATTTTATCTTGTACTTCACTTACTTCACTTTGTACCGTGTTTTTAATGGAACTGATTTCAAATTTCACCTGGCTCTGGATGGTATCTATGTCATCTACTTTGTTTTCAAGAGTCTCCACATTACTTTTTAGGATCTTTATGTCGTCGTTTATTTCTTTTATGTCTGATTAAACTATTTGCATTCTTTCATTAACTGTTTCATTAACTTGCGATACTATTTGTATTAATTGTTCAAATTGCAATTGTTTTTTTTTTCTTCCGTTTTGCCTTGTTTTTCTTCAAATAACTTTTCATTTTGTCGTTTTAATTCAATGTGATCTTGTTTTTGTTCAAATTGCGAGAACAATCCATCAATTAAATTATGTTGTTTTTTTTCCATTGTGGAAACAAGATTTTGTTGTTTTTCTTCCATAGTGGAAACAAGATTTTCTAATTCTATTTTACGTTTTTCATCAACTTTTATTTACATCGAATATACAACACCTGATTCAAACATCACAATAACAATTTTTTATATAAGCTCTTCGCTCCATTAACTGAACTCGTGGTCGTGGCCTGCTTCCTTTATAAAACCAGCGTCGAATTCTCCAGTAAAATCAGTCATCACTCCTACAGCTGTCGAGTCATTTCGAGAACCATTTTATCTCAAAGCGATTGTTGTCGTACTGAAATGAAACAGGGTCGACTTTGGGTACATTTCGTAACAATATCCTCTTAAGCAGTTCTCGAGCACCTTTTTGTTTTGTTGCTCTTGCCTGGTATGTAGCTTTCCCATTATTTATCTTATCCTGGGAAGTCAAATCTACAGGATATTGTTTTCCTCTTTTGAATAATGGTACTCGAATTTTCGGTATGGGACAACATTCCGGCAAGTATTTGCTAAATGTCTAATTTTTTTCAGGACTGTTCAACAGGGGAAGAATAAGAATTGGGTGAACCTCCTTTCACATAGTCAGGGCTACCAAAAGTCGCTCAAATTAAATCTAGATTTGGTGGTGAAGTATCTGGTTGGAGTGAAAGTTGATTTCATAGAGCCATATCAAACATTCTAAAGAAATTCTCTGGAATAACCCGAATTATATGGTCAAATATAGCTATAAATTTGTGTATTGTTACTTGGTAAACGAAAAGGTTTTTGTTCTAAAATCTCTAACATTTTAGCAGAATAAGTGTGAGCAAAATACAACTTTGCATTGAGGTATTAAAATAAACTGATTTCTTGTTCATGTAAACATCTGTTTCAAGAGGAACGCCATCATCTCAGTCCAAATGTATCTAGAATTTAGGTGGTGCCCTAACTGTGTGCACGTACTTGCGAGGCAGGTCTAGAAAACGAAAATATAATGAGTTACTTGAAGTCATGATATAATGTAGTATATATGTATATAAGGGCATGTCTTCTTACAAAAATTTGGACATCAATACTTATTGCCTTCCAATTTAACAAATAAAGTGCTAAAACGTAAATAACGTTCAAATAGTTGTATTTGATGAATATACAGATTATAAACACAAAAATAAAATCACTTACTTTATAACATCAAAAGTCCTGATCGCTTGAAATTTATTTGTAACCCAAATTCAGATATCTGTCGTCACGTAAATAGTTTTTCGTTGCACAACTCAGGAGACATCGACTTAATTGAACAGCACGGCATATACTGGCAGAAGGAAGAGGGTAAGCTTGCATATTGGCATATCACTGCGGGCCTACTTGCTCATAGGGGTCGCTACATGTCAACTTAGACATCTATTTCCCCAAGGCGTCTTTCCCATATTTTCCCTATGTAATTTCATAATATGACACTTTGTATATGTAACATTTACTAACTCGCCATGAACCGAGTTTTAACCTGTCACCCATTTTGTTAAATTTCATCTTGCATTCTGTGCCGTTGCCATAACATTATTTTTTGTATTTGTTTAAATTTTTAGACGATATTTTTAATCGACCCTGTTATCATGGAACCTTTATAGGCAAATAATTTGGTCAAGTGCGAGTTGGACTGGCATACTAAGGGTTCCGTACCACCTTCAAGATTCTAATATTCCAGTTTCAGGCAAGCAGGGAATGAGTGCATTTCCGTATATTTACCCTAATATCGATTAAAGGAAGTGTTTTAAATTTATAAAAAATATACACTTTGATTTTCCACACATAGACTTTTTATTTTATCTGCTTCAGGATTCGCTTGATTTTTATAAGAATATATATTTATTTAATTTTCTAATGTGGCCTCTAAAAATTAACATTAGAGTTCTATTTTACTAATAAACTTTCAGGGAAGCCTTGCCTTCTATATTCTACTGTCTGAATTTTGAGGCTCCGTAGATAAAGAAGATAAAGGGCAAAATAGGTCAAGTTTTAAATTATAAATTGTTAAATCTGTTATTCAAATTATTTAAAAATACTATTAAAATATATTTTTCAAAATTTAAATAGCGTAGTTTCTAAAGTGGGAATTAAGTCCTTGTTTAATATTTTTGTTAATATCTTTTAGACAAATGATTTATTTGTAATTCACATAATGAGCCTTTTATCTGAAATATTACATGATGCGTTTGAAAATTGAATTTTTATTTTCCGTTTAATTCTATAATTTGGCCCCCAATATTAATATTAGGGATTTCTTCGTATTTTTCCTGTAAACAAAAACATTTGGGACTTATAGTTTGGAGAATAAAGGGGGGAATGGGTAATGTCTTTAAATATTTTATAAAATATATCTTAAAATATTGATGTTAAAAAAATTAAAGAAACATATTCGTATTCGTCATAATGAGCCCTGTGATTTGATATATTACATGATCCGTTAGAAACAATTATATTTTTTTATTTTCTTTTAATTCTATAATTTGCCTCCCAAAATGAATATTAGGGGTTTCTCTTTCTTTTTTCAGTAAAGTTCAGGTAAGGGGCTATATGTCTATTTTTTTCAAAATTTTACAGCTTATGGTCTCGGAGATAAGGGGGGCGGATGTGTAATTTTTTTAATATTTTTGTTAATATCTTTTAAAATTATGAAAAAAATATATTTGTTTTCGTCATAATGAGCCCTTTCATTTGATATATAACGTGATGGGTTAGAAACAATTTTAATTTTATATTTTTCATTTAAATTTTTTATTTTTAAATTTTTATTTAATTCTATAATTTGCCCCCCAAAATTAATATTAATGGTTTTTCCTTATTTTTCCTGTAAAGTTCGGGCAACGTTCTATATTTCCGATTTTTTTAGTTTTTCCCCCTAGAAGTACCCCTAGAATCAAAATTTCTTCTTTTACGATATGTACTCCCGATCGGGTCACCAAAGTATACATAAATTGCAACCTCTTCCGTCTAGTAGTTTAGGACAAAATTGTTGTTATGTGACAGGGGCAGAAATCCGGAGTGATATTATAAGGGTGTCCCTATATTGTATGTACGGAACTCTAAAAATAAATGGTCAGATTGATATTTTTAAATTTTTGCATTTTCTATCTTTCATTAAATTTAACGCCCATAATTATAAATTTATTTTATTTAACAATCTTAGGTGTGCAATAATAGTGTTGCCTGCTTACAATAAATGGCAACCTATATATCAATCACTATTGATACTATCTTCTGGATATTTAGTGTAAAACAAATTGTACTAATATCTGTATGTCTGTGTAAATCGCTGGTGCATGGGGAGAGTGAAAGACTTCTCGTTTTCGAAGTAACTCTTAAGGGGAAATTATACGAGAAGTAAGTAACTTTTGAACCTAATAATGTTAAAAATAAAAAATGCCAAATTTCAAAATAGGTAAAGGAATAAAAAGGCAACAAATATATTTTTTGGACTCATTTGACAAGTTAGAGAACTATTCATACAATTCATTCTAAAAGTAGAAAATATGTCAACAAATTATGTTTTTCTTTTAGTTAGTGGAGTAATAAATGCGTTCTATTCTTCATCATTTGCACATGAGTCCTCAAAAAATTTGCAAAATGTAAATATGTATCCATTGGGGAGAACCCAGTAGTCATAAAAATGATAAAACATTTGCAGCATTTAATGAACATCTGTTTATGTTAAAATACAAATTATCAGAGACATATTAGTTTATCACTACTGGAGTAGCACACCAAATAATGCTTAACGTACTGATAGACGCCCTATTTTTTTTTGTAAACCTAAGCTGCAGTCATATAGATTACATGTTCTCTCATCATACGAGCATAGATTTGTTACACCTAACAGAAACTTCATATATTTCTTGGTTAAACTTCATTAATATTTAAGTACACCATCTCAGATAAATTTGACTATAAATGTCACAGCAACCCAAGAAAAGGAAAATCTGCTATTATTCATTTCGTTGATTCATCATTTTCACGGATTTAGACGGCGTATTAAACAATAAAATACTGGAGAACCAAAAAAGCAACTTCTCGAATGGCAACAATTCGTTAAATTATTATATGAAGATACAATGACATTATGATATAGAAAGTCATAGAATACTTTTACAACATATTTTCATAATGATGGTTACAAAAAAAGTAATGTTGAGTAGTTCATCCAGGATAATTCGTGTATTATATGGGGCATAGATAGAATAAAATGGTTTATAACATATTGAGGAATATTCTTCTATATCTTCCTTATGGCGCGCCTGAGGTCAACCTAGTTCGCTGGGTGACGGTGGAATAGATTAAGGTTTCGACCTAACATTTCCTACATATTTGCGATCTTGATTGCCATTCCAGAGTGGCTTTATTTGCTAGATTCTTATATAAAAGCTATGGTGCCACCAGCAATATGTGATGTGGCTTTATCCAGTTGAAAGATTGCTATTACAATACTTATTAGATAGGAATAAAAAACTGAAGCAGTCCATTAATATTTCTCAAAGCCAACAGATTGTCGTTAATGAGAACTAGAGGTGTTCTGCTCTCCAATCCAATGTTCAATTGACAATTCAGTATTTCCTCTTACCTTGAAACCATCTGATCATCATGGTCTATCCCAACAGCCCTAACAACACTTGGTTTCGTCAGTGAAGGACATGACTTCCCAGTGATCATTATTCTTTCGAGTAATATTCTATTCCAAATGGTGGGACTTATGTTATGCTATGAAAGGTAACCGCAATAGATATTGGAGAATATTTGTCTTTTAACCTGCTACTAAGTCCTCGCTTAGTTGACATACACGATCCGGTCAACTTCTGAGAATAAATAATAGTCCAGGAGGTTCAGTCCCTGCAGGACGCTTATAAATCTCATCAATTCTCCAACTCTTAACACAATTGGTCGATTAGTCCCTTTTTAATTTGGTGTTTTTAACAACACATGTAAACAATTGTTAAAAACAGAAAGATATAAAAAATTCTTATGTATTTCTTTTGAGATAAAACATAAAAAAAAGTTTGCCTTTAAATAAAAATTCATATGTTTATTTTTTGTTTTCCAGTATATTTTGCTATAAGGACCGTGAATGGTTCATATAGGGAAATAATATCCACTGTTCCTAATCTTAAATACATTTTTTAGAAAATGACTATTAAAAATTTTTATGTTTCTTAAGGTACAATTTATACAGAACCCATTGTCTAAGTGTCATCGGCACATTTGACTAATTGACCCAATAAGCGGTTATTAAGAGCAACGAACCGTTTCGGGGATATAAATCAAGCAGCACCACATTCGAGTATCCCTCAAATGTTTGCTGAAGTAAATCCACTAATGCAGTATTCTCTGAGGTCACGAGGAGAAAGTAAATAACCTATGTACATGACACGAAACTAATTAAATGAATTGAATTTCAAAACCAAACCTTGAGGGGTTGCATTTAGCACAGGAATTGACTTGCTCTTATTGTTCGCAAGTACAACAGCACAGCTTGCACGTTCTCTGTATCGGTGTAATTATTTATACCGAAGTTAAACAATATATCATTGCTATCTTGATTCCCGTGCGTTTTGTGTCACTGCTCAGACATTTCGGAAAAGATTGTCTCGGTAATTGTTGTGAGAATAATGCAAATCTTGTAAGCAAATTCGGTTTTAAGAAAGTTCCTGGTTCCACATAACATGATGTTTTGTCAGAATATTAATTAAATGTGATATTTGATGTTATGTTAGTAAATTTGTTTGAAAGTGTATGAATGACCTGATCCGCTTAGACAGCGGGAGAAATTTATATCAGTCGCAATCTAAGTAGTTTTAGCGTATTAGCTCTCAAGTCTTATAGTACTGTTTTACAATAGAGGACAGGTGTGTTGTCCGTCTATTTTTTGCGGTAGTCATTAGAACTTTTTTGGGTACTGAAATTTAGGGCTCAACTACTAATGTTATATTTTGATGAGTTGTTCTTAGGTAATAAAAAACCAAATCTATCAAGAAAGTCGCCCTCTCCTTTTTATTAACATTATTAACAAAACAAATTAGGCTTTTTTTGGTTATCACATATAACTGGAAAACTACATATAATAATACTTTCAAAGGGGCTTTAACGTAGATTGTTTTCTTCAAGAGGTGGACACCGTGAGATGAGCAGTTTTGCATTATCGCATTATAAACAATTTGCAGTGTTTCTTTTCAATACTCGGCGTATTAACTGAAATGAACTTGTTATATATTTTTTAGAGGGTTTGGACAGGAGATATGAATTACTACAACTTGTCTATCTTTGGTTTCGATATAAAATTTGGCAAATGTGTTAAAACACCTCTAAAAATACCGCAAAATGACCGATCTTGCAGTTCGAGGGGAATCTTGGGACAGCAAACAAAAAGTTAAGGAAAACTTTATTATCAAATTGACATTCTCCATCAGTATTCAACTTGAATTGTGATACTTCGGGAGCCACTGACTCCCGGATAGGTAACACTGAAAATTTGACATCGCAAAACCAGTTTTGAGGGAAAAAAGCGAGCTGATTTCTACACTAACAAACGACAAGGAATTAAGATATCGCCTTGTCTATAAATTCATAGTTCGAGCAAGTCTGTTGGAATCAAAGTAGTATTTAACTATTTACTTTTTTACGTGGAGTTGAATCGATTTAATATTAGTTGACGAAACCATAAACTGTAAATGATAGGAGAGCTGATCATTCGGTGTTCTGAGCTAAGATGCTAAGAAATATACCAAACGGTCCAGATTCCTGTAAAAGATTTTGGAGAAAAATCGGTAGGGCTTTCTGTATTTTTCTTAGATATTAGACTTTCATTAACGTAGGCATATCTTGTAATATACAATCCTGTCGAACTCTTACTTACTTATACTATATAGTTTTATAGAATCAATGCAGGGACATAACTCATACTTTTTATATCACTGCAGAAATGAGAGTGAAATAGATTTCATACGTCACAAGCAAGTTAAAACGAAATACAGTTGTAGTTTACGTCGACATTTTTTAATTATTCGATGTCGAAGCTTGAGTGTCTCATGCTTGCCAACTATTATAATCGAATTTTTCAAGACAGAGATGACGGAGCCTTAGGCCCTTCAGCTCTAGGACTATTAAATTTTTATTTGAATACTAATTGGAAATATCAATTTGGCAGTAATCTTCCCCTTCGCTTCTTTGGTGTCCCCTCCCCGCCGTTCAAGTTTTTGCTATCTTTGTAGGTGTTTTTAATACATTTCCCAAACTTTGTATGGAAATCAAAAATGGAGAAGTTTTAATGTAGTATATTGCTATTAATGTCCGATTGCTAAATTATAATCAATATATTTCACTTAATACGTCGAGTATTGAAAAAAGCACCTCAAATTATTTATAATCTGATTATGCAAAAACTACTCATCTGACGTCTTCCAACTTTAGCGTATCAAAAGTTTTTCTTTTCTTAAAGATTCTTCAGCTTCAAAATTTTCCAAGTTATGGATTAAGATTTTACCATATTTTCTTCATTTTTTAGGTTTTTAATTCTCACCAAATGTTGAGTTGGGTGTGTTGTCAAATAGCCAATAGAGTTCATTTTGTTAGGAAAAACCAAAAATATGTCAGCTTACTTAGCTTTCGTTGGTTCAAAAAAGGCAAAAGCTACTTTTTTAGAAAAATTTCAGTTTTTCATCACCTACGAACCACTATTCAAAAAATGGCACCAGCTTGGTGTTACATTTCACTTCCCAAAACAGCTTTCCGTTAGCCTTAAGAAGTGCAACTAAGTGTTCACAAATCGCCACATAAAAGCTAACCCAAGAAATGTAACATATTTTTTAGGTTACATATTCTTGACAATACCAGTTTCAGTAATTTTTATCGATTCGATAAGATATATTTTTAATTCAATACACGTGAATAATTTGCTCCTTAGGCTGAGTTGTATTTAGTAAACACATCAGTAAACCTCTGTACAATTTTATTATGCACATCAACTTGCTTTCTGTTGTTTAAAGATTGCAGTACTAGTCTGTCTCTTTTGCATGCATGAGTATGTACCAGCAAATGCCTGAGTGGTCGAGAGAAGTTTAGGTATTTGGTCTGCATAAATACTGCTTTCCTGAAGTTTATTTTCCAGCTTGCATAAGGTCGGATTATATCTCCTTCCTGAACAAAATATGGTTACACGTTGAGATAGATCCTTTTCTGGAGTCTTGTCGAACTATTTTACCATGCCGTCTGACCGAGGAGCAAGCAGGTGGCTCTAGTTTACTTAGTGTCCAGCTAGTCGCAGATCTGTCGCAAATTAGTTGACTTTGAACTTCGGTCAAGGTTGGAATGGATTTCTGATGGCTAAAAAAATGCTAAAGCGATTGACACATTGGTTTTGTCATGGTTATAATACCTTTATTACTCTTGCACATTGATCTTACATGTCAGTATGAATATTGAAACCTATTCAGTGAATGAATTTAGACAGTTAATCAAGCCGAAAATATAACTAAGTAAAAAACCGAAAAAGAGTTAGCAATCTTACACCAAAATAGATATTGAGAAATATCATTTCATAAAACACTTCATTTATGTTATTGTTTTGAAAAGAAACTGGTTATTGATTTGATGCAGTAAAAGCTATATCTGAAACTCTAGTCATTAATACACTTTTCCTATTTATAGACGGTGGTTTGTTATATATCAAAATCATGTCCATAAATAATCTTCTAAAATAACTGCTCTCAGTACAATAAATCTGTGCATTATTGTAATTAAAAATATGATGATGTTTTAACTCATGTTGAGCTAAGGCACAAGAAAAACCTTCCTGAGAATTATTTCTAATCGATAAAGCTCGGACAAGTCAATTTTTTTTGGAGTGCCGTTTTGTGATGATAAACTGAGTTATACAGGGTTGGCCAGAAATAAATTGCGACCATCCACTTCATTTTTTCAAATGGAAACATTTGTTTTTTATTTAATTTTTGAATCCTGCATTGAATTCTAAGTATTTTTCATGTACAATGTCCTAGACTCAAAATTAACAGTTATTAAAAAAATATATTTTGTTTTTCTAAGAAAACAACGGTAAAAATATGGTCTTGTTGGTTTGAACATATTTATTAACGTCTAGTTTTTATCATTGTTGGCGTTATTTTAGTCACATGAATGGAAACCCCTTTTTTAATGCTGGAGTTTTTAACACTTATTTGTTTCCATAGAGACTGTAATATAATTTAACTTCAAATAAGTAGTTGTCAAGGGCAGTTGCAAAGTTTCAAAGTATAGCGTGTTTAACTGAAAAGCAGCGAATAGAAATTTTGGCGCTGGTAGGATATGGCGACAGAACTCGAACACAAGCTGAAATTTGCGAATTGTTTAATATGAAGTACCCGGAGAGGCCTATTACACGATCGGTAGTTAGTCAAATAGAAATTTCTAGAATTTGGCCACGAAAGAGACAATGACAAAACCAAACATCTTCCAGAAGATACAAAATTAAATGTTTTGCTCGATTTACAAGAAAATCCTTACAAATTCATTAGACAAATAGCCACAGAACCATCAATAAGTAAATTTTCTGTTCTAAAATGTTTGCATATAAATAAATGGCACCCATACAAAGTTCATTTAGATGAGGAACTTACTGAAGATGAGTTGAAGCTCAGAGTAGAATTTTGCTAAATAATGATGGATAGATGCAATGCCAACCCGCACTTTTCAAGTAAGATAGTTCTTCCCGACGAGGCAACATTTTGTTTAATTGGTTCAGAAAGCAGGCAAAATTTTCGATATTGGGCATCAGAAAACCCACATTGGATTATGGTAAGTTATACACAGTTTTCCGAGAAAGTTAACGGAATTGTGGGTACTTCAATTGTGGTTTCTTTTTTATTGAAGGAATAGTTAACTCAGAAAATTATTTAGAATTATCACAAAATGACATAATACCTTGTTTAACAGAACTTTACCCGAATGGTGGAAACCCCAATATACTGGCCGATTCGGTATGGTTTCAACAGGATGGAGCGCCCCAGTAGTGAATGGCTAACCATATTTGACGTGTTTGAGATTTCTGATATTTGATATTGAGATTTTCTCATTTCCCATTTTGCTTGCTTTTTTTACATATGTTAGCATTGCCATTTTTGACATTATTGATATTTTTAATGTTTTTAACTTTTTTGATGATTTTTACATATTTGCGATTTTTGAAACATTTTTGACCTTTTAAACATTTTTGACTTTTACATTTTTTAACATTTTTGACATTCTTGACATCTTTGACATTTTTAAAATTTTTAACATTTCTGACATTTTTAGATTTGTGACATTATTAACACCTTTAATATTTTTGACATTAAAAACTTTTTTGTAATTTTTTACTTTTCCGCATTTACGATGACGTTGTCATTGTTGACGTTTTGTATAATGTTTGTGATTTTTCTCATTTTGGGTTTTCGACGGATTAATTTTAACAATGCTGTCAACTTTTATATTCCTATGTTTTTTTTGGTGTAATTAATATTTTAAAAATTTCCCCCATTATAATATTTGTGTCATATTTTGCACGTTATTTTCATATCATTCCTCGAATACGTCTTAATTAACATTTTTTATATTTCCGACTTTTTCTTTTTCATAAGTTCGGAAAAGAGTCACTTTATCAATCTCACCAAAAATAGTACACTTGCCACTTATTGGGTACTTGATTTACACTAAGTGATTAAATTCAGTTCTAGTCATTTCAGATGAAAAACATATGTACCATCTTTCACATCTTTTTTCATTTTGTGTGCCCTAAAAATTACTAAAACTTATCCCCCTTTTCAATAGAAGAATATTTCGCAAAATTTCACTTTAATTGTCTATTAAATTAAAGAATTAATATTATAATTTTCATATCTGTATTATTTTCGGTTACCAAGAAATAGTGAATTTGTCTTAAAATATACCCCACTTACCCCTATCGGATTAATGAATTTACGAAATATTGAATTCTTCGAATATAAGATTTTCAATTTTTGAAATATAATACAACCCACCGTTGACTGTTTTGAAGTCAACCCATTCATAGTTATTCATTTATTGTTCTGGATAAATTGCGGAGTTTAATGGATACGAATCATCAATATTTACACAAGAGCAACAAGTAATTTTTTTTGATTATATGAAAAAACAGTAAAGATTTTATAGTTGGTAAATATAGATAAAAAAATGGATTTTTAATGTCAATATGTTTTTCTGTGAACTGTGTAAACAGATATTTTATTTTTGTATATGTAAGTCCAAGTCGCTGGAGATACAGCGTTTTTAATTTTAGCTAAATTACAAAAATTCCGTTTTGGCTTGCATTTTTGGACATATTCGTTTATTTTTTTTTCGGTAATTTTTTTTATTGAATATTCAAAAACAACGTTGGGACATATTAGTATCCGAATGAGTTAGAGTAAGTCCTCACGTTAGCTCCTAAGGACTAATTATTTTCAAAATATACACGAAGTTTGAAGGCCTCGATAATGTAAACAAGAAAAAAAAGACACAAAAATCGAACATGTCGAAAAATGCATGCAAAAATTGCCAAAAACGCAATTTTTATAATTCAGCTAGTTTCTCCAGCGATTTTCAATCGATTTGTACTTACATATGCAAAAATAAAAATCTGTTTATATAGTTTACAGAAAAAAATATTGACATTAAAAATCAAATTTTTAATCTAAATTTTCCCACTATCAAATCTTGGAAAAATGCGAGGAACAGCAAAAAAACAGGCTTCTAGTTACAACGACATAGAATCTCAGATTAGCAATATTTTTTCTTCATAAAATAATCTTTTAATTACTCATGAAAAAACCTTTCATTCTGCTTTTCATACGTTAAAAAATATCAAATAGGCTCTTCTTGGCAAGCGTATTAATATGAGCCAAAAATAGCTAAGAAATACCTGTTTTTAGACGGTCTATTTTGCAGAGTACATCAAAATTTTTTGCAAAAAAATTTGACGACCCACTGCGGACGGCTTGGGAAAAAAGTATAATTTTGACCCATATATATATATATATATATATATATATATATATATATATATATATATATGTATATGTATATATTTATATATCTTTGTTTTAAAGTTTTCGCAGGTACAAAATATGTTAAGTGGTTTCCGGGAATTCATCCGCATAGTTGATAACTGATCCCTGCCGGGATCGATGGTAAAATGACGACGTTTCGGCAGAATCACATCTGCCCACTTTAGGTCGGTTTGCATAATTCTCGTAGCCCTCTGCTTACGCTCCTAGTTAGTCAAATACTGTATTCGGTTCTATTACATGACAACACATTGATAATGCCTAGTGAGACCTTGGCGAAACGTCTGCAAGATTCAAACAAGAATCTAAATAACGAACGCGGATGTACTCCCGGATGAATAATTCTTCACATATATATATATATATATATATATATATATATATATATATATATATATATATATATATATGTTATATGAGAAGTGTACTAACTTACAATTTACACGTTAAAGTTATCATAGGTGCTTGAACCGTAATTGACTTCACACAAGTATCATATTACAACTTCCTAGAATTCTTAGAAATCACGTAGACGCTTTGTTCACATGAAAACTGATGACATAGCGTCAGCATTTTTACTTTATAAATGTAACCGAAAACAATTCTCAGGGTTCATTAATTCATTTAACTTCATAATTATAATATTGTCTTTGTAACTTAAACATATGATTTTTTTGTAATAAATATATTTTTTAAAAAGTGAATTTAGTGAAACCAAATCTAAAAGTGGCGCAGTCAGTAGGATATTCTAGACGTAATTAGAACAAGAAACAGTCTAACTAATTACGGTGGTTTCCTAACCTTCGCGGATACAAAGAACCTACTTGGACACCAACTACCGAGCTCAACAAGGGAACAAGCAGCGGCTAACCAGTGTTCAGTGACGGATAGAACAAGTCCTATGATAGGAATAATCACGTAAGCGTTTAAAAAAGTTACAATATTTAATAATAGTTGAACAAACAGTTCTATCATTTTTCCTATTTTAAATGAACCATCCTAAATATTTACCCAAGAACGAACTTTGAAATTTTATTTTGATAGTTCAAGATATTCTAAATATTTATTTACGTTTATACCTTTATTTAATTTATACTTATTTTAGAACCAGTAACAAAAATTTATTTCTCATATTTTTCTTCATTTTAATTACAATCGCAATTATTTACTTCGCTTTTCCCAAGCTTTGTATTTTCCTAATATTGCACAATCTTGAGTAAAATTACAAAATGCCAGAAACTAGAGCTGTAGCACAAAATGTAGAGCCCTACAAGCTCTCAGAAATTTTCGCCATTATTCCCGAATACGATGGGAACCCAATATTTTTAAACACATTTATCTGTTTTTGCAATACCGCATATAATATGGCATCTGATAATCAACAAGTTCTGTTAATTCTCCACATTAAGAATAAGCTCCGTGGACGAGCGGCTGAACTAGTTAATTCACGTGACCCCAGCCATTTAGCAGATATTCAAAGTCTATTAGAAAACCATTTTGGATATCCAAGGGATCTCTCCGCCCTTATTCAAGACCTACAAAGAATGAGGCAATTACCCAACGAATCTCCATTGACATTTTCAGCTAGGCTTCAAACACATCAAGCAAAAATGTTATCAGCTGTCAATAAACAAAATTTAACTGTAAAGGAGAAACAGGCCCAGATTGACTTAATTGAGTCAATGGCTCTAACTAGCCTACTTACGGGTCTAGAGCCGAAAATTGGCCAAATTGTGCGAGCCAGTGATCCCAGAGATATCCTGACCGCCATTTCCCGTATTAAAAGAGAATTACATCTGTCCAATCTGGAAACTCAAAAATTCTCAGTCAACCGAAATGCACCCCAACAGACTCGAAAACCGAATAATGGTCCACCCCCAAAACAATGTTCGTTTTGCAAAAGAATAGGACATTTCAGCAGCGAATGCCTCATCAGAATGAGACAATCCCAAAATTCTCACCCAAATTACTCGGGCCATCGCCCATATTATGCGAATCAGTCTGCTAATCAACCTACGAATTTTAATAATAGGCCTCAGTTTTCTCACCAACAACAACAACCCTCAACAAGTAGACCAACCCCAACTTCTAGTAATTTCAGGCCAAATCCGAGTTTTTTCAAACAACAACAGAAAACTCATCACTTAAACAACGAACAATTCGATCCGTATGAACATAACTATGATTTTTCTTACAATGAGCAAGAGAACTTTCAAAGACCAACTGAATACAAAACCGTATCAGACTATTATTACCCTGATACACAAAAACACGACAAATTCGAACATCATTCCAGCGAAAATGTTTGTAATGATAATTATAACCAACAATATGATGAATATTACGATAGCGAACAGTTTTCTTCCCGACAAAATTTTCAGACTACCCCGGTAGAAACAAAACCTCCCGATCACGAGATCTCCGATCTTCAAACACAAATTCAAACGATGAACTTGGACGATTTCAATCCAAACCTAAACTTTCCCGAACAGAATTTTCTGTAAAGCCACTTCTTTCGGTCAATTCGAAAAACCTTTACTACATCACCGACTCTTCCAATACATACAAACTCCTTATTGACACCGGAGCAGGACTGTCAATATTTAAGCCCGAAACTTGCCAACGATTTAAACAGCGATTTCCCGAAAACGTAGTCATCCAAGGAATCACTGATCAAAAAATCTTAATAAACGAATCCACCCTTGTACCTTTCAACGTCGCCGACCCACACAAGGTATATATTTGCAACATCGACATTGAATTCGACGGATTACTGGGTTCAGATTTCCTTGAACATTATAACTGCGTTATAGACTTTAACAGCAAACAACTTGTGACTAATTTTAAAACTTTACCTCTCTACAAAGTTACGGATGATACTGTCATGCATACTCAGAACCCTTCAACTTTCAATAACTGCATCCCTGTTAATACAATCTCTATAGAACCCCGAACAGAACAAATATGTAAATTAAAATGTAACCTCACTAATACGGAGGCTTTCCTATCATCCGCCGAAATAGAAAAAGTTTATCTTCCCCGTGCCCTTGTTAAAATTAATGAAAAAGGCGAATTTCTTACTTCAGTTTTAAATGCAAATGCTATCCCCAAAACTGTTAATTTCGACAATTTGGAACTCGAACCGATAACCAATTTTTCCGTAAACATTCTTTCCGAAAATTACTCACAAAACTTAACCCAACCTGATAGACAAACTACAATTATGGAACAACTTCGTTTAGAACATCTGAACGATGAGGAAGCCGAACTTATTTCTCAACTTTGCCTCGAATATTCCGACATATTCTATTTAGAAGGTGACCAACTGACCTTCACAAACGAAATTAAACATTCAATAGACACTAATAACGCGAAACCCTCTTTCACAAAGTCATATCGGTAGCCACAAATACACAAACAAGAGGTAAAAAGTCAGATATCGAAGATGCTTGACCAAGGCATTATACGTCCGTCTAATTCGCCATGGTCATCCCCAGTTTGGGTAGTTCCCAAAAAACTAGACGCATCTGGTACCCAAAAATGGCGTGTCGTCGTCGATTATCGTAAACTAAATGAACTTACTGTTGACGACAAATACCCCCTACCGAACATTTCGGATTTACTTGACCAACTTGGCAAATGCCAATACTTCACCACTCTGGACTTAGCTTCCGGGTTTCACCAAATCGAAATCGATACTAAAGACATCCAAAAAACAGCATTCACAGTTGATAATGGTCATTTTGAATTCGTTAGAATGCCCTTCGGTCTTAAAAACGCTCCATCCACCTTCCAAAGGGTAATGGATAATATTCTTTTAGGTGTTCAAAACGAGAGATGTTTAGTCTATATGGACGACATAATCGTTTATTCTCCGACTATACATGAGCACATAGCCCGACTTTCTGAAGTTTTCAAACGATTGCGAAAAGCTAATCTAAAGATCCAACCCGACAAATGCGAGTTTCTTCGCAAAGAGGTCGCGTATCTTGGCTCCTGAAGGCGTGAAGCCTAACCCCTCAAAGGTAGATTGTATCTTAAATTTTCCACAACCAAAAAACCCAAAAGATATCAAGTCCTTCTTAGGGTTAGCTGGTTATTACAGGCGATTCATACCCAATTTCGCCAAGATTTCGAAACCTTTGACAAAATTACTTCAAAAAGACGTACCTTTCCAGTTCGATTCAGAATGCGTCAAATCTTTTGACGAATTAAAAAGAGCCCTTACTTCTACCCCCATACTTATATACCCTAATTTTGAAGAGCCATTTATTCTTACTACCGACGCCAGTTCATTTGCTATCGGCGCAGTGCTTTCTCAAGGCCCCGTAGGTAAAGACTTACCCATAGCCTATGCTTCCAGAACTCTCTGCAATGCTGAAACTAAGTATTCAACCATAGAACGAGAACTCCTTGCAATAGTGTGGGCGGTTAAACACTTTCGTCCGATAATTTTTGGCCGTAAGTTTTTACTTCTGACCGATCACCGCCCGTTAACTTGGCTGTTTTCTATAAAGGATCCTGGAAGTAGACTTGCAAGATGGCGCCTTAAGCTCGAGGAGTACGACTATCAAATAATTTACAAACCCGGCAAAGTAAATAAAAATGCCGACGCTCTCTCTCGCATTAAAGTTAACAACTTTAATGAATACGTATCATTTCAAGCAGACAATCACCTAACACCATTTACAGTACTCCCAACAAACGAAACTGACGATGACTCACAAGAACCCCAGACAAGAAGTCCCATTAATCTCCAACAAATCTCTGAAGAATTTAGAACTTTTGTCGAGCGATATCAAACCGTCTCGCTCATAGATTACGACAAAATTCAATTTTCTAATTGCCAGCTCTTAGACCGAGAAAACAAAAACATCTTAGTATTTCCCCAAGGCTCTCTCATGAAAGATTTTCACCATGACATCATCGAAGACATTTTCGAGGAAAATGCTGATTTCCGTACCCCTAGAGTAAATGTCTTTGCTAGCAAAAGTGTCAGAAAAAGACGTTATTACATCGTCCCTCTCCCTTCTGACCCAGAAGTAGTCAACGAAATTCTTTTCGCATCTTTGTATAATAGTAGAGATGTGTTCACTGAAAACCAAGTATTCTGTGTTGAGAATAACATTGAACTGCCCATTTTGGAAATGCTTTCGTTTATCTTTTCCGAAATCGATATCAAATGGAAAGTTTGCCAAAATATCGTCCAAACGGTTGAGAAAGACCAAATACCTATCATTCTCGACCAATTCCATAACGGCAAAATTAATATACACCGAGGTATCAATGAAACTATCCGCAAAATAAAAGAAAAATACAATTGGCAAGGACTGACTAAGGACGTTGAAAATTTTATCAAAAACTGTCAAACTTGCCAGAGAGCAAAAGTTTACCGGAAAAATCTCGACAGCCCACTTGTCATTACTGAAACCCCACGGACACCCTTTGAGCGTGTCAACATCGATATCCTAGAAGTCCCGACAAAAAACTACGCATTGACTATCAGGGACGAACTAACAAAATTCTCTCAGGCCTACCCCATAACTGACAAATCCGCAAAAACCGTTGTTAGTACTTTACTACTATATTTCCAACACTTCGGTACCCCATTACGGATACACTGTGATTATGGCAGGGAATTCGACAACGCTCTGATGAGAGATTTGTGTAAGCTATTTGATATCAAACTGTCCTATTCTAGTGTGGGACATCCCCAGTCGAATGGTTCATTAGAACGATTCCACTCGACCTTACTAGACATGATTAGAATCCACAAATTAGAAAATCCCGACGAACACCCCTTCAACATCCTTCCTTATGCAATCATCGCATACAACAACTCCGCAAACAAAACTCACGGATTCACTCCTTACGAACTTGTTTACGGACATACTTCGAGTAGGACTCCCGAAACTCTATACAACCAACAATCATTGATAACTAAATACATCCGAGATCTCAACAACCGTATCACACACTATTATAAAATCGCTCGTGAAAGAACAGAAGTTCAAAAGCACAAAGCGAAAGCCCGATTCGATAAACATGTTTCCGAAAATCTCCCGAATTATCAAATAGGCGATAAAGTCTATATCAAGGAATCCCAAATCAAGGACAAACTCCAAAATAAATTCAATGGTCCTTTCGAAATCCTGGAGATTCACAAAAATTCCGCGACATTACTAAATCCAAAAACCAAACAAAAAACTAAAGTAATTTCGACAGGATGAAACCGTTCTCAGAAAGTTAATTTCTGTTTCAGGTTGTGCCTGCTGTTCGGATCAGCAGTAGCCCAATATCAAGTCGAACCTATAAATAACACATTAGGGATATACTACCACAACGAAGCTCAAATAACCGTTTCTAACAATAAATGGACACTTTTGGTCCACAAAAATATTTCGGCCCTCGAACACGTTTTCACGACAAATAATAGACTTTTACAAACACTTATCGAAACTGTTAACTATAAATCTTTCGCAATGAATTACTTCCGCTCAGATGTACAAACTCATATAAATCTTCTAAACCAAATATCCACCACAATTAAGGACAAATTTATCGAAATAAATATGGACACCAAAAGACCAAAACGCGGCATACTTGATGGCGCAGGTACTCTTTTCAAAGCAATTACCGGAAACTTAGACGCGGATGACGGTAAATATTTTACTGATAGTATCACTAGGCTCAATCAAGGTCAATTACAAATAGAAAATTTACTCAAAAACCAAATCAGTGTAACTACCTCTGTCATTAAAAACTTCAACGAGACCGTCCAAAAACTGCAAATTGACGAAAAACTCTTTAACAGCAATATGAAAAAACTAGAAACTACAATCGGAAAAATTAACGATAAAGTCGGCTATATCGAAACGAAACTTATGTTGCTCGAATTATGCGAGAAACTAATGGAGAATTACCTTTACTTGGAAGATAGCCTAAATGATGTGCTAAATTCAATTACTTTCGCGCGTCTTAAAATCATACACACATCTATTTTAACGCCCGAACATCTCATTACGGCATTGCAAGAAATATCGCAAAACCTAATAAAAAACAATCTTCCACTACCAATAAAATACTCAAGCATTGGACAATACTTGGAAATTATCGAGTTAGAAGCTTTCCAAACAAACTCTGATCTTATTTTTGTCTTAAGAATTCCATTAGTAGAACAACAACCATACACCCTTTTCCGGTTATACCCTATCCCAATTTACGATGACAGAACTGGGTTACATCACCTTTTGTCTTTTACTCAAAAGTACCTCGCGAAAAACGAAGACTCTTTAATGTTTATTTCAATCAAGGACTTGAGCGCGTGTAAACCGCTTGCTATCGGAAGAAAATTGTGTCCCGACCTATACGCCTATCCTATAGACTCTAACGCACCGTGCGAGGTGCAACTTCTGAAAAGTATTCAAAATGTGCCGGACAATTGCAGGAGTGTAGTAATTTTTAGTCAGGGTTACAGTGTCCAAAAACTTGAACAAAATATGTGGCTTGTCGTGACCTCCGAACCTTTACGTGTTGTGGTGAGTTGCAATCAAAAGAACTCAACAACTTTAACTCTAGTGCGCAACTCCATTCTAAAACTTCAATCGGAGTGTAGTGCCTTTGTAGGTGTTACTAAGGTCCAGGCTGAGTCTGGAAAAGAAACAGCCCTTTCCGAAGTCTATCACACAGTTACAGTACCTTACAACTGTTGCGATACAGTTCCAGAAAAGGTACAAATTCCCGAGCTGAAACCCTTCGACATAAGCAGCATCAACGTGGAGGAACTGGACGTTGCGAACCATAAGTTAGAACAGTACTCCAGAGACCTAGATGGTCTTATAAATCAGCCTTTCCTAACCAAGAACATCTCTTGGTTTACGTATACGACAATAGCTGTCGTCATGATCATTTCAGCGATCATGATTTTTAACATCATCAAAAAGAAAATTGAAGAGCGCCCAAAAGCCCAAGAAAATACCGACCAACCGACGACGCCTTCATCGTCTCTAAGAATGCTGCCTAAACTAAGGCCAGTATTAAAACCAAACCCGATCACAAAGACAACTGTATAAACATTTCTTTTATAATAATGATTTTTTTTTGTATGTTTACCCATATTTTATGTATTACCTTTTTTTATTTTATTTACTAACCATTTATCGTTGTTATATTATATACGTTTGATTTTTGACTTATTATCGACACTAACATATTTTATACTAACAATTTTAATTTCATTTCCGAATTACCTTTGTAATGTTAATACTACCATTTGATATTCCTAGCGATATTCTGCTATTTACAGATGTTCCATTTTATTTAAAAAGTTGATGTAAAGCATCAACTTTTCATGTATAAGGGGAGTTGTTATATGAGAAGTGTACTAACTTACAATTTACACGTTAAAATTACCATAGGTGCTTGAACCGTAATTGACTTCACACAAGTATCATATTACAACTTCCTAGAATTCTTAGAAATCACGTAGACGCTTTGTTCACATGAAAACTGATGACATAGCGTCAGCATTTTTACTTTATAAATGTAACCGAAAACAATTCTCAGGGTTCATTAATTCATTTAACTTCATAATTATAATATTGTCTTTGTAACTTAAACATATGATTTTTTTGTAATAAATATATTTTTTAAAAAGTGAATTTAGTGAAACCAAATCTAATATATATATATATATATATATATATATATATATATATATATATATATATATATATATATATATATCAACACATCGTATTATTTATATGAACCAATTTTTTTTTACTTGTATTACACTCCCAAAGATGTGTAACGTACATGCGTGCATATTATTATTGTCAATGTTACAACTAGTGATAACTTAGCATAGAAGTTCCTAGGTAAAAAGTAGAATTATAATTTTTGTAGACAATTTTTGTCTAACTTATTTCCAAGATAATACCTTACATAAACGAAATGCAGACGTATGTGATTTATTGTGAACTTATCACGATATTATGGTCTATTTTGACCGGACTATAATTGAAACCCCAAATCTGACTGATGAAAATATTGTTATCAGGTTAGTTCTTTTATAACACGTGGACATAGAAATAAAAAATAGAGAAATTTCAAGCTAGCTGTAAAATAAATTCACGAAATGTTATAAACTTCCATGTATCCTAAGTCTAACTTGGCCAAATGTAATGTACATATCAGACTGTATTAATATCGGGTTCGGCTCTACCATCAATCTCATGGCATCAATACAAATGCGGTCTACAATGAGAATCAAATCCTCTCTTCATTCAGGCAAAAATGTCATTTTGTTACTTTCGAACATGTTTCCTACAAAAAAATTCGCATCAATCTTATTTGACTGAACAAGTTAGTGTAGCAAACGAGGCTCCACCGAAATGAATAAAACAAATTTATCCCGTTTAAATAATGGAATATATCCCTCAGAGTTCTTTTATCCTTAGAAGCAGGTGGTTTTTATTGACTACGGACAAAATATTAAGAGCGGAAATTTGCTGAAAAAAGGATTTGTTGAATTTCTTTTGAGAGTGATATAAAAACGCTAATGGGCTTTTAAACTTTCAGCTTTTGTGGGAAAATCTGGATTATACAAACACAAATAATCCCGAAAGAGCGTAAATGGAATAGGTGACCAGTGAAAACCTGATTCTTATTTAAACTCTTCACTAAAAAAACATAATTCGTTAGTTTTTGATATATTAAATGGCCAACACTCTGCATGTTAAAAAATAATGTATGATGCATGATTTAGGATCTCGCAGTTTTGATACTAAAAATTTGCAGCAATATTTTGCATAAAAATTTGCTGTTATCTTTATCTATAATATAAAATTGTAGTTGTTTGTTTGTTTGTTACCTCATCACGTACGAACTACTGAACTGATTTCGCTGAATATTTTTTTGTTGCAAAGCTAATAGTTTAACTTAAAATCTGGAATACATTTTATCTCACTACATTGACAGAAACGGTAAATATAGGAAAAAATCTACTACCATGTGCGATTATATACAATTAGTCAATTGGTTCCACCGCATGCACCAAATTTTAGATATTTACATCAGCTTAGCTTTTATTAAAAATTCGTAATATGCCAATGGAGCATGTTTCGATTTTGAAAAAATTCCAACTGACATATCAAGTGTAATTTTACAGGGTGTTCAATATATAGGATAGGTAGAATTAAATGGATTTAAAAATCTTAAAACTATGTATTTTAGGTGGCCTGCAAGTAGTTGCATATATACAATGTGCTTGAAATAAGGGTGGGGGGAGTTATGCGGGGTGGTTCAAAAAAGATTTATTGAGTGGACCATAAACAGTTGTATATACCAGGTGGTTGATAAACGGGTGCAGTTGAATTATATTTATACAGGGCGGATAACACAATGTTATATTGTTAGGGTCATAAGTAGTTGCATATACAATGTGGGTGAAATAAGGGTAAAATAGAATTATATTTATACAGGGTGGGTAAAAAAAACATGTTTTGTAAGTAGTTAGGATATTTGAATTTTCTTGAGCTATTATTATAGTTATGAAGTGGGTTGAAAAAAATGTTAGAAGCAGTTGTTTATACAGGCTGGTTGAAATATAAGATGGAGTGCAATTATAGTTTATAGTGCAGTTAAAAATTTGCTTTATAACCAAAAGTATTTCACACATTCACGAGTAGCATATTATAAGATTGTTGGAATATGTAGCAGAGTATAATTACAGCTACATCTACAAGTGGGTTTAAAAAATCTATATGTAAATAGGCAAAGACAAAACGATTAGGTACCATTTTCTCCTGTGTCTCTCAACCGATTTTCTTCATTTTTGTTTTGTTTAGTAGCCACTGACGACCTTCAGTGCAGAATGCTAATATTAATTTATAATATTGGTTCCATCATTAAGAGTATAATAAAAATTATTATTTACGTCCATAATGTCAACGCCAAAGAACTGAATGTGCCGCCGCCGCCAGACTCAAAAATTGTTATATACTTAGAGTATGTACTTCTGGAAGTGGCATGCAAGCGTTGTTGTTGTTTAGTGGTAAAGTAATCGTTGCATACTTTAATTATACAGGGCGATTCTAGATATGTTAGAAATCATTTTTTCGTGGGTGGCACATAAGCAGTTGCATATATAGGGTGTTTAAAATATAGAGTAGAGTGCAATTATAACTAATAAAATAATTATATAGGGAAGCCCATTAGCGGTTGAATTTACAGGGTTCTTGGAATAGAAGGCGCAGTAGAATTAGTTATACAGGGTAGTGCAAAAAATATTATACAGAGATGTATATACAGGGTGGCGGAAATGGAAATGGAATATTTCGTAACCCATAAACAGTTGTATATCTAGGGAAGATAAAATATATTGTGAGAGGAATTATAGATACACAGGATTATGATAAAAAATGTTAGAAAAGAAAATGATTTATAGAGTAGCCCACGAAGAGTTCCATATATATGGTGATTGAAATATAGGTCGGAGTAGAATTATAGTTACAGAAGATAGTTAAAAATTTCATAAACAAAAGAGTAAATCCCGTGGCTCATAGGCAGTGGCATATACAGAATAGTTTACCGGGTGTTTCAAAAATGTTAAAAAATATTATGAGTGGTCCATGAGCAGTTGCATATACAGGGTGGGGGTAATATATAATGAGATGGAATTATTATAATGAGGATTTTAATAAATGTTAGAGACTTGAGTACAATTATAGCTATACAGGGAGGTTAGAGAAAATAAATATGTAGGGTAGCCCGTTAAGGGTTGAATTGTTGTTATATTAAATTAAGAATTACGAATTTGAACACAAATAAAGTCCTATGAATTATATCTGAAAAAAAACTTGAACTCCGTTATTTATTTATAGAAGCGAGATGTAAGACCGACATCTAGGATTTCCGAGGAAACTTATCACACAGAGGTTCCGAATCTGGTGGTGAAAAAATGTTATATAGGGTAGCCCATAAGTAGTTGCATATACAAGGTTGTTGAAATATAGCGTGGAGTAGAACAATAATTACACAGTGTGGGTAAAAAAAGTTAGAAAAATGTTGGAGTACCTGAATTATGGGGCAAAGTTAGTTAGTAGTTACACAGTGTGATTCAAACAAGGTTAGAAAAAGATGCAAAAGAAGCATGGTTTAAATGAAGTGTGGAGAGAAATTATATTTTATACTGCGCTTCAAAAATTATGAGTTAATCATAATGAGTTGCACAGATAGGAAATATAGGAATTGTACAGTTAAGTAGTTTAATATTTAAAAATTGTTACATAGGGTGCCTCATAAGCAGTTTTGGTGAAATTTATTGGAAATTATATTTAGAGTAGTCTATAAGCTGTTGCATGGATAAGATAGTTGAAACATAAAGTGGATCAGAGTTATAGTTAAGTATTTCAAAATGTTATATTTGGTGGCCCCAAAGCAGACGCATCTACAGCGTAGTTAAAATATTTTGTAGAATATAATTATGGTTATATTGGATGGTTCAAAAACTGATAGACAAATACGTTATAATGGTTGACTAATTGGCAGCAGTATATACAAGATAGTTTAAATATAGATGGAAGTGGAATTATAGCTGTAGGATGCAGTTCATAAAAATGTTGAATAAAATTATTATATAGGGTGACCATGAACAGTTGCGGTTTGGTGAAATATATTGGGGATTGGTGAATTTAGTGACACAGAGTGGTTACGAAAAATGTTATATTGCGTGGCCCATAAGTAGCTCTATATATAAGGTGGTTGAGATCAGGGGCTTAGTAGAATTATAGTTTGACACGGTGGATTAAAAAATGTTTAAAAAAATTGTTATATAAGGTAGAACATGAGCAGTTGCATCCTGCCATATGGAATACCTGAAATATGTGTGGCGAAGCAGAATTATATTTACATATTGAGTTTAACACAATACTAAAAAAGTTGCATATAAAGGCCGGTTAAAATTATAGTTTACGAAGTGGCCCAAAATTATCAGAAATAATTGTTATATAACGTATAGGGTGGAGCAGAACTATAGTTAATATTTAAAAAACGTTATATTTGGTGACAAATAAACATGAGCATATACAGGATAGTTGTACTACAGGGTGAAGCAGAGTTACAGTTATACAAGAAGGTTCCAAAAAATTTTTTATATAATGTGGCCCATAAGCACTTGCAGTTTGGGTTAAATGTACTTGGGATTCGTAGATTTATAGTGATTTATGTTAGGTGGTTCAACAAAGTTAGATAAAATTGGAATATTGGATAGCCCATATGTTTCATACATTATTTCTTTTTGCAAAGAATTCTACATTCCATACGCGGGTGAAACCACAGGTAACTGCTAGTATTAATATAAAATTGATTTTAAGCTGGCAAAAATTAAGCAATCTTCAAGAAATGAATCACCCTAAATAAACAGTAAAATTGCGAATATGATACAAAACCATCAACAACATCGGGATTACTGAACAATTCGATTGAAAGCAAATGCAGGCTGTCTTGTACATTTCGGCATGGCAGTCGATATAGACTGGTATACAAGAAGCGACAAACAAATTCTCGAACGTCCAACGTTAGAAGTTTAAGGAATGTTAAAGATTGGCAAATCTGTTTTGAACTTAGTCATCGGTGTTTATAAATTAATATTCTGAGTTTATTTTTGATCAAATACAAATGTGTAACGTTAGAGTAAACTATATTGAAAATAGGTTTATGAGAGATAGTATACACTTTTTGACATTTTATTTTAAAATATTGCTCATTTTTGGCTTATTAAATAAATATTGCAATGGTTTTAATAAATAAAAATAAAATACCATAAATTTACATTATCTCTTGATAGTCTTTATTTTAGATTTCACATTAACTAAGGTTTGATCCATATTTTTTAATATTATACGTCCCCAAATTCATAGGGTCGAATGGTTTGGCCCATAGGCTCCTAAGCAGAATTCATCGGAAACCATAACATAAATTAAACCTCGGTACAGGTTTACAATGATTTGATATTAAGAAATAATTGTGAAAATTTCACTCATGGCTTAACATATAGTAAATAAATTCTTATACTGTTTCATAAAATTGCATAATAAGAGTGTCGCGCTCTAGCTTATTGTAAAATTGCAATCTAATGATAAACTATTTATACAAATGGGCTTCTATTAATATCCCAGAAATTAAAGGATGACGCCTTTCAAGATGCACTATAATTAAGCAAACGATAAACCTCAAAAATAGCCTTTAAAATGATTTCATATTTTTGGAAAGGTCGCAGACATAATTCCAACTGGCTATCGGTTAAAACTCGTATCATAACGACGAGTCAATAATGTGTTTTGATAGCAAAGTTCTATACCAGATGGAATTCAACAATGAGTACAAAAGCAGAAAATACAAATAATAACACGGTCAAGTGCACCAAATTATACAAAAGTCAGAGATAACGGTTTTTGATGATTTTGATTTTTGATATCATTAATCACAGACTAATATCCACACAACACAAAACTGAGTTAGAGAATGAAAGACAAGTTAATTTTATTTTTGGAGCATGTGGAATGAAGTTGAAAAAAAAAACAATTGTGAAGCCTATTTTCCCTTTGTTCCACAATTACAATCTCTTAGATAACTCATTCTACTACTAGCCTAAGAGCCAGTGCGAGATCAACCTTCACCCACCTGATAAACAGATAAGACATATTTTTGTCAAATATTGTTTCTTAACAAACATGAATATGATAACTTGCCTATCGAAAAGTGTTCATAGCTAATTTTAACTGAAATTATTTTAATCAATTTTCTTTCATCACTTGCACTCTATTGATAACGAAATGAATTTCATCTCAACTCGTGGTTTTTAACATAGAAAATATGCCTAGGGAGGCTTGCCTACATATTTATGTTCATCCTAACCTGACAAGCAGATGTGAACACGTAAGTCAATATAGGTAACTACACCAATATGATAACCAATCCAAACCAATCTTATAGACTTGCCTCCAACAAATCGTTCATGAAATATTATTGCCAAGCTGTAAAGTTTTAGAATTGAAGTTATTTAACAGGTGCGAGATGGCCCAGGTCATTTACGAAAATACGTAACAAAATAAATAGTAGAACAAAACCAAAATCAACTTGTTCTAATGATAATACATGACTAAGTGACAGAAAATTCAACATTTTTTATCGAAGCGGTTTTGTGTTATAACAAATAAACCGCGAACAATCAGTAACTATTTAGTTTTTTACCTTTTGAACAAAATCCACTTATGAAACTGTGTTCGCTACTCTGGGCAATCTTAAAAAGAAATGAAAAACCTACAAAATGAGCTACTATAAACTAGCTAGATATTTTTTTATTTTATATTTAAATCATTCTTATTAACTGAAGCCATATATATCTTCTCATTGCAAAATTTCAGTCAATCCTATGGAGGACATATCTTTTTGAATGTTTATATTTCCTCACCGGATGACCTTATTGTTATGAATAAACCACCGTTGGAAAGTAGAAGTGTTGATCTCGAGACTCTCATCTATATATTTCAAAATTTAAAGTATAAATACATATAAGTATTGAAACATTTGGCCATTCCGTATCAATTTTTTTGACGAGTCCATAAGAGAATTTGCTAAGGGGTGCTACCTGTGTAAACATATCCTTATAATAAATAATCTTAATGCAAATTTTAATTTTAGCAGACACATATTTATATTTCTTAGATAATATGAATTTATGTAATAAATTTAGCAAGATAGAATACCTAAACTCTATTTAGACATAAATGATAATAACGGAGCAATTATAATATGCAAAATGCGAAGGCTGTTGGAAGCGATTTTTCCATTTGTAAATATTTCAATAAATGATCAAAACATATATATGTAAAGAAATTTGGCTTGTCATTATTTACCTAGTATTTCTTAATAAAAATATTCTTAAGAGGAATCTGAATTGGACAACATAAAACTTGCGTGTTAACTAATTGAAGAATACCATTAATATCAATTTGAATCAGCGTTTCATTTTTATATAATAATAAAATATAAAATGTACTGAAAGTGCAAACAAAGGAATAGTAGGTTCCTTTAAATGTATCTGCTTGAAATTAAAATTTGCATTAAGATTATTTATTATAAGGATATAGTTACACAGGTCCCACCTCTTAGCAATTTTAGACTCGTCCAGAAAAATAATAGAGAAAGGCTAAATATTTTCTGTAAGTACTTAAATGTAGTTATATTTTAAATTGTGAAAAAGTGAGATCTTGAGATCAACTCTTCTACTTTCCATCGGTGGTTTATTCATAATGATAGGGTCATCCGGTGAGGTAATATGGCATTTCAAAAAAATGTGTCTTCCATAGGATCGACTGAAATTGTGCAAAAACTACTCGGGCTACAGTATTTATTCTTAGAACATTAATTGGGTATGAAAAGATGAACTATTTCCATTTGTAAGAATGGTTTAGCTTTAAATTAAAAATATATAAACGATTATTTATTTTTTTGGAATTTCGGGTAAAGATCCCATTATCTAAGAAACCAAGTTAACGTAATTGAGCGTATAGTACCTAATTTTGTAGGTTTTTCAATTCTCTTCAACATTGCCTAGAGTTGCAAACACTGTTTCGTAGGTGGATTTTGTATAAAAGTTTTTTTTGTTATAAAACAAAAACGCATCAATAAATTTTTGTGTCAATTTGTCAAATTTTATCATTAGAACACACTGATATTGGTTTTGTTCTACTATCAATTTTGTCACCAAAAGGTCTTTTTCTCCGTAAATGACTTGGGCAAGAGATACAGTAGAGCGTTCGAGTTTTACACTCGACAGTAATTTTGAAACTTCTGACTATAACTCTAATTTCGATTTTTTTAATATTGCATATTATACAAAAATACTAACAGCTATGTAATTATCAAAAATAAACATTTTAATATATTAATAAATGGAAAAAAAATAATGCAACAACACATTTTTTTATTTTAAAGGTAAAATATAAAATTTTAGTATAATTAATGAAAAAAATTCATCAATATAGAAACATAAAATTTAATACATTCATATAAATATATAAATTTTTTTTATTCAAAATCTGAATCATCGGAAACAAAGTTATGATTGTTTTCTGAAGGATACTTGTGGCATAATTTTCAATGTCTAAGTGTTTATTGGGAAATAACACCACACTTTAAAGGAAATTGCTGTATATTCCAAACGTTTCGGGGTCTAGATCAGGCCCCGTTGTCAATGGCTAAGAAACTATGGATTAAAAAGGTACAATTTCAAGATGTAAATTTAAATATTTGACAATGTTTATTATTTGATTTTTGACGTAACTAAGAGAATTTTATTTGTAATATACAGGGTAGCACAGAAATTTCTAAAGATCATATAATCATAAAGTTCCTTTCAAATTGGAAGAATTTGAAAGGGAGATCAGAACTTTATGTGGCGCTCCTAGGTGCGACTTTCTTATAAGATAGTGCATTCGCCAAAAATGCGACCAAAGAACTTTGTTGATTCAGTGATCCCATTAAAGTCATAAGGGAAAACCTAGGAAAAACCTTATGAACTATCCCGATATTGGGTTGTTCACAAGGACATGACCATTAGCAATTTCTTCCTTAATCATCGGCAACCAGGAACGACTGAATTGTACGGAGGTAGTAGCGATACAATCGTTTTCATTTAACAAAATTAAAGCAGACTCTTTTAGTTTTCTTTTGGTGTGGTGTTCTTCTTTGTGTAATATAACTGAATTTTGAAACTGTATTTTATGACCAAGGTCCCAAGCATGTTCACAAATTTTGGATTTTTCAAATTGTCGTTTTTTTATGTAATTTTTGTGTTCGTTTATTCGAACAGTCAGAGGTCTAGAGGTTTCTCCAATATAGATTTTATTACATTCACATGGGATTTTATAAATGCAATTTTTTGTATTTTGAGTTGTGTTATTTGGTTTGGTTTTTGATATAATTGATTTTAGTGTATTTCTTGTTTTAAATGATGTTTTGATATTATATCTGTTTCCCACTCTTTTTAGTCTTTCTGATAGACCCTGTATGTATGGTATAGTTATTGTATTAATATGATTATCTTGGGAGTCAGTGTTGCTTGGTGAAGTTTGATGTTGGTTGTTAGGGATTGTTTGGTATTCCATTTTGTTTAACTCGTTATTAATAAATTTATTTGGGTAATGATTGGCAGAAATTATATTTTTTATAAACGTTTTTTCTTCATTGAATTTATTGATATTAGAACAGTTGGTTTTTGCTCGGTCATATAGAAATTTAATGATACCTCTTTTTACTGAACTTGGATGATTAGACTTAAAGTTGAGATACCTGTTAGTATGAGTTGGTTTTCTGTAAACCTCTGTTTCAAATGTCGATTGTGTTTTGGTTATTAAAATGTCTAAGAATGGTAATTTGTTATTCTGTTCAAGCTAAGCTCTAGTGTAAACTGAATAGTTGGTTCTGTGTTGTTTATGTCGTTAAGTAATGCATATAAATCGTCAAGATTATGTTCCCAAATAACGAATATGTCATCAACATAACGCCACCAAACCAAAGGTTTAATCCGTTTTGAGAAAATTGTTTGTTCTTCAAATTTTTCCATAAAAATGTTGCTTAAAGCGGGAGACAAACAGGAACCCATTGCCATGCCAAAATCTTGTTGGTAGAAGTCATCATTAAATTGAAAATATGTTGTCTTTGTACAAAATGTTAGTAGTTCCATTATTGTATTAATGGACAATTGAGTACGTTGATTTAGTAAAGAATCTTGTCCTAATCGTTCTTTTACTATGGGAAGTGTTTTGGTGACCGGAACATTGTATAGATTCACAATGTCAAAACTTGCTAGTGTGGAAGTATTTTTATATTGTACATGTGATAATTTTTCTAAGAAATGTGCGCTGTTTTTAAGATGAGAATTAGACTTACCAGTAAGTGGTGAAATAATTGTTAAAAGGAATTTTGAGAGCTCACTGCATGGAGAATTTATGGAGCTGACAATTGGTCTTAATGGAAAGTTGGATTTATGAATTTTAGGTAACCCGTATAAATGGGGCGGTTTAGAATAGTGTGGAGTAAGATGTTTACGTTGTTGTTCTGTAAATTCATGTTTGTGATTGTAAAGTAAGCGGTATAGAAGTTGTTGGATCTTTGTTTAATTTTGTATATTGTCCTTGATTTATTATGTTTTGAATTTTGGATTCGTAGTCAATTTTATTTAAAATAACCGTAGCATTGCCTTTATCTGCAGGTAAAATCTTAATAGTGCTGTCATTTTTTAAAACTTTAATTGAATGTAATTCATTTTTCGAAAGGTTATTTATTGTATGCATAGGTTTTTCTAGTTCAATTTTTGCTCTTATTCGATACTCTTGAGCTTCACTATTGTTTAGTTTGTTTGCAGTTTGCTCTATAGCACTGATGACATCAAATGTTGGAATAGTTTTTGGGGAATTGCAAAATTAAGGCCCTTTTGTAGAATTGAGGTTTCAGAAGCGTTTAACTGTTTGTCTGAAAAATTAATGACAGTTTTTGACAGATCAAAATGTTGGTTTTTCACATAATATTTCGGCATATTTTTATCGGAAAGAAGTTGATTCAATTTACGTCAATGTGTTTGTTTTTGAGACCTGAATTCACTGTTGTAACTTATAAGAGTACTATTTTTAATTCTGTTAAATTCATTCTCTGGTATTCGATAAGCAAGAAAGTTCTGTACATACTCAATATCTTTTTCTAATTTAAACTTATTGTAACGATGAAATTGTATGCGGTCTCTAATAGCAGCGAAGCTTGCTCGTTCCAATATGCTATGAATCCTTCTGCCTACGTACGGTTGACGAAATCTTAATCCTTTGGGAATAATTCTTATCTCCCGACATCTGCACAAGAATGTCAAGCTATTCTTGGTTCGTGCAAGCTTCTTATACAAGTCCTCTAAGTTCCTAAACGCTTTGGTTACTACAGTCCCATGGCTGATTTCTAGTTGTTTTCTGAAGGATACTTGTGGCATAATTTTCAATGTCTAAGTGTTTATTGGGAAATAACACCATACTTTAAAGGAAATTGCTGTATATTCCAAACGTTTCGGGGTCTTGATCAGACCCCGTTGTCAATGGCTAAGAAACTACGGATTAAAAAGGTACAATATCAAGATGTAAATTTAAATATTTGACAATGTTTATTATTTTATTTTTGACGTAACTAAGAGAATTTTATTTGTAATATACAGGGTAGCACAGAAATTTCTAAAGATCACATAATCATAAAGTTCCTTTCAAATTGGAAGAATTTGAAAGGGAGATCTTCAGAACTTTATGTGGCGCTTCTAGGTGCCACTTTCTTATAAGATAGTGCATTCGCCAAAAATGCGAATTAAAAAGGTACAATTTCAAGATGTAAATTTAAATATTTGACAATGTTTATTATTTGATTTTTGACGTAAATAAGGAAAAACGTTTATAAAAAATATACTTTCTGCCAATCATTACCCAAATAAATTTATTAATAACGAGTTAAAGAAAATGGAATACCAAACAATCCCTAACAACCAACATCAAACTTCACCAAGCAACACTGACTCCCAAGATAATCACATTAATACAATAACTATACCATACATACAGGGTCTATCAGAAAGACTAAAAAGAGTGGGAAACAGATATAATATCAAAACATCATTTAAAACAAGAAATACACTAAAATCAATTATATCAAAAACCAAACCAAATAACACAACTCAAAATACAAAAAATTGCATTTATAAAATCCCGTGTGAATGTGATAAATTCTATATTGGAGAAACCTCTAGACCTCTGAATGTTCGAATAAGCGAACACAAAAATAAAAATAAAAAAACGACAATTTGAAAAATCCAAAATTTGTGAACATGCTTGGGAACTTGGTCATAAAATACAGTTTCAAAATTCAGTTATATTACACAAAGAAGAACACAACACCAAAAGAAAACTAAAAGAGTCTGCTTTAATTTTGTTAAATGAAAACGATTGTATCGCTACTACCTCCGTAAAATTCAGTCGTTCCTGGTTGCCGATGATCAAGGAAGAAATTGCTAATGGTCATGTCCTTGTGAACAACCCAATATCGGGATAGTTCATAAGGTTTTTCCTAGGTTTTCCCTTATGACTTTAATGGGATCACTGAATCAACAAAGTTCTTTGCACTATCTTATAAGAAAGTCGCACCTAGAAGCGCCACAGAAAGTTCTGAAGATCTCCCTTTCAAATTCTTCCAATTTGAAAGGAACTTTATGATTATATGATCTTTAGAAATTTCTGTGCTACCCTGTATATTACAAATAAAATTCTCTTAGTTACGTCAAAAATCAAATAATAAACATTGTCAAATATTTAAATTTACATCTTGATATTGTACCTTTTTAATCCGTAGATTCTTAGCCATTGACAACTGGGTCTGATCAAGACCCCGAAACGTTTTGAATATACAGCAGTTTCCTTTAAAGTGTGGTGTTATTTCCCAATAAACACTTAGACACTAAGTTATGATCTTCAGATTCTAATAATTCTTAATTGGTTTAAAATCATAATCTCCTAAAAGCAAACACAGTTTTCAGGGCGCATTTTTAATGTCTTGATCAGTCGCATGAAGTCATAAAATTAACGTATGCAGTTCGTAAAATTTTTGGCTTAAAGAAGACGAGCATGCTGGAATAATGTTGGAGTCATTGCTTTTTATTTTTTTCAAAAATTGTTGTATGTGTTCTTTCGTGGAAGAACTTTTCAGAAAATGCAATATCTAGCGTCATTCATCATCAAAATCATTAATTGTATTTTCTGTCAAACGAAAACACTTTTTACTCATATTTTACTTTATTGTTTTAGATCCCAATTAATAATATTACTTAGCACCTGTTGTCACTGAATGATTTTCGACTGTAACTACTCTGTATGTAACTGTTCGACCGTACACTGGCATGTAAACGAGTAAGCGCACTCGGATACATTCTACGGTCAGGTAGCGTGCAGTTGCCATGTTGCTTCCTGTTCTATCACACGGACGCTCAACTTTCTCCCTGGCACCTATTAAATAACTTCGAATCGTAAACTTTATTGCTCGGTAATATTTCGTGAACGGTTTTTTGCAGGCAAGCCTATACGATTGGTTTTGTAACTAATTTATCAGGCTTATTATCAATTTGGATTGGTCATCAGATCGGTGTAGTTACTTATATTGACTACGCCGAGGATGATACAGAGAATTTGAGATGATAATACTCGTTATTAATTATGTACCTACCTACTTCTCTTTTTGGTATTAAAACCTTATCTGGGATTTTGCTGCAAAAACGATATGCCTGCATTGCTATTTGCCTGGCTTTCTTCCAGTTGTTCATATTCATACTCTGTAGAGCTTTGGTGAAATTATCTCTCCAATTGAGTGTTGGTTAAGTGGTTTTGTTTCAGTTGGACTCAGATTCTTCACCATATTAATAACGCGGTTTTAGGAGATTTTTGGACGTGTACTGCCCAACTTATGCGCAGATATTTTATTGTTTTTATTATATTTGGATTATGGTACATCATTTCTATTTCTTTTGAGATGTTGGCCAGGAGCTGGGCCTTGTACGGTGCCTTATGTTTCCTTAAGATTTTTCCCCCAAAGCGTTGGAGCTTGAGCTAATTTTATTTTGTTGGGGTTAAATTCTATCTTCAGTAGCAGACATATGTCTTTAATATTATTTTATATATCTATATCTCTGGGGTTTTACTTTTCCAAATACATTGATTTTATTAATTAAGACTAAATACACTAGTTGTGTGTCAACTACATAATTACATTCCTTCTGGAATCCTCACATGTACATGTAATTAAGCAACAATTTAATTGCTAAGTAAATAAGTAAAAATAAGCAAGTTATGTCAGTTTCAAAACATGATATATGGTTTTTGGCCATAGTGAATTGCGAAATCTAGAAGTTAGAGGGAAATCTAGCTGTCAGAGAACCTAAATCAGGAGTCATACTGCATATAACGCCGTTTCCTTGTGATTTCTAGCACGAAGAATTCGTAGATTCACGAAAAAACCTGTAAAAGAAATTATGATACCAACTATTGGAGGATCAATCAGGTGAGGGGAGCGCGACTGATGAAGGTTCTCGACTAGAAGCAATATATTTTAAACAGTATTATAAAAGGTTGTCCAAGAAAAACGAAGTTTCATTTTCATTTTATAACATTTTTAGTTGTGGACTGATTTTAAATTAATAAGGCTTGTTTAACAGACAATTGATGGTGTCAGAGTACTCACTTCATTTTTTAAATCAGTAATAAAAACAGAACTGCAAACGTAACTAAATTTTGGCAAACCTTAAAATATGCTGGTAATTTCTTGGATCACACTTCTAGTAAAAATATGTCCAAAAATAACTGTCCCATTACTTTTGTCTAAAAAACGGTAAATGGTGTTTCAATTTTTTTTGATTGCTAGGAAGATATACAACCTATCGATTTGTGCTGTTGTTAAGAAATTTGTAATAAAACGTTTGTCATTAAACCATTTCGTTTGGATATCTCTTCTACTTCTAAAAGTTTTTCAAATGTTTCGGCACCTTAATAGTCTCCTAGCTTTAACTTCAGGACCAATTTTAAATTTGACAATTTGTGGAACGCTCAGACTAGCTTTAGGCCTTTTGTCAGGGCTAATTGTGAAATTCGAAATAAACAGAATATTTTCCTAAGGATGTGTCCCAAGTAAACGAACTTTGCGCGGTTCGGGCCGTGCGTTGCGTCAAAGTGACAGGCACAAGCTGAAACTGGGGAGAAAACAAACCACTGAGCGATCTCCGACAATATAAAATCGCTACAAAAGCACTAATTGAATTTCCTGTAAGGCACAATGAATGCTTTGCATGTGTTTACACATCCTGAATAAATGCTTTCAATTCCCTTGCCGATATTAGCTATTTGTATATGTAAAACTTATTGCCTATTGTATATACGCAATTTTTGCAATAGAAAGTTTTTCATGGGTCGAAATTTTCAATGCTGAGGGAGTAGAATCCGTCGCAAATAAACGTAAAAGGGAACAGGAAAGAGAATAGATAGTGCGGTTAAAACTTCGTTTTCAAGATATATTGTCAGCTGTGCAAAGTGGAAGAACTTTTGACTCTGATGCCCCAGGGAGCACTTGCTAGAAAATGACGAAATTTTGAGCTGGAAATCAGTCCATAAATACGATAAAGTTTAGAAAGAAAACTTAAGAAACTTTTGAAAGTGCATTCAGTTATAGTGGATAGCGCCAGATGGAACCGAATTGAAGATTGATTTTGTATGTACGATGTAAATTATAGCACATGACGAACAGCATGGGTTAATGAAGAATTAGTGCGAGAATTTACAGTAAAATATCTGATTTTTATTATGAGAGAAAATATGTAGTAGTGTCCATCGTCACGAATGGAAATATACGAATTAATTTATTATTCCAGATATCATCGGATAATAACGTGATTGTTGTTAGTTTTGGAGTGAAAGATAGCTTTAGGAAGTATTAAAAAAGAACACTTTTTACAACGTAATATATACAGGGTTATTCACGTATTGCGACACGGACTATTATGCCTAAGATACTCATTTTTACGTTTTTTTTGAGGTTGATATATATCCTTCAGAGGAACATTTTAAAATTATTTTCATTTTATACAGGTATAAAATTTTGATTGAATTATCAAAGTTTTATTTTTTAAATTGAATGTCCTGTATATTATTACATTTTCGGCATCTCCGATTAAAATGATAAGGTGTTTCATGAAAATTTCCTATACCTGAACCCCATAGTTTCTGTAATATTCACTATCTTATCAAAATGTAGTGATCATTTAAAGGGTGGGTGTCAAATTAATCAATAAAGGTTAATATTTTTTGTGTTTCTAGCACTTGTGGAAAATCCAATATTGTATACAAGGTCTGAAATAAATACCAATTAATTAACAAAAGTAGTAGAATTTTATTCTCTATGCGACGGTATAACATTTCCATATACCAAACTTTTCACGTTCCTATCAAAAACGCACATTCACACAATACGGCCAAATTTTAACTTATATAATATTTAACTAACTAGCTATGAGAATTTGACAGTTTGCTTTTAATAGTTTCTGACAACTCTTCTTTATGAATCATTGTATTGTAATAATCGGTGATTACTGTAAATATTAATTAATAATAATCAAAGTTTATAGCAAAGAAGAACGAATCGACATAATTTTTGTCCTTGGAGAATGCCTGCAATTGTTTATTAGCTGCTAGAATCTACGCTCAAAAATTTCCTAACAGAATTCATCCAAATAAATTAGCATTCGTAAGGCTGTTGTACCACTTCACGCAAACTGGGGGCGTTTAATACAGAAAACCTAACTCTATAGCTTCTGTAATCGAAAATTCTCACATAGGGCGGAACCAAATTACCCGAAATGTTAATATCAACCAAGCCAGTGTGTCCAAAATTCTTAATAAGCATAATTATCATGATTACAAAATCCAAATTCGAAAGGAACTTTCTGGAAATGATTCTGAAAATCCAGTTCAATTTTGTGGGTGTGGGTGTTGGATAAAGTGGCTGAAAATAGGAACTTTTTTAATTTTGTTCTTTTCACTGATGAATGTACTATTCACAGTAGTATAGATGGATCTATTAATAGACACAATTGGCCTGCACGACTTCCTGACTTGACCTAACCGGATTTCTTTTTATGGGGATACGTAAAAGGAAATGTCTGTAACACGCTTCCAACAACACCGGATGATATGAAGGACTGCACTAGAGGAGCTTTCCAAAGCATAGGCGTCGATATGTTGGCAAATGTTGCTAAAAGTTTTGAAAAAAGGATGTATTTATGTTTAGAGTCAGACGGACGACATATCGAACATTTATTATGAGCCGATAGTATTGTTATAAACCACCATTATTCATGAATTACCTAGCAACTAATGTTAATAAAAGTTTTGGCCACAAATATGTCGTTTTTGGTTTTCCTGAAAAAAAATAGTTTGCATAATATGTAGAAAAGTATTAAATGGAAAATGTCAAATTCTCATAACTATCTTATCAAATATTAAATAAGTTAAAATTCGTCTATCTTCTGCGTTTTTTATGGGAACGTGAATAATGTTATGAACTCCCTGGGTTCAATTCGATTTAATCAATTAATCAATAACGGATATTCACTTTCTAGAACATTTATTTCTACGTAAACATCAAAAAACTTTATAACAGCTGATTCGAGTACAATGACACCGAAATCATAACAACAAACTAAACTGAATGTACAAAGTCAACTCAACTCTACACAAACTTCAGTCTTCTTATATAGTATACTTGAGTTTCCTGGTTGTTCTAGACTTTTGGTGCGCAGCGACTCCATTGCTACTTCTTGCTGCTTTTGAATATTCAGAATTTGATGTTTTTATGCTCTTTGGAATGAATACTGTGTTACGGTGCTTTCGCCAGGACCGTAGTGGCTACATTTATAACACTGTTCTCCCTTTAATTCTGATCGTCCCGATCAGAAACATCCTCTCCATGGTGGGGAGCTAGTCGATCCAAATGGACCACCTTCAACTTAGCCCTTGGGTTTCGACGGATACGGTAGACGACGTCAATAAGTCTCTTGACTACCTCGTATGGACCATCCCGGCGGGTGTAAGCTTTGGGGATTTACCATTGCTCCATTAGGGGGTTACACAGCCAGACTTTGTCCCTCTCCTGCAACCCGACTGAATTGGCCTTGAGGTCATATCGTGTCTTCATCCGGTCACTAATGGCCAACATCTGCGTTCGGGCTAATTCGTGTATTGCCAGCATGTTATGTCGGAGCTGGTCGGCATAATCGTTGATGTCTTGAGAAGGTTCTTCGGGGAGCCAAATGCCAAATCGCAGGGTAATCGCAACTCTTTTCCGAATAGGACCCGGGCTGGGGTCAGGCCTGTACTATTATGTACGGCTGGGCGATATGCCAACAGGAATAGGGGAAGATGCTAATCCCAATCACGCTGGTTATTGCTGACGAACTTGGATAGGTGTTGTTCAATCTTTCCACCATTCCGTCTGACTGTTGGTGTAATGGTGTTGTTCTCGTTTTCCTGATCCCCAACATCGTGCAGATCTTCTGCAATACATTCGATTCAATGTTACGCCCCAAGTCTGAATGTAGTTCCAACGGGATGCCAAACCTGCTGAGAAGCTGTTCTACCAGTAACGTCGCTAGCGGGGCTGCCTCTTGATTGGGAATGGTCTATGCCTCAGGCCATTTACTGAAGTAATCCATTGCAAACAAAACGTATTTGTTCCAATTCACATTGTACTGCTGCATTCTGCCCTTGGTCCGGGACTTCGCGCCCTTACTGGCTGCACAGGTGTCACATTTCCGGCACCAAGCCCTGACGTCTTCGAAGTAATTTTCCCAGTTGTATCGCTGGCAAACTTTGTCTAGGGTTTTGTTCATGCCCAGATGGCCCCCGGTAATCCCATCATGTACGGTCAGGTTGGCTGGTACCTTTTTCATAGGAACTACCAGTTCGGATTCTCGGTCATCAGTGCTTTCCCAAACCCGCTTGAGTATTCCATTCTCTACTCTTAGAGAGTAGTCCCGTTGGGCCCATATCGATTTCAGGACGCCCGAGTATCTACCTACCTCGTCCTATCGTGGCCTCGGTGCCCCTTTCGTTTTGAGTGACAAGATTGGTTCGATGTCTGGAGCCATTTGGTCCGGAATGCATTGTTCCGTTGTCCACTCTTCATTGGCCTGCACTCGGATCTGTCTGATGGAGATACCCTCTCGCTGTTCCGTCTTCAGACAATGTCCGCATTCTCTTCTACAGGGTTTTCTAGATAGGGTATCGGCATTATTGTGCAAACGGCCGGCACCGTGTTCCACCTTGAAATTGTATTACTGTAATTTCTCCATCCACCTGGCCCGTTGTCATTCCGGTGTCTTCATGTCCAGCAGCCATTTGAGGGCGGCATGATCTATTCGGATTAAGAAATGACGACCATAGACGTATTTGTGGAAATTGTCTACAGCTGTAGTACTCGATCACCCTCTCTTCACCATTTTGCACCTGGAATAGGACACCCCCCAAACCTGTGTTGCTGGCGTCGATGTCTAAAATGAATTTGCCGGACTGTGTAGGAAAGGCTAGGATTGGGCTGGAACAAAGTGCTGCCTTCAGTCGTCTGAATGATGTTTCGCAATCCTGATTCCAACGGAAGGTCCGATTCTCAGTGATCTGCCGATGAAGAGGCGCGGCAATGGTGGCAAATCCCTCAACAAACCGCCTGTAGTAGGAACAGAGGCCCAAGAACCTTCGGAGTTCATGCTTGTCTCTTGGGGCTGGCCAATCACGGATGGATGTCCTCGTTGGTGCGGATTCCTGACTCGGAAACGACGTGGCTCAAAAACTCTATTTCTTTTTGGAACATGGAACACTTCTTCGGGTTGAGTCTCAGGTTGGCGTTATTAATTCTGGAGAATACTTCGCCCAGGTTCTTCAGATGGTCGTCGAATGTCTGACCCATGAGCAGACTGTCGTCGTGGTATACTAAGCACGTCCTCCATGTTAGCCCGCTCAGTACATACTCCATTAGCCTCGCAAATGTAGCGGGAGCATTACATAACCCAAAGGGCATGACTGTGAACTGAAACAGCCCTTTACTATTGCCGGACGCTGTCTTCTCTCTGTAGGTATTGTGTAGATCAACCTGCCAATATCCACTCTTTAGGTCTATTGTGGAGAACCAACGGGAGTCTGCTAGTGTGGTCCGAGTGTCATCAATTCGGGGTAGTGGATAGCTGTCTTTCTTGGTGATGTCATTCAGCTTTCTGTAATCCACGCGAAATCGGATGGTTTCATCCTTCTTTTTAACTAGCACGACGGGAGCAGACCATGGGCTGATGGATGGCTCAATAGCTCCATTTTTTCGCATGGACTCGATGTTTTACTCGACTGCCTGTTGTTGCCCCAATGGTAGTCGCCTAGCTAACGTAGCTCCCAGGATTGCATTCTAGCTGCCATGAATAATCTGTTCCGTTCGACCGGGAATTCTGACTGGAGATTTCGCAACAATTTTTATGGAAGTCGATGAGCTGTTAACGGGCCGTGTCAATACATATTCCTCATTTAGGAATCGAAGAACATCATATCTCGGGTCGAACATAAATCCATGCTGGCTAATTAGGTCCATACCCAGTATAAAAGCGTCCTCAATAATCGCTACCAGGACCCTATGCCGAATCATGTTGCCCCCTATCTGTAGCACGACATCTGCCTTACCCTGTATTGACATGGACTCGCCGGTGACTGTTGTTGGTAACTGGTCGGATTTCCAATGCCTTCAAATCTCTGGACTTGGCAATTGACACAGCGGCGCCGGTGTCGATGGTGATGGTAATTGCTCGGCCATTGATGGTGCCCCTGATGACTATGCTGCTGTTGTCTCGGCAAAATCCCCGGATGGATAAGGTTTTGGGGGCTGCTGGAGGGTCAGTCAGCATTCGCCCCCTTATGCTGATTTACTGACTGTTCCTGGACATGTAGCTGTTCTGTTGGTTACCCCTGGTCGGTGATCGTTCGGGTAGCCTGACTCGACAGTCACGTTGGAAGTGTCCTGTTCGTCCACAACGGTAACATGCTCCTCTGGTGCCAGTTCTTTGTGACTGTTCTAATAGTTTGTTCATACCAGCCAACAGTGTTTTAAATGGTGACCCTGACTCTTCCTGGTTAAAGGAAACTGCTGGTACCTTCGGCTTGGACATGTTCATGACTCGCTCCACTTCTAACGCCCGATGGAAAGCTTCATTACTTTTCTTGACTTCACTTAGTCTTAGATTTCGTTGTACTTCCACGTCTCTGATACTGCTTATGAAACTCTGTGTAGCTAATTGTTCTTTTGTTTTCTCTGGCAGGTCTGGGTAGGACAAGCGTACTAACCGTCTAATCTCTGCTTCGAATTCTCGGAGGTTTTCACCGGATTTTTGCTTTTTTCCACTCTGTTGGACTTGGTATACGTATCTTTTGTCTAGGATGGCGATGGTCTTGTCGAAATTGCCTTGTTCATCGACTGGAATGCTTTGGAGGAGTTCTGATAATAACAATAATTAGGTATAGGGAAATGTTATACTGTCGCATAGAACAAGATTCTACAATTGTTGGTGACATAAAATACTGGGTGTTTCATTAAACCTAAAAAGTAATTGTCATTTGAAATTTTGGTTAATTAATTGGTATTTATTTCATACCTTGTTTACAATATTGGATTTTTCACAAGTTTAACAAATAATATTATCCTTCAGGAGACCTAAGCGGAAATGGATTCGAAACAAGAAAAGACTCTTTGAATATTTCGGTCTGTAAATCTGTTTTGTCTCAGAGCTGTTTTTAAACTGTCCATTTCCTGTTTGATGTTGTCCTGGTCGCTAGTCTTTGTGATCTGGTTACTAATGTTTTGACGAGGGCTTGTAGTTGGGCTGGGTGGTGATGAGAATTAGCATGAAGGTATCTGTTTGTGTGAGTTGCTTTCCTATATACTGTATGGCCTAGGGTTCCATCTTCCTTCCTATTTATAAGAACATCAAGGAATGGCAGTTGATTCCTGACTTCAACCTGCATGGTGAATTTTATTTTGTGATGGATGCCATTAAGGTCCTCTAAAAATGTGTTGAGGTGTTCCTCCCATGAGGCCAAATCACAAAAGTATCATCCACATATCGCAACCATAAACTGGTTTAATAGTTGCTGTTGTTAGTGCCAGCTCTTCAAAGTTCTCCATAAAAAGGTTCGCTATAACTGGTGAGAGTGGCGATCCTGAAGCTCCTTCCAATTGTTGTATCTTGGTTCTCGTAATC